>JAYKAV010001000.1:1476927-1608133 GCA_035582835.1 Phoebastria nigripes | reverse complement strand
AAAAAAAAAAAAAAAAAAAAAAAAAAAAAAATCAGTTAATTTCTGATGGAATATTTCTTTGACTATTTCTGTAGCCCACTTAGGCCAAGAATGATGGGGAAGACTGATAACTGCAAGGTTTTATCTATACAAAGAAAAAATGTCAGTATTTGTTTGCTGCAAAAGATCTGAAATTGGAGCTAGTAAACTCAGTCTGGTGGTACATACACTCTGAAGGTACATAAGGTATAAATCTCCTCATTCTGCAAAACTATGAGGTTTTCTCCTGAACTGTTATTGTCCTGGTGTTCACGAGCTATAAGTTAATAGACATTTACAAAGACTCTTTTTAAACCGAATGTATCATTACGTAGGATAACTGACATTAATACGATGAGAAAAAATTCCTAATTTGAATATAGAACTAACAGACATGAAGGAATAGAGATATGACAGACAAAATGGAACTTGGGTCTATTTCTAACACACAAAAAAACTACCATCTTCTTATCAATATGGTGATTAAGCTTTATCAGCCATACAACAATTGTTGCCCTTGTTTATTTTTTGCATTGTCAAGAATGGAAGCTGCCTTTCAAATGCAAAAATGTAGAAGTCACCATAATTAAAGGAGATGCTACAGGTTCATTTCTGTGAAATTAAAATTAAAAAAAAATCAAAAAAGGAAAAAAAGGAAGGAAGGAGTTTAAAGCCTAGATGTTTAGACAGCCCTGCAAGCCCCCTTGTGACCTTACTCTGATATTTAACAAAACATTAATCTTCTTGCCAGCAATTATAAAGAATACAGTGATGTAGCTGGGGCTCAGTGAGTGAGTAATAGTAATTCCATTGTTCTCTTTTATTTATGCCTTGGCTGTACCAGGCAGATGAGGTAAGTTGGGGCTTTTTATATGTTATTATTCTGAACTGGCAATACATAAAGGCTGATTACACAAATATCTGTCTGTTTCTGAAGCACTGTTTCACACCTCCTTCCAGCTCATGATCAAAGCGTTTCAACATTTTATTATGAAATCATGAATCCCCCCTTAGTTTGCATATGAATTATAGTCTTTTTTTAAAAAACACTGGTGTACAACAGTGACAGTGCCTTTTGAACGAAGGAACAAAACAAGGTGTTACACATTACTTCTTGAAGGCAATGACTTGCTGAATAATTCTGTTTGTTGGAGCACAGTCCAACCTCCCTATTGAATACAAAAGCTCTGAGACCAAAGAATTTTTCTTCTGTGAACAGGCCAGTGATTTTGTTTCACTTGTAAGAAGAAAAAAAAAAAAAGCAGAGCCCCATCAAGAAGTTGAGAAAACGTTGCCATGTAGCTGTAATTATAACAAATCTAAAAGAGCTTCCCTCTGCTTTTCTGAAATGCAGTAGTTGAAAATAATTCAATTATTCAGTTAATAACATCCCACTGTACAAACCTTGCATTCTGAAAGGTTCTAAGTGGGTTCCACATATGTGCCATAAAACACATGAAACTGAAAGAATGGCCAAGGCGGCGGGAAAGCATAGTCCAGTAAGTTATAAGCAGGTACCCTGCACCTGCTTCTTAGGAGAACTGTTATGGTATCTTTAAGATTCACACTTACTACGTTTCAAGGATCAACTTCATAACAAAACTCATGATGCTCAATCTTTCCACTTCAGAAAGAGGAGGAGTTAAGGCATCCACACTGATTTTTTACCCTCTAAGAAATTTGCATTTCAAAGTCTCAGAACCGTGAATCAGGCATAAGACTTCCACTGACTTTTACAAGAACAATATCCAGTTGTTGATGCTTATGCTAAGATGCATGTTCCTGCATGACATATATATCTAATCAAATGCCAACAGTTGTTCTTTTACATAGACCGTGAACATATACCATGTTTTCCTTCACAGTAGTCTGAAAAGTGTGCCATTCCTATAAAATATATTTATATTCTAAGGATTTTTCAAGTTTGCTTTAAAGAATACAAATATGAACTGTGAACAACCTTATGAATGGAAAGGACATTTTATTAGGCTTTACTGTCAGTGATTTGCAACTATTCATTTTGTTGAAAGTCACACCATTTGTGCCRCTTCTGTCAAAGCAGGATTTGGTCCATAATAATTGACCTCTTTTATTTGTAATGACAACTTCTCCCTCTGTTCACTTCTCTGTATTGGCAGAGACAGATTCAGCTCATCTTYATAAATCTAATAATGTCACCAAATCAAAATTTAAGGTGGGAGGGTAAAGAGAAATTGCTTCTATGTTTCATTACCTGCCTAAAGAATGAAGGATCTAAACTCTGATCACAGCACTTCCATACAGCTATACAGTGAAAGATCACAGAGCCAAGGCAACAGCCTAGCTAAGAATACCTGGTTTGTTAAAAGATTTTTTCAGATCATCAGTAGGTGGCTAAAGTAATTAAACTTAATACAGCATTTATTTTCTGAACAGCTAAAGGCTTAGCTTGTTACACTGAATAGAATTTTCCTCTTGGAGTAAACCCATGGAGGTTATCCAAAAGCAGATTCAACTCAATGGCAGCTAATGTAACCTGGCTCTCTATTACTAGTGGGACTGCAGTGCTGGGGCTGTGAAAACTCATACATCTTTTGTCATACGATATAATTTCTTTTGCCAGGCAATTCAGTACATTTGAAACATTTTGCAAAACTGGCTATCACTTCAGACTTTCTCTGTGAAATAACTTGGAATATGCATCTTTGACCTTATGATCATTTCTTCAGCACAGCCTAAATCTGGGGTGGGTTTAGATTCTGCACATTAACATAATTGCATTTTTCTATACTAGCGTATTTTAAAGCAGAACAGAACAGCATTGCATTGTGTGAGATTAACAATTATGTTTTTATCAGTATAAATGCATTATTATTGAAATGAATTAATTCATATATAAAAACCCTAATATTACTCAACCTCCTTGTGCAGACTTAATAGAAGTGCCAGGCCAAAAAAGGACATATCCCTGTCTTAATGTCAAACTTCAGAAAATAATCCATCTGGTCCTACTCACAGACAGACAGGCCACATSTCTGAATACCTTGCAACATCAACGCTCTCCATGCATGAGACACAAACTCACAAAGGCAAGAATTCAGAATTCATAATTTGTTTCATTGTTGAAGCACATATGAGATATGTAAGACCCCCAGCAGCTCTGAAGCTCCTGGTCTGTTCCCGCACAATAGGGGTGAGTTAAGGATTGCATTGTATCCATATCCCCTCAGTTCTGGTGCCTGTGGAAGCTTTAAAGAAGATTTTTAATGTTATCTGAATGAGGTTKTATGATAATGCTGAAGAAACAAAATAATATTTGGGAAAAGTAATAAAATCCTCTCTCAAACTAAGATACATTAAAACTGGCTCAATATATCATGCAACTCGTTATGTGAGATTACACCATTCCTCTGAGCTATGAATTTACATAGTACTGGAAACCATAAGAGATAAGAAAAGGCACTTGTAGCCAATTCTGTAAGAAAGACATTTTTTAGTTTGAGAAAATATACTTTTGCAGGACAGATACTTGTTTGACCAACCTAGTAAATTTCTACTTCAAAAACTAATTTTATGGAACAAAATTTATCAAAGCTAATTTACATAATGTGGCTTTGCCCATTTTTTACATTATTATCTTAATAATTATTTTGTAGTCTCATGAATCCCAGACTTTATGGGATAGATATTGCATTAGCTATACTTCAAAGGATCACAATGACAACTAGTTTTAGAAGCACTACTGTATCACATGCACAGAATCCATCACCATGGAGTATTTATATAATATTAAATCCATGGAGAACAATATCATAACTAGATGCAGTTATCAAAACAAGCTTCATTCGAAACGCTTGGAAATCCTCTTTCTTTACCTCTTTTCTACTTAACAGCACTTAAGCGTATAGAACATGTGAACCTTTCTGCAAAATTTGTAAAAACAATACTTTCAATATTATCAACACAGAATTAAGCTGCAGCTTGCATAAAAATTTGGAGTACATCTTGAGGCACTCAGAATGAAAAAGGCTACCCAGAAACAAAATGGTATTGTATTATGCTGATGCAATTAACATATTATACCATTTGTCATGCTGCTGGCCCATGTAGCCTCATATTCTCTGCCTAGAAATATCTGATGTTTTTGCAGATTAACTAGAGATAAGAGTGTTCACAGTTCTAGAGCTCCAGGTCGAGATGACTTTTAGGTCTCCCAAAACTGGAACATGTAAAGCATTTTAGTTAAGTACTGCTGACTCCAGGACATCTTTAAGAATGAAAAAAGAGCCACAAGCTCAGCGCAACTAGTAGAAATCCTAGAGCCTAAGTTATTTTCATTTCAGGTTTCTGAATTATCAGGGCAAAAGTACTGTAATGAGTTCTTATTACCCAGAAGCAAAGTTGCAAGCAGTAATGGTTTAAGAAAGATACTGAAGAAACGTAAGGTGGAACAGCGTGTTCTTCTGGGAGTAAAACAACCTTCAGCTTCCTTAGGGTAGGTAGATGCTGCTCTGTGAGGATTCTAGCTGCACTAAAGTTGGCTGAACTTCTAAAGAAAGCAGTTATACTTCTCCTTTGAATACTTCTGCTACCAGAACCCTGAAGGGGAATTAAGTGAGAGCTGGGTACCCTTCCAATTTGGGAAAGTGGTCAGGGAAAAATAAAGGAGGAGGATACAAACACTAGCTGACTAGCACACATGTATCTTATCTTCGAATTTTCTGAGAAATGTTGCTGTTTTGTTTCCTCTTGTCTCTCCAGCTGCACAGGAACTAAATTTCTGCTAAAGTGGATGAGGAAGAAATGTCATTGTTTGGCTCTAACTTGGCATTCTACACTTGAGACTTCTGTTGTGCGATGTAAGCTTAGCTTGTCTTGCACTTGTTGCTGCCATATGGAATTTAGAGTAGCCTTTGACTCTGGTTTCTTCTCTCTTTCATGCTCTGATCCTACTATTTCCACTTGTCAACTGCATTTAATACACATTTCCAAACTCTGTGCTACTGTAGCAACAGTAAGTCTAGGGTGCTTCCTGTAGCAACAGTACCTCTGGGGTCAGCTTCATATCAATTACTGTAACAGTCTCCTTGACGAACTTGCTACATCTCCTCTTTCTAAATTGGAGGCTGACGAGAATCAAGTAGCTCGTGATTTTCTATTTTTTCTCCAAATTTTCTCATTACTGTGACATTTGTTACATTTCTTGAATTCATTCATGTATTTCACATGGATGCTCAGTTTACAAAGTCATATAAAAATATGACCATGACTATGATTACAGAAGCATTTAATAGTTTTTGTAACTTTAAAACAAGCTGTTATGGTACGACCTATATGTCGTCTCAAGCAAGAAAGTACAAAACTGAAAGTTCAAAAGCTCTCTCTTGGCAACCAACCTCAGAGGCATGTAGAAGATCAAACACACACACATGCTCAACAAAAAATTTTCACTAGAAATTTGAGGTTCTGCTCTTGGGCACACTTGGACCGTTATTCACAGAACCCACAATTAAAGCATTCTTCCACCTACACCCCCGTGGTTTGAACAAACTTGCATTCTCCAAGCACAGCTGATCACTCCTTTTCCCCATGTTTCACCTCTTTTGCCCAGCGTATGAAGGAGCTGGAACCCATTCCTGAAGTTATTTTAACCTACTTTTCCCACCTTCTGGATAATTTTGGAAGGAAAAATTGTCTTCTACTGAGGCTACTCTACATTAGCCTAACCAGCTTTGGGATTATGTCTCACAGATCTTTTAACAAGTTAACAAGCAAATTCTATTCAGATAACTAAGCACTTAAAATTGGGTACCATATCGATGGTGGTAGAAGGCACCGTATTAAACGGTGACTGACCTAGGCCCTGTTCATGAAACTCTGGGCTAGGCCACGATCTACAAAGGTACCGAAGTGCCTAATTCCTGTCCGATTCAATGAGATTTTAGTATTTAATTCCTACAGTCTGCACCTCAGAAATATTTGCACAAAGGAAATGAGATGAAACTTGGTCTCTCATGCAACTTCATGTCATCTTAGGTACAGAAATGACTTGGCAAGCACACAGAAAAAGATACCTGACTGGCATAAGCAGGGAGGTAAGCATTAAGTATGCAGCCCCTAAATCACCCACATGTTGCCCTGCTGAGCAGAACAACTGTTAAATACTTTTAGAAGTTAGATTCTAAATACATACAGAAAATGACTGTGGGATTAAGCTATATACGATTTTTGAAGATATCYTTTGTCTCTGTAGCATCTGTTCTCATTATGAACTCATTTTCTTATCTATGTTTGGGTCCATTTCTTAAATCTGAATACTTGACAAATATTTCCACTGGCTTACATGGATAATCAAAGTCTGAAAATAATACTTTCAATATGGTTAATTCATTAGGAAAATAAAAAATACATTTGCACTATTTTAGTGCTTCTGCTTCCAGTGTAATTTTACATTACTTTGTAAATTATGTTAATATTTATCTATATAATCTCAGCATCTTTAACAAATTAACAGTAAGGAGTATCAGTGAAAAGCAAGTTATATCCACTTGAAATAAATTAAGATGCTATTTATATCTGATACACATTCTTCCCAGTCATGATGGGACTGATGTAAGACCATCACTTCAGTCAGATATTCCTCTCTCTCAGACGTTTCCTTGCTCTCTGTTGCCAAAGTCTATTGTTAACTGTTCATAAAAGGTCTTCCTAGAGACTGATACGTTGCATGGGGTCCTTAGCATGTCTCTCTCTATTCATGCTGTGATCGTATCTACTGATTTTCTAGCTCTTCTCCTCCAGGTTCTGTGTTGCAGTCCCTTCCTTTTTGAAGTTTCTATTTTCATAGATGACCATTACTTTCTTATATTTAATTCCTCCTAAGTGCTGTAATTTCCCAAATGTTTTTAATTCCATAAGCTGTTTCCTGTGATCTTCTCCAGACTACTTCTCAGCATGGTTTTCAGTTTTCTCTGGGGCTATATTTTTTTTATCCACCTCTTCCTCTCCTCTCTCTTCCCTCAGCATACAACGGCACTGGCCTCCTTCAGCCATAGCTCATTTGTCTGTTTAGCATCTGTTTGTCATTCATACCCCTTGATGTTATAACACTCATCTTTTTCATATTCTCATCTATAGCCCACTGTGAATACTTGCACAATGCTTTAGAGTCACCATAGAGCATTTAATTCTATTTCTTCTAATAGGATATTTGCCTCCTTATCTTCAATAGTCTCCTTCTTCCTCAGGAAGTTTTAATATTGTCATCACTATTTTAAATTTACTGTTTCCTGCAGCTGATCTTTAACTAGAAAGCTGTAATGGGACAGTTTATTTGCAGAAGCCCCACTTGCCCAGCCTACAGATATAAGAATCCACTCCTAAATACAGAGTTCGTCAGATACCAAACTGCAGGCCTTCCATTACTTTTATTACAGATAAGGAAGACCACTGAAAATGTCCTCATTTGTCCAAATACTCAGAACTCATGAATACCACAAATAAACTGGTAAAACTTCATGAAAAAAAAAATGCACTAACACTGTAGAATTAACTTTGGGTACAACAATTGCTAAAATTGGTATGTAGTGGGCAGGCTCTTCTAAGTTTTATCTCCTCTGTTTCTCTATGCATCTGTGAATCAATGCAAGCTAAACAAAGTAAAATTTTTGCACAATGTTCTATCCTGAGGCTAAATGAGTTTTGTCCGTTGCTCTGAAATTATTATAATCAGTATTTATTTTTGACAAAACTTGAAGGCCAGAATCGTATATCGAGGCCCAGTTGTGACATGTAAAATACACCCATTTTTTATATAAAATAAGAAGGCTTACAAGCTATGCATCTGAGAGATAAGGTGAATATAAAACAGATGAGGAAAGCCCAGGGTAACAGTGAGATGATAATGGCTAGTGTAATAAGCAGTGCTACTGCACCTCAACTGCTTGGCTATGATTAAACTAATTTAATAACTGCTACCATGCTAAGAAAAGGAATTAATAGCAGAATGGTAGTTTATTGTCTTCTCTCTTCTGTAATTTACTCAGCACCAAAGTATTTATTAGAAACATATTTATTGTGTAGTCACTTTTGGACGTGCCATATGTTCTTCTACTTATGATGTAATAATTTGTGTTTGTTTTCTTTTTTTTAAAGTGCTGTACAAAAAGACTAAAGCTGAAACTGGAAAAAGTCACTAGATATCAGTGCTGAATGTGAGATCAATTTCATAGGAAGAAATTCATGCCTCTAATGAGAAGTTTGCTCTAATGAAATGAAGGAGATCAAAGCTGATAGAAAGCAAAGCTATGTAATGAAACAGTGATTTAAGAAGCCTGGGACATTCATTTTATTTTCATTGTAAGATACGTTACTTGCCTTACTGTTTGGTATTGTTTATTCTGGTGTCTGTACATGGTTTTGATTATATTAATTAGATTATTGGCCAAATTCTAAACTGTTGTAAATCAAAATTGCTCTTCTGACTCCAGTGAATGACAGTGACTTATACCAGCTGATGATCTACCCTTCAATGTCTTACAAATACAGGATAAAGATTTTGCAAAACTTCTAAAAAGTTTGCTTGTTTGTGAAAATGTTACAATTTATTGCAGTTTTGCAAATGGATAGAATTTCTTGCTGTAAATACTTTAATTAGTATTATAAAATGAATTGAAATTTAATTAAAGATGAAAAAAAGCACAGTGGAAATTTTTAAAAGGATAAAACCAGCAAGAAACACTCCCAGATTTGAATGCCATTTTAACAGTAATCTGAACCAACATCTGAAACGTGTTATATAATTTTAAACATATACTAAAAATTATTTTCTTCCAGCTTAGAGCAAGTGCAGACTCAATAGTTGTTCCAAAGCTTTTAGTTATTTATCCCTTCAATCTCTAGATGTAAACAAACAAGAATGCTAATTAAAAATGTTACTTCAGGCAGGAATCTTGTCAAAGTAGTTAAATAGGGTTAGACTCAATCATCAGAAGGTAGGGTAACCTCCAGAGAAAGCATTCATCATGTAAACACATTGCATTTATTCAAACAGTGATTCTCCAACAGTTTGAAACCAATACCTTGGTATATTATTGAAAAATATTACTTTTGCTCTTAATAAGACAATCAAATGTGTGTTCACTTCTTTTAATGTATATAACAAACATGGCACTTCTCCAAAATGCATTTATGATACTAAGTATATGGGCAGGTTTTATTGGAGATTGTTGTACCCTTAATTCCTTAAATTTTCCTTGCTTCTAAGAGACTGTTGTCGATGGCACCGTGTGCAGTTTCTCTACTATGACTGCAGTTTTACTAGGGTTTATGAAATGTCCAGTATAAAAGGGAAAAGGTAAACTTGATCTCCAGAAGGACATCAGATGAGCTTGTATGCAGGCAGAGTTAACATGGTAACAGTTTGGCTGTTAAGTTCTTTGAAACAAGGAATGTAAATTCAACGGGTTTTACCTGGGTACCTCTAAAGGGCTGGAAACCAAAAGCATTTCTCAGGGCCTGAATCTGGCTGTACATACTTCTGGTGTTCCCACTAGAAGGTGACCTAGGCATTTGAGCAGGGAGAGCTGTGGTGCTATCACAGCTTGGATGGTCAACAGGCCGGGACTTCAAGGTACATCATGGGGGCACCTGCTCTGAAGTTTAGACACAGCCAATGAGACCTATTAGACTTCAACCTGGAAAGGATTTATGTATGTGAACAGTCCAAAATGATGCCTCTTGAATGCAAGAAAGCTCCACTGAAGAAGGAACACCCTATTCTGCCAGCCCACTGAGACCTATGACACTGTATCATGAGGCTTCCATGAAAATCGGTAAAATCCCTAGGAAAGCTGATCACTTTATGGCTACTCTACCACAATGGCATGCGCTGGCCCTGAAAGGTCTTCAGAGACGCAGAGAAGCTGAGAGTTTGCAAGGGCAGATGATAGAAACAGGCTCTGCCGGAACCCAAATGGACTCAACAGGATTCACAGAACACAGGGCCTGAGACACAGCACCGCGAGGTACTTGCTCCACACAGAGCCCAGTCCATTGCTATTGGAAGCAATACATAATCCAGTTTAGAAAAGTAAAAGCTTTATCTGAAAACTTTTGTCTATTTTGCTCATGTGAAGAAGCAGTTCCCGAGTGTGAGTAAGCACTAACAGTTTGAAAATTTACTGATAGTGTATATTTATTTCCTATCTCATTCTAGGTGTCTCTGGCAAACTGTCTCTGCTCTGTCTACACACAGAGGGGGATATTCCTGCAGGAAGAGTGTGACCAGGTTCTTGATGCTCTGGATTCGGTTTGGATGGTTTTCTTCTGATATACAGTGTTAATGTCTCAATGGTTGTGCAGAATTGTCATTAGTTTATCAATCGTTATTTTGTCACTTAATTGAGTATAGCATTACATATTCTCTCACTTCCTATATTTGCATTATATTTTTAACCTGTAGAAAAAAATTTAACTGTCAGTTTGACACAGTGCAATGATGGAGAAGTGCAAAAGGAGCAACAGTAAAGTTTCCCATTCAAACAGATCCTCGTATACTCTGTAATACACGTTAATGCAGTCAAGGCAGTCTACTTTATATTCAAGACAACAGTCATTCAATAAGTTGAAACTTTTTTGGTGGCTGACTTCCATCTGACATAATTTTGAGTAAGTTCTGTCCAGAAAATTATCAGGTTTTGTAGTATTTTATACCTTCAAAAGCTTCATTTCAATGTATTCGAAATAAAATAAAAACCATTTCACTTTATTTCACCTTCCCATTTTTTTCCTTGTGGGGTAATATGCCTATAAATTAATATAAAAATATGATATTACAAAAAGCCAAAGCTGACTTCATAGTAAAATAAATATGCCCATATGCTCAGATAACTAAGTGAAATTTAATTGTGTTTGTCTATGTATATTTAGGTAGCTACCTTCAAAAAAGAATCTACATGCTACAGTTAGTAACGTAATGAGGATTTGTATAGATGGTGTAGCTCAATATGCAAGTTCAAATGAACTCGCGTTCTGTAATTTATGCCTTTCTTTTTAAGACAATATGTCCTCATGTTTTTCCAAGAATAGATGTATAACTTAGTCTTTTGGGCACTGATCCATTTTACACATTTCCTGATCTGCCCTTGTGTTACTGGAAAACTTATTCCGGGATGAAAGCTCAGTTTGTGTAAGAAATAAAATCAATTCAATTGAACATAGATGACTGTTGCACAAACACAAGTATACTGTGTTACACACAAATGCTGACATTTATCAGTTTCATTTAGAAGCAACCAAATAAACTCCTTCTAGTGGACCAAATTTCTAATGGGTATATTCACGTAACATTTGCACTGAACTTAGAACAGCCTGCACTCTGTATAATGTTTCAAATAGGAGTGCTAAAATAGTGCATTTCTTTCCCATTCAACTAAGATTTTATGTTTCTGGCAATGTTTTTGGAAGATAATGTACTTGTTAGCCAAAAAATCCATTCAGAAAATAACCTTACTCCTACTTTGATGTACAAATGTAACGGAGTTCTTTAGGAAGGGATATGACCCATCTTATTTTTACACGTTATATTCTTTTTTTTCCCTAATGTCAAAGATGCTTATCTTAGTGAAAGGCTTCTCCATGGATTGTATTTTCCTTCTTTCCTTTCTAGGCTACCCTCAAGATGAATGAACTTTATCTTTTCAGGAAGTTAAAATTTTTATTTAAAATGTGAAATCTTGTTGAGTCCCCGGGTTAAGTGCATGGTTTCAAAGCTGATATGCTTTGAACATATGGCTCTCTTATTTCTAGCTATATTTAACATTCTTTTATCTTGAAACTTTTTGCTCAATTTCTCAGAAATGCCATTTGTTTAAAAAACCTTTTTGAGAATCAAGTCTCCAGCAGGACTATCTCTTTCCTCTATTTATACACAGGACACAATCCTGGCAACAATTTAACTCCAGCAAGTTGGAGAAATTCCACCTGGACTAAGTGTCCCACAATCAAACTGGCTGTGTGTTCCAGAAGATGGTTCACTATCATATGGCAACTGAGAGTATGTTGCATTTCTCTTTGCATCAAGGGAAATAAAATCAGTTATGAAAAAATTTTACCTCAGTGGGGTGGGCCTACATTAATCCACTTTAAGCTTGGCCTTGCTCTCAGAGTGCTTCATGTTGCAATTTTTTTTAAAGAGCCCCAGGTCAGACTGGGATTCCTACCGAATCTGGCAATAGTAYGCTTCATGCTAGACTATATACATTTCATTAATACTTTGTTTAAAAACCACCACTCCCAGACATTTGCCTATTAAATGTTTCAGTTGAGGGATCAGGACCTATGAGATACAAAATCTAAATCAACTCAACAGAAAATATTTCAGTGTTTCATAGTTACTCAGAAGAGAAATGCTAAAACATGTTTTTGGGAGCCATGCTACTTCCAATGTCATTAGGAAAGAACCGATCCTGAATAAACATGAAGCATTTTGAGAACTACAATAATGAAAACATCTACAAACTTGACTTTAAGTATGACTAGTAACATTTCCATTAATGAAAGTGTTCTGTTAAGCAATCTGGATTAGATCCAGAGTGTTCACCCCTAAGAAAAAGCAATACCTCTTGTCTTACAGGTGCATAGTAATGATACTACACAGCAAGATAAGGCTACTTGGGCTATTAAAGTTACAAGAAAGAAACAACTCTTGAAGATACTTACAATTAGGATACTTTTAAAAAGCAGAATTGAGCGGCACCTACTTCTTATCCCCCGAGTCTCATATCCAACCAGTTCTGCCCTTATACCTCCACAAGAACAAGAGGGAAAAGTTTAAGGTTTTAATGAAAAAGTAGGCATCCAATCTGGGCTAATCAGACACATGGATGCGGCAGCATTCTCCCCGCTTGCAGATCCCAAGTGAATATTCTAGCCACCTCCTAGACACCTTCTGTATCAATTCTCTCAACTTCTCCTATTAAGTTTTTAATTTGTAATTTCTACAATTATGTAGAGATAATGTAGAATTATTGTAGAAATATTTACTGGAACAGAGATTCAAAACGTGCTTTCACATAGGAGGGGATAATCCTAACATTTTGTATTCTAGTGCAGAGGCAGCTCTCTTCCTTAGACCAATCACTGTAATCTGGATACAATTACCTTTTTTTCAGAAAAGATTTATTTTTAAGGAAACTAAGAGGACTGTATGAACCTTTCTGGTTTTAATGAGATGATATTTTCTGATGAAAGACATTTTTCTCAAATGATTCTTCATATTGCTCTACAAAACATAGATTTGTCATGAGAAAAGGTACCTAAAGAAAATTATCTGTTAAAGTGTGCTGCACAGCCCCTTATTTCCTGGAATGTTCCACTGCATTCAATAGAAATACTCTACTGGAGAACTACTACTCAGSATGAATAATTGTGGGACTCTGCCTGCCATATATCTGTCATGATCATCTAAGATCAGTGATCTTTGGGACAAKGTATTCCACTACAGCCTTCTTACAGAATATCCAAACTGTGGAAAACAGCACAAAACCTTACAATATCTACAGATAAACAACTAAGATTGATTTTTTAGTACCATTAGGTCTATTACATTCGAGTACCTTAGAATTCAATAATAATAATAATTTTTCAAAATTACAAATAAAAGCCTAACTAAGGCTACAATGGCATAAAAATAATGATGATAGACTACTGTGATGACAGTTCAAAAGGGATATAATTTATCTGTGAGATTTAAGTCTGTGCTGTTAATACTTTTATTAAATGGTAAACCTATACGTTGGAGATTTCTGATCATGAAATATATTGGAATTTACATTAAGGAGAGATGGCTACTCATAGACTTTACTATTTATAAATGATATCTCTTTCATGTAATGTATACGCTACCAGAATTATTTAAAGGAGTGCTGATACTGAGAAATGAGTATTGATTAAAAGACAAAAACAATCCCCAAGAAAATTAAGCATTGAAATCAGACCAAAACATTAAATAAAAGAATGAACAGTACCAGTAACTTGGAGTACCACTTCCCAAGAAACACGTACAGTAGTAAAATCTATTTTAATTGCATATGGGGACTTTGCCTGGATTATGCCCAGGCACATGACAAACCAACTCCCCTGTTGGGAGTAAAGGACAAAAAGGGCTTTTACTTGGCTTGTTGCCACTTTTCTCAGCAACAATAAGTAAGTCACTAGTCACAAAACAAGAGTCCCCCGCATCAAGCCAGCCACCCCCTAGGGAGACTCTGGCTGGCAGCAGTTCCAGGCAGCTCCAGCTTCCCAGTGCCCCGCACTGGGGGCTGCCAGCCCTTCTCCTTGGCACCAACTAAACTGGGCTCCCCAGTCGTCCCCTCTTTTTACCTCTCTTCCTCATTGCTCTGGATCACCTTCCTTTTAAAAGCTATTGCATAGCAAAGAGAGGCCGTTTAAGACTCCAAGTCATGAAATATTCTCCTGATTATGGAGTAGTCATATTTTGTGTTTCAGAATGGTACAAGATTTGGGGCCTAAGCAAGGGTCATAATAAAGGACCTGGATGGCTTCTAATTCCTTAAGAACCTGCAAGACTTAGAGCTCCTACGAGAAGTGAATTGTATAGCTCTTGTAAGCACTCAACTAGTATATTTTGAACATCCCACAGATGACAGCAAAGATTGATCATAAAATCAAGAGATCTTGTCAGTCTGGTGAATAGAGGACAAGAAACAACCTCAGCTACCCAGAAACTCTGTTTTAATGACAAATGGAGGAACAAGCTATAGAAGAGATCATCTGCAGTATGCATTTTCCAATACTTTTTAATGTATCTTTACAGACAAGGGAAGGAGTTAAACAATTCAGTGTCATTTGCCATCATGATACTACCATACAGACTTAGCCTCCTTCCACCTTCTGAATTCCTAATTTGATCACACTATTGCTCAAAATGACATTTTATCAGTGTCCCCAAGAATTAGTTCAACAAATGTTGAACTAATGCCTAACAAGGAGGGTTCATTCGGGTGTTATTCAAAATTTTGTATACTTGCATTGGAACCTGTTCTTCTATTTTCCAGTGCAAATCTAAATCTTTCTTGGCTGGAATAGAGAATCTTACCTCTGGCTTGGTATTGTATAAGAATAGTCTTCCATTAATTTTTGTAAGTTTTTCAACTAATCTCAGCACAACCATATTTGCTTTTCTTATAGCACTGTATTGGTTTTAGAACTTCTAAGATTTATAGGAGTTCTCCAACAAATTTAGCAATATCATCTTGACAGAAGATAAATAACACAAAAGAAAATTATTATATGACTTCTGGATACATCAGAAATAACATATCAAGACCACTAAAACATTCTTAGGTTTATCATTTACCTATTTTTATAGTAATCTAGAATTTTTTTCTGCATTTTTATCACCACTGCCCAATGAGAAAACAGCTGAATCGAACTACCTATACTTTCCCTTGGAATTATGTCTGAAATGTTTATAAATAGTTGATTCACACCTTTTCAAAGTGCCTTGAAAACGTAATGCACATTTGTGTAAGAAAAATTTAAACTAGTTAGCACAACAAACACTGTTTTATATTCGTAATCCTATCCAGAGCATCATTGCATTGGCTTCAGACAGGAAAAGATATTACATGCAGTATTTTCATAACTACAAAAAAAGATAATAGAAAAGCTATAGGTTGGCTTTCCCTGCTGTAATTAATAACATACACAACAATGTAAGTAATGTTAACTCCTTTAAATAACTTTGATCTCACCATTGTATTTTATACCTTTGTTTCAAAGTGTCAAGAACAATTTCAATATCAATAATAAAATGTAAAAATAAAAGTGAAGAAT
This sequence comes from Phoebastria nigripes, assembly GCA_035582835.1. NCBI lineage: Eukaryota > Metazoa > Chordata > Aves > Procellariiformes > Diomedeidae > Phoebastria > Phoebastria nigripes. The sequence goes on along the minus strand of JAYKAV010001000.1, from coordinate 1,592,278 downwards.
AAAACCAGACATCCCAAGAGCTAACTCTTTAATGGAAAGAAGGATGAGGAACCAAAGAAAAGGCCCACACACTTGCACAAACGCTGCCACCTCTGCCTGGTTAAATTGTTCTTCAAAAGGGAATAGCACACAACTTCAGAGTAAGCATTCTTTGAAAATTAATCAGTTCCAGGTCTTACGCAGAAATGTTAATGTAACGTATCCCAAATACGTGCATTTCATTGTTTTTGTAATAATATATCCTGACTCTGAAAACAACACTATGCCCCAGTGTTTAATTTACGAGACCTTAAATATGTGTAATTTTTTAGGGTTATTTTAGGAGAACTTCATTAAGGTTTTGTTTTGTCGGTTTCTCTGATTTTTTTTCCTTAAATGGTGTCCAACCCCCAAGGCAACCTTAACTAAGTCAATGAAATTATACAGGTGGAAAGGACAAAAATGCGGTCTCAGGATTTCAAATAGCGGCGACATTGGTCACACCATTAAGCCTGACACAAGAACCTTTTAATTTAAATGTAATCTCCGAAAGACCAAATTACCAGCAACATGTTCTCATTAATTCCTGTAAGGGATGCTCAAGCTTTGACCCCTTATTGTTCTCCTTATCGAGAAGTGGCTGAGTCATAGTATTAATAAGCCATCACTCATTTAAGTGGTCATTCACTGCTGGGCGGGGAAAAGATAGGCTCATCCTTTTGAAGTGGGAATAGGCAAGCAAGGCTGCTGTAATAGGTTGTGATTATTTTCACTATGAATGCTCCCCCAGCTTTCAAAAATTAAAAGGAGCACTCATTTTCCTGCTTGAGTATTTCTCACACTGGCAAAAAATGAACACTTTGAAATGTAAATGATTTAATCTTTGCAAACCCCTGCTTCAGAGGGAGGTACAGCTTCATTTACAAAATGAAGACATTTTAGGAAATGATTATCATTGTAAAATTGAGGCCAGCAGGGAGTCTGAGTTCAAACTCTTAGAATATCAGCAGTGTAACAAGTTTGATCTTCCTTACTGCATTGCTTGCATTTGCTTCTCTGGGTTCCAGCAGAGAGCCATTGTCAGTCGGAACTTGTTCCCACTCGTTTCCCTTGGTTAAATAAAATAGTTATGCTTATTATTTAGAGTTAGTCAGTCCAATAAAATTCAGGGCAAGACTAAAAATAAAAAAGGAAGTTCAAACTTATTTTGATTAATGTATATGCTATGTGCATGTTCAACTTAGAACGTTAAAAGGTTGACAGCACTGAAGGCAATCTTTTTTTTTGTGCATAGTTCAGGCAATAGCATTGGGTAGTGTTACTATACTGTCCTACCAATGTTTGGGAAGGAGACCACCCATAATGGTGAGAGAATATTTCATTTAAAATTTAAACATTAAGTCCTTAATCTCTTTTCTGCGACTTCCAAATAGAATGACAATTATTGTTGGTAGCAGTATAGGGTTTTATGGTATCAGTCAGGCTCATTATGAACTGGTGGAGATGATAAATTTGTATCACAAAGACCAGATGATAACAGCTACCATATGACAACATCCACTGACATGAACTACAGAATCTGACCAGTATGGACAGCTTCCCTGCACTGATGAGCATTTCAGCTGAAAATGATGGAAATCTATCAGAAACGAGGACCAATCTGTGTGAAACAGATCTTAGAAGTGAGGAGTTACAATATGTTATTGGTGATCTTGAGATATAAGTTCATCACCTTTTAATCAGTGTTATATATACTAATTTTCAGTGGAGTTACTTATCTCTCTGCCATTCCTGAAGAGCCACTTCCGTCTCCCAGCCTGATACACGGAAAAGTATAGCTTAAAATTAAAATGTCAAATGCCAGTTTCCTTACAAAGATCCTTGCTACACCCTTGAAGTTACACTAAAAAACYCTTCAATAGCATGGATGAAACTCTACAGTTACTCTGTGCAAGAAATACACCCATGTATCTACAACACATGAGAGAAAAATACCAAATTAGGCAGTATTCAGTATCTGTCCAATATTTTGTAGAAGGATAGGTAAGAATGAAGGGCTGCTTGTATTCAAGTAACGCAGTATAGTTTGAAGTAGGTCTAAAAGCTGGGTAGCCAAACTTGCAGGATGCTTGTCCAAACCAAACTGATGGAGGTTTATCTTTACTAATGATGAAAAGCAAAATATTCACAGTGGTTTTTCATGTTCCACAAAAAGAGAAGAAAAAACATGTTTCTATAAAAAAAACCCCACAATTTTTCAAAATGTCCAAAACGCAGAAAAATGTGTTGAAGTATTTCAAAAAAGATAAAAGAGAAAGTCTAAACAACATCCAACATATAGCCAGTCTCATTGCTTACTGGTTTTTCTGGGTTTAAGCAGGTGTTTTGTTTGTGTGCACTGAAGTGTGAGGCAGCTGTTCTTTCTGAGGTATGAAGGACTCCATTATACGCACCACTCGGCTCCCCGTCCAAGGCAAGTTTGCAAGCTGGGAGATTGCCACAGCGGAGGAAAGCTCTACACCCTTCCCTTTGGGCAGGACTCCTTTTTCTTAGTGGAACTATATACCTGACAAGTCCTGCAGATGCAAAACAACGGAGTGTGACCAGAAACAAATGTGAGAAAAAGTCACGCAGAGGAAATTGAGATTTTAATACACATGGTCAAGTGTATCTTGCTGACTCCTGGAGAATTTATGTGAGTTCTGGATGACGCTGAGCTGAAAGATAGCTCTTTAGTAGAAGACTGACCTCCTACTGTCAATATCACTCCTTTAGCTCTTTAAAGGTATCTAAGAAGTTTTAGGTTTGGTGCTTATAACAGAAGCCAGACTGTGAGAGGGTCTAGAGCTGGATGAACATAAAATTAAGAATATATATGTTTTGATGAACTGATACTGTAACAGATAACCAAAAGCTATTCCAGATTGTAAACTCCCTGGGGCAAAGACTACTCATTCATTTGTACAAAAACATCAACACACTGCATATTGGATAGTAAGGAAGGTATCCCTCAGCCTTTCCCCATCTCCTACCCTGCAGGAGAGGGGCCAGAGCACAGGAGGGAGAAGGATTCAATGCAGTGAAACTTTGCTGAGCTAGAAGGGAAATCCAGGAAATTCACAAAGATTCTGAGATCTGAACCTCTAAGCAGACTGTGACTTTAACCATAAGAGAATTTATATTTTTATGATTATTATTAACTCTATCCTATTGCCAACAATACTGTGGCTCCCAGTTATATTTCTCAGTTGAGAAAGTTAAGTCTAACACATCTTAATTAAGTTTCTCAGAATATTGAAAAGTGAAGTTCAGCTCAAAGGTATGAGCACGAACACTGCATGTACCATTAAACTTGGGACGATAGGTAACAATGGTGCTGTTTGGATTATGCTTCTTCAGCTCCACATTCTGGGCAACTAATGCAGTATTTTACACACCATTTTTGGAGAAGTTGAAATCAACTCTGTATGACAACTTCTGAAAGTCGTGAAGTAGGGAGCTTTGCTACTCACCTAGAACTCTTTAGGAATGATCTGCTTTGAACTACTTAACAAATACCGTGCTTTGTCATTAACTCGTTATCTCTGAAGTTCCCACAAACTGCTTCCAAGTAATGGTCTTAATATTCTCTTCAGTGACAGATATTTTACACATTAAATCTATTTTTCATGTTAGCCTAATGAACAAGAAGGCTGATGTAATCCACTGGGGGAACATATATTCTAGTTTTCATTCATGCTTTAGAGTATTGTCACAGTTCAGCACAAAGGAATAATCTGATTGTTTCTCATAAAGCAAGAACAAATCATGATTGAAGGATTTCTTCTATTTAAAGCTATGCTTTGCAAAGCCTATTGAACTTGTTAGAAGAGTCATCTCTGATGCGTACACTAACTACACAAAGCTGCTGCACAGTTGCCATTCAAGAGCTAATTTAGTACCAAAAGGCCAATATTGCTGACTTGCAGATTACAAATATCACGAGATATTAATTTATTTATATTTAAATCAGGCTAAAAGATTAAGAGAACTTTCAGTAGATCCATTTACAATTAAAATGAGTGTAAGTTTGAATTACTTTTTTATGATTTGGTACAGCTGGGATTTGAAAGAGTTGCTGCCAGAATGATGCAAAGCATTTGCCTTCGACAAAATAATGCAAAATTTGTGTAAGTGGGTGAAAGAGCATTAGATTATACCACCTTGTAGGTCAGCTAGAAAATACAATACGTATTCCGATTATGAGAAAACAGAGTGAAAGGCAAAAAACAGGTGCTGGGTGATTCAGGCTGCGGAGTGACGGTAGGGGACGATTGCAGCGCAAAGGCCGGATTCCCCCTGCTATCTTTCTGTGGTCAGACTCTAAAACTAGGAGGGGCGGATCTCATAGGTTTGACCTCTGGGCAAAGATAACTCTTTCATACCCCCTGTTCCACTTTTCCACTTTGTATCCAAGTCCTCTGCTATAAAATGTAAAACCAGCACATAGAACATACTGCTTTGGAGGTCTGCCACTTGCATTCAGGCAACCATTTGTACTTTTGCAGGCGTAATCAATCTCCTGTTGCTATCAGCAGGGGAGTGGAGCTTTGCTGCTTTATGGCTTAAAAGTAGTTTTGTGCAAATTCTACTTCCCTCCCCCCTCCCTTTAGCTCCACTACTCACAGGATTTCCAGGGACATGGGCTAGAGCTGAGAAAAGAAGCTTGTTTGATTTAGGCACAGAGGGGTTTTTTGTGTGTGTGTTTATATTTTCTCTGCATCTATTAAGGGGTGAGGGGGAGAGACTTCATTTATATGTTAATATTATCCGGCACCCTGACTAAACTGACAGAACTATTTCATGGGAAGCTGACAAATTTTGTCAGCTAGGCTATCTTTCCACATCTCAATAGTGGCAATAATCTTGATTAGCAAAACAATTGGGGGCCAAAGAAGTCCTGCTGCTCCAAAGACCCTCTTCTCAGGTTACAGTTTGCTAATGTGATGAATCCAGAGAGTCCTTCAAGCTTGAAAAAATTCCCCAAAGCAGCTGAATTTAGGCAAATGAAGGGAACCATTTTGGAGGCTGGACAAAAGGGGTTAATTTGATCGACCATGTCTCCATAGTCTTATAACAATCATTTGCTTAACAAGCATATAGAGAGTCATTCCATGGAAACTGGTGGAGTTAACAGAGGAAGTTCGAATAGAATATCTGTTTATCCCAGATGTGTGGGAATTTTAGCCAAAAAACAACAACACATAATTGCTGCCTGCGGTATTGATTCTTACATAGAAACAACAGCAGAACTAAAGGGCTCTAAACACGTTATGAAGGCCTTGTCTCTGAAGCAGTACAAGCTTCCATTTTTATTAGCTTGTTGCATTGCTAATGAAATAATTAGAAATTAACTGTTTCAGGGAAATGAAATTAACTAAAAAGTTTTGTGCGGTCCTATTTTCAGTGCAATTTATGGCACCTATTTCTGTTTGCAAACATAAGTTATTTTGCAATATTTTTGAGGCATATTGATTCATCTTCATGCTGTTTATTGCATTATTACATAACAGACCATATTCTGAATTATATTTATGCAGCTCAAATCTGGTGTATTTATTCTAACGGAATTATGCTGCATTTGCTTTAAAAACAGAACAAAATGGTTACTAGAATTGTAAGTAGATGGAAATTTACTTGGTCCTGGTCAGCATAGAATATATAATCACAATATAACAAGCCATCTTAGTTTTGTGCCCTATCCCACACTTATTTATGCATGTAATTAATTTCTAAATCTGTCATATGTTGATCTAAAATAGCTATTATTCATGAGATGGGTGGGTTCTGTATAATTCTGCATTTGATGGCTAATACAATTTGCAGACTTGCATTGAAAAGTTTACAATAAAAAGTACTAAATAAAACTTCGCCTCTTTTCACACAGGTCCCCCCTATTTTTGGAGTAGTTTCTTTATTCTGTTACTGAAATAAAAATTACCATTTATATCATGGTTTGTAACACTAAGGGATGTGACCTAGTGTGTACACGCTGGTGAATATTAGCTTAAGCATACATTTTGCCAGACATCACACAGAGGGTTCTTAAATGCTGAACTGATCTGTCTTCGATGGGTTTCAGAACTAAACCTTACTTATACGTTCTGCAAGTATGAAAGAGGGACCACTTATCATGAAGACTGAGAGGAAGAGAAACTCTGGCATTTTTGTTTCTTGTTCTTTTGTACCTCTGTGGTGCTATACATGCCATTTAGCAGGGATCCACTCTTTTAAAGATGGGAGTTATGATCATGAGGATTTTGATGCATTCATTCTACTTCCTTTACACTTCAAAATATTTTCTTGGTAACTTAGAATCTAGGAGGAAAGTCTCCAACTTAATTAACTTTAATTTGAGCAAGTAAATTTTCTTCAATTTCACTCAAATTTGTGATAGGATGTGAATGGGAACATGTTTTTAAAATTTATTACTTGCACTCTTAAAGATAAATACATGGACAGAAAGATTTATCCAAACAGATTTGGTCCATAGTTGGCATACTCTTTCACAGTGATAGCTGTCAGGAAAAAGAGCATGCAGGATCTCCACTCATAAAGAACTTCCAACATTTACGCTAGCATAGATTAATGTTCATTTATATTTAATTTGTAAGATGGATATCTGAACTGTAGCATCAGAAGTTCCTCTCTTCCCTTGAAATCAATGGAGTGCCTTTAAAGATTAAGTGATACAGATTACTCAGAAAAATTCTGTTTGATGGCCGTTGAAATTTTGCCCGAGTTAAAAGGTTTACCAATAATGTGGCACACTTGCAACCAAATGAACCAGATTTACAAGAGTTTTCTCCCCCTGCCCCCCTCTTCCCAATATTTGTTTGAAAACTCTGCACACAGCCTCTATTTTTCAGCATTCTGTGCTTCCAGATGTTCATAACTGGATTAATTTTTTAGGAAGCTGAGGTGCTCTGTTTTATACCATCTGTCACACAGTACCATACTGAAAAAGAAAAGGAAAACACATTATATGACTAACATCAAACTGTTACATGCTCATTAAGAATCACATATTTTTTATCATATAGATCTCTAGYGCTACACAAATATCCATCTTATAACTCTCTCATTTAAGGCTCCTTTTAACAATGGCACAGGTTACAGTGACAGTAGCAGCAGAGAAGCTATGCAGCCCTCACGTCATGAGGCTGACAAGGAACTCATTCTCAGTCTACCTGTGATGAGCAAGAAATTTTTTTACTTTCATTTGTTCAACCTTTCAGAACAGCAGACAACATCCAAATCTGAAGTTTTAACCCAAACAAAAGCTTCCTTATGGCATCACACTTGATTCGTTTCTGTTTAGGTTAATATGGTACAAACTTTCAAACAACTCCTAAGATTGAAATCTTTTGTACAACTTGAGTGGGCCAAAACTGTGATCCTGATTATGCACAACTTTGACTCTAGCAATGACTCTGAGAAAGGCTTGGAAGCTCTCACTGGAAGGACGACTTTTCCCCCCTATAGCCAGTGTCACAGATAGTCCACTGAAAGGCAATGTGCTCCGGTCTGCATGACCACGCTGAAGTGCCCTCTCTGAGGCACCTTGGAGGAGGCAAAGATGGAGACAGCCTGGAGATGACACAGTGCTTTGGGGTTAATTTCCTTACCAGTTCCTTATGATATAGGATTTTTCCTTACAAAATTCTGTTGATATTTACACAATGAGTTCAGATAGTGACTGGCCGTAGTTCATTTCAAACTGTAATTGTTCAAGTGACAGTCCATATTCTCTGCTTGATGCATTGCTATTGAGAGAGACAGACAGCATTCCATTTAAGGTTTTGTTTAGGCAGGATATCCAAGGCTTCTGTCTGTAAAAAGATAGAACTAGCACAGGTACCAATACTGCTCTGTGCTAATTTTACCCCCTTCTGACATGATTCTGAAAAGATCGTAAGTGAAGAAGAAACTCACATTAAACACTGACATAAATGCTTTGCACAATTTTAAGGAAAATAGCTTTGGTCTGTTCCAAATATCGTCAGCAGGATGAGCACAGAGGGCAACATTTAGTTATAGATTAATAATCCAAAGTACATGTAGTTCCGAACAAATAAGAAAAACATAAAACCACAATATTAAGCAAACCAGAGGACAAAGATCACTCTAAATTCTCAGAGCTATATTATTTTTAAGTGGTGACACAAACCATACAGAAGTCATTGAACTCTGTGATGTCAATATCAAGGTGAATCGGCCTGAACCATACATGCCACAAAGAGTTATGAAATGTAAAAGCCAAGTAAAGCATGTGGAGTTTAAATGAACAGCAGTGAACTCACTGAACCAGAAAATGGAATTTTTTTCAAAAGTTCTCAATTAAACTCCTTTAAGTTGGAGAGTAAAATGCCAAGTTATACATCAAATAATCAAGAAAATTTCACAGGAAGGCAAATCAACTATAAAATTCTGTTGTTTTTATGTTACTGTAATATGTTAATAGCACCGGAATCAACTTGAATTATGTAATCCTCTGCTTGTAAGACTTTACCTAAAATAAGTAACTGATTGTTCACTTATCTGTGAGTAAATGAAGAAAACAAAAGGAAGAAGGATTTCTTCCACCAGGAAAACAACACCACACTTCTCTGGAGAGATAAATTTTGAACTATCGTATAAACTGCAACTCACCCTACATAGTCTGATTTTGCACTGTTTTTTTCAACTGCTCATCCTGTAGCTCATGCATCATTACCACTGAAGAATTATTCTGAGAAAGTTAAAGGTAGCACAGGCCAGAACACTACGTAAAACCTGCTCTTCCACACTTCAGTGAAGAATTAAAGATAAATATGTGTTTCTGTATAAAGAGTTGAATTTTGCCAAGAATTTTGCATTAATTCTTGGACAATAATTTTATTATGTCGCTATTCTAGGGTATAAACAATTTTCTGTCATCCATTGATAACACCAGAATGGTCACCCGTCTATCATTATAATAAAACTATTTTGTCAGAAAAGGTTGTTAGATATCACACAATGAATGCCTAGGCTATCAAATTAACTATTATCCATCCACCCCAGACAATCTTCAGACTGTGTTTCTTCTCTAAAAATTAAAACATGAAGCATTGTAGATCTCAGGTCATTGGCACATGAAAGCATTCCCATTATATCAGGGATTATTTATAAATAATGCTTCCTGCAAATTTACCTGCTCCCACTCCAACATGGGTCTTTTCAAAATAACCCTTACTTCAAGACCAGAAAAAAAAAAATCATGTTAAGATTGACACACATATATCATAGAGCCAAATAATTTTGTGCTCTGGATTTATACACAGATACTTCCATTACTATTGTGGTTTACTTCATACTTTTCCTCAGATCTGTTACCTAATAATATTTTATGTAGGTGAAGTGTCACAGAAATGGCTATACCCCCTAGTGAAATATAAACTCTGAACTCGCACAATTATGCGTCGTCTTTAACAGCAGCAACTTGGTCACATTTCCAGCTGGTTTTCTTTATGAATGTACTTATTTTTGCCTTAAAAATAAATAGAAATATTGAAAATAAATAAATAAAAATACTCCACATGCTTACATTTTTAGTTCAGCTGCATAAGTCTACATTTATGAATAAAACATCATAGAGAATTAAAAAAAGAGGATTTCTCATGCTTTGAATTTACACAATTTGTACCTGAAGATTTCCTGAACAGTCTGAGGTTTGGTAACACTTGTCTCATAACTGAAACTTTCCCATGTCCTGTCAGCTCCAATTCCCCATGTTATTGCTGAGTGTGTATTGTGCTAAATTTTTAATACTGTGCAACACACAAAGCCACTTTCTTTTATTTTCTAAACAAACGATTTCTTCAAATTCTTGATGAGATATGAATCAAAGTTTGGTCTTCAAGGTGAATCGTTCATTAATCATAAACAAAACATGACTAAATCAAGGACACATCAGCACATATTGTAAAAATAAAAGCTTGCACAAGCCTTTTATTTAATATTAACTTCCTTATGTTTTTATGTGAATTCTGGGAAGTTGGTTATCCCAGCTTAAAGTTAATATTTCCTCAGAAAAAATTGTATCATGTGATTATTCTTCATGTAGTTAGATAGCTTTATACATGTTAATGGTTAAACTACTYCACAAATAGCATTAAAATAGAGAGGAGCGCAGAGAAATTCTATTGATTCTGTTGTGCCATTGAATTACTCTGACATATAATACGGACCAAAGTTTATAATAGGAAGGATGAAGAAAATACATTCAGAGGAGCATATGCTGCTTTTATGGAACTACACATGATACAAAAGGGAAACTCAAAGATAACGTATTTGCTATCCTTAGATCTCCGGACGATCTGCAGGCCACTCTAGCTCCTGCTTGCAATTTAGAGCAGTTCTGTAAAGAACCCCTCTTTCCTTTTCTACTGTTTATTTTATTTTTAATAAATTGACCAATCCATTGAAACAGTATGCAAGCTGCAACTGTTCATGAGAGAGGAAAAGGGGTCTTACCTTTGATAGTTATCACGTTTTTCACTAATAACTGGGGGTTTTTTTGGGGGGTGGGGGGAAGAAAAAAAAAAACAAACACACAAATTCATCAGTATGACAAGTGTTAAAGTAATAGTTTGTATTCTGAACATAGTACCTATAGATAGTACCTATCTCCTTCATACATATTTTACATCCACTTCAAATTTAATAAGCCTCAAGTTCTTGCACATGGAGGATTTCCCTCCCACCAGAACAAACATAAAGTCTAGTAAAGGCTGTTGCAGCTTTGGGAGGGGTTACCTGTTCTATCTGAAAAAGCAACAGCTTAAATCTGAATGCATTAGCAGGGAGACTTTAACTGACAGAAGTCAGCATCTATCTTTCAGGAATGTACCAAAGTAACAAACTTGCCATTTGCATAGGAGGGTTTTTCATTTTCCTTACTCTCTGAAGGAGACGCAGTTTAAAAGTTTGGAAGGCACATACAGAAAATCATATAGCGTAATCAAAACACCTGTATCTCTGTGAGTACCTACCCTTTCAGGAATAGTTAAAAGTCATAGTTACTAATGAAATAGTTAATTGATTTTTTKTTTTCCACCAAGAATATATACGTTATACACACAATACATACAATAGCAGGTCTTCACCTGCTATCAATAGGCCATGCATGCAACAAAAAAATGGGTTGCCTGTAACTCCAACAAAGACACTGCATCTGTAAGATCCACAGAGGCTGCAGGAGATGCCGTAAGGCTCAGGTGAAACAAAGCGTTTAGCCTTAGGAAGCACACGAGACGCTTAGCATCATGGACTCCTGCTTCAGGAAACCATATTCCAAGTTTACGGTGAAATGAAAAAAAAATGGAAGAAATGGTAAAAACTTAAAGAGGATAGATACTAAAAGCCAGTATAACCAAATAATGGCTCATTGCTTTATCGTCCATGTGGTAACATACCAAGTTTCATGCAGATGGTTACACTGCAAGGCTACATCCAGCAGTCACAAAATCTTCACCAGTAAGGTAGCTCCTAGATTCAACAAAGCCAGTGAGACTATTCAGTTTTATAAGCTAGAATGTATGTTTTAAGGAAACATCACAGCTTAATCATATAGGAAACAGGACAACTGAAAATCCAAATCAAGAAAGAAATCTGCAGCCACAAAAAAGTTTGGTCCCAGATAAACACAACACAGGTAAGACAACCATGTCCTTACTTTTCAAGGGTCTTTAAGTATTGCTCCACATGAATGAAATGGAAAAAAAAAAAAACCTTCAAAAGAAAATGTCACTTTGTGTCAGGAAATTCACRTTCAAGTTTTCCACAGCTTATGGGAAGAACTGATAGAAGTCCTGGAGGGCTGCTATAGTATCTTTTCCCATATCTTATCCCCTCAACCTCCATCCGTTAATAATGAGCTACGTAATCCACATGTCATGTGATATAGTCATCAAAAAGTGATGTACCTGCACATAACACATACAAAACAATATGAGAAGATACTTTTAAAAAGAAGAGAGAACCTTAAACATTAATAAGTAGCAAATCTGTGAAATCAAAGCATTTTCCTCCTTTTTTTATATTAGCCTTTCATTCTTYTTATGATTTGTCTTTGAAAGCTCTTAAGCTCTTTCTGTGGATGACAGTTGATATTGTTCTTCCATCCTGCTGCAGACAGCATAAGGGAGGGAGGGAAAAGAAAAAAAAACCTATTGTACAGCTTTTCGTCTCTGAAACATGATTTTTATAATTAATATATACAACCGAGAGGAGAAAGGTACGTTATAATGAAGTGCAATTAAGAGGTGTTTGTTCCTGTCCCACACATAAGATGACTATAATTTCCTTGGCTGTTTAGAAGTCAACCATTATCATTACATTTCACACATCTTTTCTAGTTTTTTTGCACTTCTGATTTTGTTTATTTTCAATTAAAACTCCAAATAAACATGCATACAGAAAATCTGATATTCAGGTAACATCATCTTTTAATTATATTGTGCAGTGCTCATTAAACCCCATGCTTATGCAAACCTATTTGGATTTAATTTCATAGGCATGAATGGATCGGTCCATTTTGCATTAGATTTAAATTCATGCAAGGGAGAACAGAATGTGCATTTACCCAGTCTATATTGCATGTAACCACTGATGTATTATTAGAGGAGTAATTTAAATGTATTCTTCTGGAATTGATGTTTATTTTTAAATTCCCAGAATTCGTATCACAGCATAGTTTTCTATTTTAAATTTTGCGTTAATATTATTTGTGTTATTGTAGTGACTACCCCCTCTAATCTCACGTACACCCATACAAAGAAGTAATCACTGCCTGGGAGACCTTACAAAGTGAAGATATTAAAGGGACAAACCATGAAGAAAGAGACAGATTCTGACTGATGCGATGCTGACATTTTTGTTAGCCTTAAATGCAACTCCACTGAGAGGGTTTCTTAACAYGTATATTCTGGCTGAAGTTGGAACTAGGCTAGCTAAAGTCACGGTAGATTGAAGCTGCRAGTCGAGGCTCCCCTGATCCAGAAAACAGCCCAGCAATGACTGGGGAAGTTCAGAATTAAAGCTGAATCTGTGTTTCGAGCTGAACTGTCATTAATGCCATGGGGAATCTAAACAAATACTATTTTTCCAGTTTAAATTTGGAACACCTTTATAAACTAAGCCCAGAAGGTTCTACAAAGGACCAGTTGCTGACAAAGGGATGCAGACAGGCGAACTGAAAATTATGGCCTAATTAAAGCCCATTGAAACATATGGAAAGATTAACACTGAGCACAGTGGGCTTCTGCATGGAAGCAATTTACCTCAGTAGGAAGTAGATGTTACCTTATCTTCAAATAAGAAAAGCATTCTCTTTTTTAGGTACCTCTATTGCTGAACATATTATTTGCCACAAAATTACTTGATAATTTTTTTCCAGTTTTGCTCATGTGTTGTTATTTCTGTGGAAAATTTTGATAGACATAATTTTAATTCTCTATGTGCACTTGTGCCAATTAAGCTAAATAACTCAATTGTTCATACAATGAGTATGAACTCATTTACTGGAGTAAATATTTTCTTTCTATTGTTTTTGTATGTTTTTGTTTCTACAGAATACTTCCTGAGAAAAACGGTTCCGTTTTAGTCGAAACAACCTAATTCCAATCTATGTAAGACATCATTGCGGTCGCTACTGCTGTTTTTTGGTTTTGTTCATGGCTGTAGCTCTAAAAAGATCTAAAGAGAGAAATTTGATTAAATTTTCCATATTGGAAAAATACATATTGTCCTTTTACTCTTTTAGGTTACCAGCTTATCTTCATGTTTGTGCTCTCTCCCTCTCTTAATATACTGTTCCAACATGTAATTAGCCTTATTTGATTGCAACAGAGTTGATATAAATTATGAGATTAACTTCTATACCTTAAATTCTTCAGAAAACTTTATTCACATTATCGTCCATTTGCTCTCTATATTAAGTGCACTGACTTCTACTTGGTATTTTTTCTGACTTTTAATACTGCTTTGTTCAACTATTAATTTAAATGGATGGAAAAGGCTTTTCTGCTAGTCTGAAATATTTCTTGAAACCATGCAATAGAATATACTATCAGGTTAACTTTATCTGCTGTTGATATACTATTTTGCATTGTTTCCCCTTTATCTTCTGTTTTATATTAGAAGTCRTCATAAAAACTTGTACTGCAAAAAGCCAACAATTCAACCAGCTCTATTCCAGCAGTTAAAAAAACCTTCAGTTTGCCAAAGCACGGATCTTATCGCAGCTGCTCTTTGGTAAGATGTGTTAGAGTGACCATACAGATTTCTCACTTGCATGATGAAAGACAGACTTGGTGGTATTTGTACTTTACTCATTGATTAGAAGCAAGGAGCCAGCCAGAGCCACATCTTTCAACAGCTATAGAAGATTAAAAGTCATATTTTAAATGTGAGAATACAGCACCAGTCAAAAAAGTTTCCAGTCTTCCTGATTTTATCCTTTGGGCTGCACAAAAGTAGTAAAAATAAGAAAAAACCTTCCTATCTCAGCCTCCTTTCTAGACTTCCCAACCCCCTTATTAACCCTTCCTTTCTTCTCCTTTCCCATTTTAATGGGAATCATCTATAAAGCATCCAGAAGTTGTTGAAAGGAAAAAATTGAAACTGCATGAGATAAACAGCAGCTGCCCAGTGAAGCTGCATGCAGCCTGTACACAAAACTGCAATTACTAGCCTTACTGAGTTCAAAGGGATTATTTCTGTGAATAAATGTTCTAGTGTTCTAGCGTGGACACAATCCTGATCTAAATGGAGCAGTGAAAGGGGCTTTGCTCCTCCTCTCTCTTGCCCTTTTTGGTAAATTTCTCTTTGAACATTTATGCGCTTACTGGATTATTTCCCTACTTCTCACCAAATCATACTCACTTTTATAACAGTATGGAGCAGACCTCTATTATACYATTAATCAGCCTTATAACGTCTTACCATTTGTCCTACAATGACAGAAGATTCTCACTGAAAATTCAACGTGCCAGAACAATAAGTAGTGTAAATCATATACTTCCGATGAAATTCATAGCTTGAAGTGTTCCACTATTACAAATCATATTGTTCTAAAGAAGAGATTTCACAACGCATCTTCACTCCTCCTCCTTCCAAGGTAGTCTTTAAATTCAGGCACAACCCACAGTTCAAGTTTGCTTTGCTTAGAAAGGCTCTAAATACTCCCTGTAGCACAGCAGGAGGCTCCTTTAAAGCAGATGAGATTGGTGGGTGGATTGAGAAGGCATGAGACCACAATTATACCCCATTTCAATGATATGTCTGGAGCTGTAGTGACTCCAGACAAAGAAGCTGAAGTGTATGGAAGCTGATATGTCTTCAAGACAGACCTAAAAATACCTGTCGGAGCTGCAGGTTTGAAGCTATTACCAAGAGCAATTCAGAGTTTTCCTGCTGGGAGCCAAAGATGCTACTGAATCATTTACAACAGGCTGCCCGCAGTATCTGGTTATCAGAGAGAGTGAAGCAAAAAGCTTTACTTCTCCAGGTAATGCAAGCCTCTAGTCTTCTGTTTACTCGCAGATAACTACAAAAGGGTTTCTTTTAAGTTTTCCTCAGGCAGAGCTCCCTCACGCTCTTTTTGATCATCATACTCTGCCTCCTCCRTACTCTGCCAATGTTTCTGAAGTGCACTGGCGGAAATTAATCAGCAGAGCTGAAACTCTGGCAGAGGATTCAAAAGCAGACAGGACCTGACCCATTCCAAATACCCATCATGTAAAAAAGTAGCTAAACTCTGCCACTTCCATAAAGCTAGGAAAAGGCTCTCACACTAACACATCAGCCACCTGGGAAGAGAAAAAGGCATTCATGTGCTACTCGCCATGAAAGGAATTTATTTTTACACCTTGGGAGCGATTTGGACTCTTGTGAAACTAAGCACTGTTAAGATCAGCTCAACAAATCAAGACAAATAGCAACATTATTAGATACACGTCACTCATTTCTGATTTTGGCTAAAGGAGTAGGTACAAAATTAATCTTGTGTATACAACAACTGAATCAAAACAACAATCTTAACTAGCGAGTGACCGAAACTGTTTCCTACTCCCATTTTTCCTACTGGAACATGTCAAACACAAGACGCTACGAAAACATGTGAGAGATATTTCTTAAGAAATCACCCTTGGCTAGGCCCAAATTAAACAATCAGTCCTTTCCCCTAATTGAGGGAGACTCTCAGTTTCTGCTACAAGAAGGAGTAAAACAGTGTTTGCTGATCCACCAGGGCATAAGACTGAGGGCTCAGTCCTGGAAAAAGAAACAAAATTCTATTTGACTTCCCCATATTTCTTTCTTGCTGAACATGCTAAAACTCAGAAATAACAAAGCAGAACMTATCACATTATTATGCAAACATTATAGTCATACTTGAACATATAGACATGTCATGTGTAACAGAAATGAGGTTATCTGCTTGGCCTTGGAAGACTTCAGCTGAGTTTTGATTTGAACATCATAATTTCCTAAAGACATGGAACAAGTTGATAYAGACAGCCCAGAGCATACCAACAAAAATAAGCAGACATCTAAAAGAATCAGGAGGAAGAATTGAAGGAGTTGGGGGACATTCATTCTAGAGATGAGTAGCAGAGGTTAAGAGCTTTCAAAAATATAAAAGTTCCCTGCAAAGGACATGGTGATATCGGGAAATGGAGACAATTGGTTTAATGGGAAATAGGAGAAAAGTCAGGAATTTATGCAGTAAGGAAGAGTTAGGATAGACATTGGGACAAAACACTGTGAAAGGACAGCTACAGTTAATGCAATGGAGTACCRAGACAAGCTGTGTGATCTCTGTCACTGGATTGTAGGAATGTGATAGACACCCATCCAGGACTGGCTGACAGTGTCTCCGAGCAGAGGAATGACATCGGTGACATCTCATGGTTCCTTTCAGATACATGATTCTCCTACCCCAGAGACCTGGAGCTCATGTGGATATTAAGCATGGCCAGCAGGTCGCGGGAGGTGATTCTGCCCCTCTACTCTGCTCTGGGGAGACCCCACCTGCAGTACTGCGTCCAGCTCTGGAGCCCCCAGCACAAGAAAGCCATGGACCTGTTGAAGCGGGTCCAGAGGAGGGCCACAAAAATGGTCAGGGGGATGGAACGCCTCTCCTGTGAAGAAAGGCTGAGAGAGTTGGGGTTGTTCAGCCTGGAGAAGAGAAGGCTTTGGGGASAGCTTATTGCAGCCTTTCAGTACTTAAARGGGGCTTATAAAAAAGATGGGGACAAACTTTTTAGCAGGGCCTGTTGCRACAGGACAAGGGGGAATGGTTTTAAACTAAAAGAGGGGAGATTGAGACTAGATACAAGGAAGAAATTTTTTATGCTGAGGGTGGTGAAACACTGGCACAGGTTGCCCAGAGAGGTGGTAGATGCCCCATCCCTGGAAACATTCAAGGTCAGGTTGGATGGGACTCTGAGCAACCTGATCTAGTTGAAGATGTCCCTGCTCACTGCAGGGGGTTTGGACTAGATGGCCTTTAAAGGTCCCTTCCAACCCAAACTATTCTTTGATTCTATGATTTGAATTGATCAATATAGATCTATTGTTGTATTTTTAAGGGGAAGCTGCCTGACAGAAAAAGGAAGTCTCTGTTAAGCTCTATCCTACCTGCAACAGATTTCGATGAAATTATTAATCTAATCTATACATTCATATTTTAATTTACCATGAATAAATATTATCATGTTAGACTGGGATTTGATTTCCACAAACTCACTAAAGGTAAAAAAAGTTTTCTGAAGTACTCCTGACATTTAGAGATAATTCTGCATGTAAGCTGTAACTTGATTCCTAAATCATGATAACAAAAGTCCTTTCAATTTTCTCTTTGCATTGAGGATCAACATAGATCTAATTATGGAACAAAATGTAACCATGTCTCACAGATGTTACCTTTATTTTCTGAACGATCCGTGACTTTTCTGTGAGCTATCTTTAGCATGAAGCCATGCAGTAACTCAGAGATTAATACATACRGTGAGATGCATTTCACACAAATATCTAGTTTTTAAAGCAGGCTCCCAACACTTTTCTACAGCAACTGTATGTCTCTGGTGGCCAATAAGATAATCACTGGGGCCAGAGCTCGCACGGACACAACTTGCTTTTGCACCTATTCAATTTAAAGATACTTTCCTCTGACAAATCCTCACGTCAAACTTCCTCTCTTCCTGCATTACTAATACCTGCTATACCAGAGCACCTTTCAGGTTTCAAAAAATTAGATATTCAATAAGCTTCACAATCTTCCTGTAAGGTAAGTACCAATTTATCATCTCCCTGTGAAGAGGAAGAAAATGTTTACATTGTGGAAAAGTTGGATGCAAAGTTTTCCTTTGAAATCTGCAGCACAGACCTGTGACTTAGGTATTTGTGGTTTGAAAAATTTGTAACTTAAGTATTTTTACCATCTGTTTATTTACACTGGAAGCCCTTCAGTACTCATTAGGAGCACATCACTCATTATATGCTCTCATTTGCCCTGAAAATTAGGTGTTTTTTATTTATTTATAAAAGCTTTATTGCTGAGGTGCTTCTAATGTTTTCTCCTAATCTGTACAAGAAGAATCATAAGTTCAAAATTTTTCATTTTTTATTCAGTGATCTGTAAAGCACAAAAATACTGCACCCATTCAAGCTAATGATAAAGTTTTTCATTTCAATGAAAGAATATCGCTTGGCTATATTTTGAGCAATAATGTTCTCACAACTTGGTTTCAGCACTACACTCTACTACGAATATTGCCATAAATGGTTTTGTCTATCAATATGCTCTCCWATTTTACTTTTCAGAAGAAATATCACAGTTTTTGTGTTAGCTGAAGTACTGGGAATAYGAAATTATGGGATAATTGGTTTAGCTGAAATAAATATTTTTGTATTAACCTCAGTGAAGCTAGGATTTCTTGACRGCAAAGAAAAAAAAACTACTGAAAGCTTATAACACTCCAGAATTTGACCCTAATGATGGGAACAGAGTAACTCTGCTGCTGTCAGATTTCCACAGTGAAATCCCATTTTYCACTGGCCCTTAAGGATGGGGATAGTAGAAACCTAACTCTTTGCAAATCCTTTTATTAGCAGCAAGACAAACATCAAGAAATACTCAGAATAAGACAGATACAGACACCAGAAAAATACAACTATAGATGTTGATGTCAGCTTTGACAGCTACATTGCTGACTGGCATGTGCCTGTTGACAGCTGAAGATGAAGGGCTAAAGTAGGAGGAAAAAAATATTCCAATTCAATTTAATCGATGCAAATGACTAAGACATAAGTAAACTATAACATGAGCTATGAAACAGGAACATCAGATGCATGCAAATTTATAGTACTTTGTGAATTTTTATACTAAATATATACTAGTAAGTGATCAAAGTTATCCCCTCTACCTGCAAGTGTATTTTTTAAATCATTCTAATAAAAAATACTGTGTTTACAGTGACGAAAATGAAAGACATGAAATTGGTAGAGATACTTGATGCAGACCTAAGACAGTTCATACACTGAAACAGAAATAGCCGATTACATACTGGAGCGTTTCAGTACATGCAGATATCTAGCCTAGAAATTAGTTGGGAAATATACTCTAGGATAGCTATTTTGCTATACTTCATGGAGCAACATACATTTCCTAGATTTATCCCTCTGCTCCCCATTATCCCTTGTTTATAAACAAATCTCCCAATTCAATATTTTGCGAACAGGAAAGCAAGAGAGAGATTTCTTTTTCTCCCATGCACATTAGTTTCTCTTACTTTGTTTTGCCCTGTACTGCTTGATACGCTCTTCTGGCTAAGGCAAGTGCTTGGAGATCTTGCAGAACTTTGGCAAAAATATAAGTGTTTACGGAAGATTTTTCTGAAAGCACTGCCACACTTGTTCAGCAGTTATCGTATTTGTGATGATAAATGTGTATATAATTTCAGAATGGATCTACACTGAAGCCTATTCAAAACACCTTATTTATACAGCGTGATCACCAAAGTAAATAAAGATCAAGCTTTCCAAAACATTAGTTTTATTCCACCTTCAATTCAAATTACAATTTCAAACAAATAAATTTTGGATTCTTTTAGCTGCAGCTGTCCTGCTTGACACTCTAAAGAAACATTAAATTCCAGAAACAAAGTTCAGGAATCGTGTCAATTTTTTGGACTATCCAGGTTAAAAAAAAWTTATTCTTCAGCAAACTAAAAAAACCCAAAATGTTTCTTTGGCACAAAATTAAATGTCTTCTTTGGATCATTTTAATTGCTTGTTAAAAAAAAAAAGGGCTTCTGCAGGTTGGAAATAAGGGGCTAGATACATGAAGAGACAGAGGGAGGCAGTCTCACAAAGTCTAAGAATCCCTAGACAGTCTGGAATGGTGGGAGATGAAAGTTCAAAGCCTGTATTCTAGATGAGGCCAACAGGATGTCTAAAGCTGCAATACCTCCTTGCCATTTACTTCAGTTCCTCACAAATATTGCTCCTATATGTACTGTAACACCAGCTACCCACTTCAATATGGAAAAAAAAATGACAATGTTACAACCCGTTCTCATGTATTATGTCACACCCAGGCAAATCTCATTAGATTTTTTGAATATACCATAGAACTTACTCAACATTTTGATATTTCAATACAGTTCTTTACTTGAATGTGTTCACCAAATCCAACCTGAATTCATCGTTACTTTTAGGTGCCAAGAATCACGGTGCTCAGTGAATTGGTATTTGCCAAGAAAAAAAATACACGAAGAGTCACCCAGATCTACTGTTACTTAAAGGATCCTCAGTAAAACCCCATGGACTATGTATGTTAAAGATTCATCATGGAAGAACAAAAATAATACTTGAAATAAACGACAGAATTTTTCTGTCATCCAGAGAATCATCTTCAAACCTACTGTTCATGCAGGTGTCTCCAAAGTAGCCAATCTGTTATATACCCACAGGTAAACTATCTGCATGTGGAGAGAAAGCACCTGGCAACGCATGCTTCACTTCACAGGACAGGCTTTACCTCTAGCCTCTCACCCTGATCCTGAGCTGCTCCAACACAGGGAGTGCCTAGAAACATATGGATAGAGACAGGGCTGCCGATGCCAACCAATCCTAGCTCCCTTCTCCTCGGGACACTGCAGTTGGAGGTGTGATTAGGCTGGCTGGGTGCTCACTGATGCTCTCTTTCCAAAGTGCCCTCCCACGGCAAACCTGGACCGTGTACATTGTCCATATACATAACTAGGGGCAGGAGGGACTCTGAGTTAGGCTAGGAGTTGACTCCAACCACTGAGACAATTTGCCTAGACCATAGCCCACACTCTTGAGAACGTCATGATAAAGTAAACTGCCAGGCAGCTTGAATAGTCCCAACCGGCCAAGAGCTCTCTTATATCTAGGTGGTCTAAATGATCCCTAAGCCTTGCACTACGCTGCTGGAATAACAGTCCTGCAGTCTGTTCTATATTTCTCCATCGATAATCAGAGGACTTTGAGCTGAAAGCTGTTTATGTAAAGAGCTGGACCCCACTTAAATTTGAATCCAATATCCCAAAGTCTGTGAACAGGAAAACTAAGGATTATTATTATTCAAATTTTTAAAATACTGGACACACACAAAAAAGATCATTCAGGTAAGTAAATACCATGAGTCAGAGGGAAGCCTGTTTCATGGGTGCTCCTATTTTGAAGGTCCAGTATTCATGAATGAAACATACTATTTCAGCCCTCAAATCTGTGTACAATTTACTATGAAATGTTGATTCATAATTCTTCTCAAGCTTTTAATGCAGGAATTATATGTATATTTTAAGATAACGATACAGGCCACTTCATAAACACTGTCTTTGATGCAAAAGATCAGACAACTGTTACTGGCTTTTATTAGCGGAGGAGGAAAGTGAGGCTTGGCGTCAGCAGACAGACTATTGTATGTATAATATCTGTGACTTAAGTTTATTCTGAGTTGGCTCCTTTGTAAATTCCCCAGGCTCTATGAAATCTAGAGTTGGGGCTGATAAAAACACTGAAAAATAAAAAGGCATCCAAAAAAGCATTTTATAAATGCAGCATATTTTATAAAAAGCAATTTCAAATCTGCTCCAGGTAGACACATAAAATCTTATGAATAAGTTCAAAGCATGGTTAGAAAACTTTTATGCACTCCCTTAAAATAAAAAAGAATGCATATGCATGTTTTGGAGAATCTTTGATATAGGTATGTGTGTGCATATAACAGAATCTGAATTAAATCGTTTCTTCTGTATGAATATGTAAACGTCAGTTTTTGCTAATAAATAACTTTTATTTTTGCTCTGACAAACAGATGCTCCAGCAACAGAATAGATACCCTTATTAAGCACTCTCTACTTGATTCATGGTGCAGCTCATTTTCTGGGAAGTTCCATATATAACAAGCCAATATAGGGCACTGACCTAGTAGCAAACTTGATGGAACCACCGCTTTGTACCAAGGGACCAAACTGCCCGGGGTAGGGTTGTGGCAGGGTGGTACCCAGAGAAAAGGGCATGCTTGTGTGACTTCTGATTCATTAGACCTCCCAGAAAACAAGTGTTCATGACATCTTTATATATTAAATGTAAAGGTGAGTCCGCGTAGTGGAATCTCAAAGCAGCAGCAGTGAAAGTGTTGCTGTGTATCTCTTCTCAGCTCAACCTCACCAGTGAAACATGTATACCTCTAGAGATACATGAGGATTAATCATAAGCTGTTGGTAACATCCAATATATTTTTTTGACGTAATACATACTCTTTAATTATTCCAATACTACTTATGACATTGAAATAGATTAGTAGTAGTTGATGAAAAAATACTTCCTTTTCATCCTGCTCACCATCTATCAAGAACAGATATCTTTCATAAGCCTTTTAAATTCCTTGATTAATAGGAGGGAGGGGAAGGAGGCATTAACATGCTGACTCACTCTTTCCCTACAAGAGAATCAGATTTTGTGTATTCCTATAATTTTTTTTTAATTTTTTTTTTTTAATCACGGTTATTGCAAACTCTTACATTATTGGCTTAATCCACACAGTATCTACAGAACAGTATTTTCAGCATCCATTTAAGGTATGCTGCTAAAGTTTCCAAGTTATTTTATAAATTTACAAACTTTTAAATTTTATTTTTTCTGACTCTAGCCATTAAAATGTGGAACTAATGTCAGAGTACCACGATTCAGCCACAGGCCAGTGAAAGTGCTATTTGAGGCAAGGACTCCTCTCCTAACTAGACTCCTAAACACAAAGTCCACAAATTAGAGCCATGCAGTGGTGTACCTGCTAAGCAAATCAGTTACCACGAGTCCATCTAAATGAGTATCATTCTAATATCCACCACTGCATTATCAGGTTTAACTGAAGTACCTGGATTTTACCTGTAAAACCTGTGGATATAGAATTGAATTCCATATGGAAAATAGGCAAAGTTTATAAGAAATCATCTTAGGAATGAATTACCAAGACTCATTATAAGGTATAACAGAAAGAGCCCAGCCTTAGATAAATGGACATTTTAACACTTCCATGAAAAATACTTGAACACTTAATAATAGGAATGAACTTCTGGTTAAGGTACATGACTGAAAAGGAGGAAAACTGCGTTCTCTTCTCTGCTTTGTCCTAGACCTCATGTATAATGTTGTATAAATCTGTCTGTGATTCAAGCCGTAAATTCATGAGCCTTTTTCTGGCAAGCAGCAGTGGCTTAAGCATTTCTTACTACTGAGTTCAATATCTCCATTATGGTTACAGCTTTTTCTGAGATTCACCCGGCAAACTGGATTTGGGTTAAAAATGATGAGGCAAAGATGAGCATTTTAAAGTCACCTTTGGTTAAAGTACCATATTTGGTAAAATATTCACCTTTGGATATGTTATTAACTCAAATCTGCTTCTTCCTCTGGGTTTATCATCTACCTACATAAAACCTGGAACAGGATGAGGAATCAAGAGTGACTCAAGCGAGAACAACTGCCTCAAAAAAGGTCAAATAATCCCTTAAATCCACTTTATTAGAAAATGAAAATACTTTCCTAACAAAAAAAGCATAATGTGATCCTGACTTTATATAGGATAATTTCTAAGAAAAAACCAAAATCAGTAAGATGTTTTATGAAAGAAAAAGTAATCATATTTTTGGCTGGAACTGAATTGTTGACCTACTGAAATCAGATTTCATGAGTCCAGAATTTGACCAAAACACGCATAGTCCTCATTCTTCAGTTATTCCATTTGCTGTGACTGGTGACCACATACCACACTCAAAAAATGCATTCGGAAAGGCATAAAGTAATACTCTGAGTAAAATAATCCCTGACAGTAACATACAGAGCATTTAAAGAGATAGATGAGCAGATAAAGTGAGGTATGATGGGCCAATGTAATTTCATCAATCACAATTGCAACATGGCACCCTTTGAAACAATGTTGGTACATAGGAGCCTCCTGTAAACAAGGCAAACGGAAAGAAGGGGAATCATTCATCAGTCCTTCTGACCACTGGAGAGAAGTAAAACTATCAGAGGCTGGGAAGTAGCTGTTTAACATCGCTTTATTTACCCACTTCATTTAGTAAATGCATTAAGTTAAACTGCAGATGTTCTGCTGTCAGCACAGCAAGCTAGCTGCAGAGTCTTAGCAGGCTGTTTCCTGATAGAAACATTTTATCTACTGTAAGTAAACAAACACTATTTTGTTAATTAGGAAATGAATTATTTTTCAAAAATGCTCCACTAGGTTCTTTATAGCCCAAGCTACTGTAGTTCCTATTTTTAATAGAGACCTTGCAATCGAAGAGGGAAAATGTTCAAGCTCTTTGAAATTGTAGCTCCTGAACAATTAATTATCACTATTGCAACCACGTTTTAAGTTATTACATATTTCTGCAGTTGTTCTAGAATGAAAATCACAGAAACTAGACTGAAAAGAAAACCAAACTAAAAGGAAAAAACCTCACCCATCCTTAAGAGAGATGTCAGGAATATCAAGTTTATATAATTTCATTTTTAAAAAGACTTTAATTATTAATAATCAGAGAGATTTTTCAGAACATCAAATGGGAATAACATACAGGAAAAAATTAATACCTAATAAATTTAAAGACATAGGTTCTCATCAACCATGCACGTATTCTCATAAGAAATCACAATGGAAGACTTACGGGGAAAAAAGTCCATCCATAATTGAAAGAAAAGAAAACATACAGAAAATCAAAACCAAAGTCCACCTAATAACTGATAGTTACATTTCATTGCATCATTGTGCTCATTTGTTCCAACTCACTGGCTCAGTAAAGTTTTTAATAGACAGATGGCTAATTTTATAATTTCAACCCAATTTCTTACTGGACCAACTCCAAAGATCCAGTGGTAGTGTAATGCCATGGATAAAGGTCAACAGAATAAGAGGAGAACATATGCTAACGTCAGCATTTCACATAGTCTTCTTTAACAGAATATACAGTGCTAAGCTGAGGGATTTGCACTGGCTCAACACTAACACCATATGGGTGGCCTGTTGAAAAGTAATGATGGCCTAAGCATAGAATCTTAATCAGGTACTGATGACCAATGAATCAAATAGCACCACACAAGTAATCACTAAGTGATTAAAAAAAATTACAGAAGACGTATTGCTGAAATTACTCTGCTAACTAGAGAAGTGATTTTGTCTTAGCTAAAGCCTGTCACATCATTACCTCTTAAACTTAACCCCAATCTTTTTTGTCCTCATACAAATCTCTCTCAAATAAAAGTAACTCAATTTTTCATTGTTGTGAACATTCACGTGCGTAATGAAAATGTACTAGCAATTTGATATTTATTATTTATTATTATTGCTAAGAATTTACAAAAGGTGCACATGAAGAGTTTTAATCCTTTCAGTAACTGACAGTATGCAATAGAAAAGCTCCTTGCAAATTTCATAGACAAGTCTTGCTTTACTTCTTTTCAATAATTTTGTTTAAATTGAAGGAATTACTTGGTTTTATTAGGTGAGCAAGGCTTGACTCTGTAGCATACACATAATAGTTGTATTACACACTACTGCTGCACAGGTTAAAATGATACCCGGTACACATGGCAGCCTGTACCACTTCACAGAGATCTGTACTATGTGGATGTAGTAGGATACCTGTATACACTTCATTTTCTTTAGTAAGAAAATGCTGCCAGCTTAAGATAGCCTTGAATATAATTGGAACTTATCAGAGGCAAGGCCATAGGATGGATGGTTAAACAGAACCCATTTCCCCAAAATAAATAAATTTTCCATTAATTGAAGAGTTGCAGCCAGTTTCTTCAATAGAGAGACTACAGAAATGCCTGAGGAGTTATAGCATCATATCTATAAGCTCAGTTTCAAAGATGAATTTTACTTCCTCAACCCATCTTCAATTCCACAATGTAGCTCACAGGGATCAGTTTCATGTCACAGCTGAAGCAATCTAAGTAATCTAATCTCAAAAGTGGCAGTCTCTTCCCTTCCCATCTTGTCAACTAGGTATTTTCCTTCATTTTTTCCTTCTCCATTTGGTTCAGAAGGAGATATCTAGTAAAATACAGATAATTTTCTATTGCAGATGGGGAAAAATAGAATAGCTTTAAATTGGATCAGCAAGAAGACATGTTTATCTCTAAATTAAATGGAGGGTAGGAGGGAAGAGGTATGTAGAACTGCCTCCTTCACTTTCAGATTAGCATAGATGTTATGTGAAATAAGACACTGCAGCCTATCTGCTTAAATCTGCAGAGAGATGAGATTATTTCAAAGTTATAAGCACATAGGTGTTTGGTATGTATGCAGCTGATTTACATGCACTTAATTGGGGGGATAGGGGGTGGGGGGGGTGATGTGCAGAAAGGAACTGGGACCAGAATGCTTTTTCTTCAAAAACTGCTGTAATATTTTACAAACAAGAAGTTACAGTTAAAAAAAATAGTTTCAAATAATTGACGTTGATACTCTTAGTTCTAAAGTAGTGAGTACAATGCTAACTAATATGAATGCAAGATATTTTTGTAAATTAAGGTTTTTGCACTAAAATTGTATACTTCTATTCACGGGACACTGTTTACACTAAGAAACACTTCGCCATGCAGATGGGCTACCCTCACAAAAGGAGAAAAGAGATTTTAGAAGTGTTTCAAATCCTCTTTTATGAAAGCTTGATCAATTCTAAACCAAAGTAGTCTCTGCAAGGAACTTTGTTCCCTAAATTTCACTTCCTGAAAATGACTACCAACCCTTTCAGGCATGCCCACAGGAATTTATTCAAAACAAAATGAGTAAGTGGAACAAAGCCTAAGATTCTATCTATAGAAACCAGTCTTCAATTATGCCAGGAAAATAACCTCAAAACTCAACTTTTGTAAATAAATGTTTCTATCATACTACTTTGAAGAGTTTATTTAAATATCCATAAAGTATTGCATTTCGTTTTTACCC
Organism: Phoebastria nigripes; assembly: GCA_035582835.1. Taxonomy (NCBI): domain Eukaryota; kingdom Metazoa; phylum Chordata; class Aves; order Procellariiformes; family Diomedeidae; genus Phoebastria; species Phoebastria nigripes. The sequence goes on along the minus strand of JAYKAV010001000.1, from coordinate 1,564,743 downwards.
AATAGGTAATGAAAGCAGATTCCCTTATAGAGAATAGTTCACTGATTTATATTTAAAATTCATCTATGAAAATGAGAGACTCATTCTCAAGAGCAAAACTTCTGCATAAAGCCCAGGATCAATAAAAATAAAAACCTGTTTGCAAGAGATAAAAGTGATTTACAACAGAAAAATCTCAAGGTAACTCAAAGATTATTCTAAACTAGTCAAGGAATGAGATCCTTACAAGCATTTTAATATTCAAAACTGAATAACCGTAGTCTTTATTTTTGCTGCTAATATGAAATGTTCTCACTAAATTTAAATATTGTGAAAAAACATTCAGACTAAAAACAAAACACAGCTTAAAGAAATGTCAGACATGTACAAAATTACTGTGAAAGAGGAAAAAGAAGAAAGAAAACCCCCCAGAAATTAGGCCAGTTTTTAGGCTACAAGCCAACTGTTTGCTCTACTTTGCTTTATTTATTAGTTCTTAAGGTATTTAAAACTTGAGCATTAAAACTGGAGAATGATTTGCAAATGAATGCAGTTGCAGTTGTGAAAATATAACTCACAGCTGAATGTGGGTTATTCAGACAAATGGCTGCTTTGTTAGAGGAGGGGAAGTGAAGTTCTGTGTTAATTTATTACAAACTGCAGCATTTCAACCCTGATGTCCAGGCAACAATGTTTTTTATTTCAAGTAATTTATAAGTACTTCCCATAGCACTTAACAGTGATGTCTTTGGCTGTTTCACCATGGTACCAGAGTGTATATGTATTTACTGTGGGAATTTGTTTTTAATAAAACTGTTGTAAGGCATTTTTATTCCTTCTCTTTGTTACATTAAAAACATTCACTGCATAAGTAATGTATTTTTTCCTACTTGAAAGGCAGCAGATTATGGCCAGCACTGTATTTGGTTGTGTAAAATAATGACAGGCTGAGTGATTTCTCAACCAAAGCAAGTTATTTCACTTGCCATGATTTTTTTCTTCCCCCCACTTTAATACCGGTGACAGCACATGACTTCTTTAAGGTTCCTGTGTTGGTATAATCATGTCAGTCCCCAGATTAGATCTGGTCTACATGAAAATTAAAAACATTGGGGGAAAAAGAAATGCACTGTCTGATTTATCAAAAGTAACTATGTATCTCATTGTACATGTTCTAACATCAGAGATTCTGGGAGGAGGGTGTGTAGTTTTTTATTTATTAAATGCTTTCAAAGATTTAACATAGGGTCATACAAATTCACTTGGGGTTGATTTGGTTTACAGACTGCCACCTCAGAAAAACAGAACACAAGTGAAAAGCTAAAGGCAGCACGCAGGGAATACTGTATAGATGGTTGTGTATATACATGTAAATGCATAACAGACTATGTGTATATACATATATACACACACTTATAACTCATTCCCCCCGCCCCCCACACCCCTCCTGATATTTAATCTTGTCATGCTGCTACTTTTGGAGATCTTTCCTACAAAAGGTGCATTAATACATTTATAAGTCAGAAATGAACTATCACGACCATCTACTTTGAAGAAGTGATGGCAAACCTGCCATGTCAACAGCTATATTTGCTTCAGCAGTTAATCTTGCTGATTAAAAAAAAAATATATTTTACAGCTAATCTTCATTTAACTTCAGTTTAGATGAATATCCAAATCAGTGGATCTTGCTATACTTTTGTAAGGTCTTAAAAAACTAAACATCAGAAATGGCTTCTTTCATATAGGTAATATATCACTCAAAATAGTCCGGGAATATGTTTATTCTCATAATTTTATACCATTTGTTTCAAAGGTTATGGAAATTGTTACAACTCTTATGGCAAAAATAATGATCTTAATGTAATTTAGTTTTGAATGTCATACTCCAGAGGCTATGGCAGAATTACTGCTGCAGTACAAAAAATTACAGGCCAAATACATCCTCATTTAAATCCTCTGACACTGGGTAGTACACGTAAACTTGTACAATTTAATTTCTTCTAGTACTAGATGAAGTTGCTTTAACAAGAAGAATATTTGTAAATAATACCATAATAAAGCTTTTGTAAGAGTTGTTTTAAACTGAGAAGAGTTGACAGATATTGAAATACATTAAAAAGTTGCAGGTAACAGTAAGTTTCTTTTCTTAGACAAAGTTAAAGCAATCAACTTTCTGTGCCTCTGCTCTAGGGTTCAGACTCCTACTTAAACTCTCAGGGATAGATACTTGGCAATGGTAACTATTTTTTAGTTTTCCTTTTTACTTTTTTTAAAAAATTCAAAATAAAAAAATTGCTGAAGTGAAAGACTCAATTCTTCTGCTAGCAGAGTCATTCCTGGAATTTTCTTGCCCAAATTCTAACATTCCGTCTTTTGTCAGCTACTTTATTTACTTTATACCTACCTCAAGCCACTTTGACATTATTTATGGGAAACATTCTTGAACACTTCTTGCATAAGAATTGTGCAGAAAAGTTCTTATCTTTGGTGAAAAAAAAAGAAAAATTGTTTAATCAGTTTGCTTCATGTATTTGTTGTATCCTCTTCAAAGCCAAGGTGGGGGGGGGGGGGGGGGCAGGAATCAAGGAAAAAATTTCCGTGAAAATGCTCTGAAGATCTAATTCAGTGAAATACAAAATTTTACCTCAGAATATAAGTACATATTTAGGAGTCTTTTAGAATCATTTCCATAAAGCTAAGTGAACACCTGAAAGTTCCCTCACCAGAGAGAACTTGAGCCTCTCACATTTTATGTAATCTTAGTGATTTTGAGTCAAAAGAGATGGAGATTTTTGTTTGGTTCAGCAGTTTATTTTTACCTCAAAACCCATTCTTCCAACCCCCCCCTTCACACAAAGTCACGTATATTTTTATTCTACTTCTCAATTATTCTAATATATTATGTAGGACCAGATCATAAACCCTGACAGTAGCTTTTCATAGTACAGTGGCAAAACAGACTTTCCTGTTCCCAGTCTGACTATCCATCCCCACAAATAGCACACAGAAGCAGTATGGGGAAGAAAACTCTGCAGAGCCAAACATGTTTCCCATTGATGCAACTGAGTTACTACCCAGTGTGCATGGAACTCCATAGAAGCAGCACGAAATCCATAGGGAAAAGTTCAAAACTGCAGACAGCAAATGTGTATACATTTGCAAGGCTGGTTCCCAGTGTAATACCAGAAACTAGAAGGACTGTGAAGCATGCTTTATAGATAATTAATTTATTATCTACAGAGGAGGAGAAAATGGCAAGTAAAATATCAGCTTGTGATTATTCCTGTATGTTTCCAACTCACTAGCTGAAGCTGAAGAGAATGGAGGTCCCTTACAATCCAATGTTTCCTATGAAAGTTTCTGTACATTGAAGTGGATTGCAAAGGAAGTAACCCAACACCCTCTAAAAGATGTTAAAATCATACGATTTGCAGGAACAGCTAAGTGCATTTATGAATTCCATGCATATCCACTGGATTTCTTCAAAACACAAAACCATTAGGGTGCATCACAGAAATTATTGGAGACCCAAGAAGAGGCATTTGGATGATAATGGAACTCAGAAAAGCAGCACACCTCCTTAGCAGCAGGGCTCAGCAGGGAACAAGGCATCTGTTTCATGAAAAATTAAGACCTTGAATTATGCTGCTTTTCAATGAGAAACAAAACTAATACCTTCTGTCATTTACCATGAAAAAACTGACAGAAAGCATGACATCTAGCCTACTCAGCAGCTTGGTGATCAGAAGTATTCATCAAAATTTTAGAAACTTTGGAAGTTCACGTCCTAAATTACAAAATAGAACAAGCAAAACCCCCAAGATTTCCCACGTCACGAGAGTGTGCCCTACCCACTTTTCTAGACTGTTTCTAAAATACATGGAGAACTCCTCTGGAAAACCTTGAGCTATCTGAAATGATACCAGGCATATATGCACCTCCATGCTTGTTCTCTCTCTCTCTCTCTCTCTCTCGTTTTTGTTTGCTTTTTTTATTAGTGTAAGTTCTTTGCAAATGAGAAGGTTCCTATGGCTAATTCTTCCTGACAGTCTCTAAGTAATTAAATTCAATAAATATTTTAGTAGCACAGATACTGAATAAGTTTAAGAGTTAGCTTCCGGTGGTAAAGAATAGTGTTTAAATAACTGTCCTTCAGCCATTGTCACACCTCCAGCCCCTTTGTGGAACCATTTTCTCTGAGTCTTCACAAAGTGCAAGGAAATGCTGCAGTAGYACTTTTTAACACATCCCCATAGTTGGCACCTATTAAGCCTGTGTTTGCTTTGTATGTTTTTTAGGAGTGGGAAAGGAAAGAGATAAAACCAGTAAAGAGAAAATAATCTACTTGCAGAGTATGCTTTTGGCAGATAAATAAGCTTATGTGAAGTTACATGTTATACTGCACTTAGATTGCTTCAAGGCAGTCTAGACATGCACACAAGAAATTATCCAAAAAAATTCTGAAGCATGCTAAGTAAGGAACACAAAGTGTGGGATATGCCAGCATTAAAGCTGTCTTTGCATACTTCAGCTGCCTTGCATGCATGCATGATGATACAATTTTTAAATACTGCCATCGTTTTTGTCCTTCTTGTTGTTCAATGAAGTTTTTATTGCCACAACCACTATAACATCATGGGGAAGGTTCCAGGAACTATGAAATAGGCTATAACATCACAAAGTCTTAATCTGCCTTTTGAGATCGCCAGTGTTCAGGTATGCGATGCCCAGATGATTTCCAGACGTTTCGTCATACCATATTGATCAGAAGTTTGGGGTTTTTTTTGATCTGCACAATTAGATTGTCTATTTTTCTCTCTACAGAGTACCAAAAATACATGCTTTGAGAGGAACATAAGGCATCACAACTCTTAACTGCTGGGAGCAATGCACCGGTTATTACAGAGCTGGGACAGCTCAAAGATATTTTGTCATCCATACTTAAGCGAAGAAGAAAATCTGTAAAGCTGCTTAGAAGGTCAGGTTGCCTGAAGTATTAATAGTACATTTCACAGTCAGAAACACAAGGTGTTTTGGTATGCAAGTATTCTATGAGGTACTGAACAATTAACCATGTGCACTATTATTCCTATGATTTAGGCTGTAATTTCAGAATGCAGAAAAATAGGGTTTAMTTTCCAGAACAGAAAGGAAAGACCAAAATGGAGTTACTCAGCTTTTGTATCACAGATAGTATTGGTGAGGTAAACTTGAATACCCTCAAGAACACATTAACTTCCAGCCTACAAGCTTTTCCAATGCAAGAGTCTTATTGGCATTATTAGGAACTCTTGTACTGATATACCGAAGATGAAAGAAATCACACAGCGCATAACACCACCATTAGACAAACTGCAGAAGCACAGTCCTTCACTATGCCACTTAGATGCATGTCCTGAAAAAAAAACGCCAAAACTATTTGAAAGTGGAAATGGCCCATTCCATGAAACTGAGGCATAAGTAAAACATGAATTTGCAAGGCAGTGCTTCTCTTCCTTCCTGTCGTAGCTCACAGGACCCAAGGTTGAGAAGTTCAGGACTATAATCATTAGAAGCTGGATTTGTAACTCCCCCCTCATATAAATTGAACATTAGAAGTATGCCATTTTTAAGGAATTTGGAGTTCTCAGTTTTGAACGTGTATTTAAATCACTGAGATTAAAGGAGCCCCCTCAGAGACTCCATGAACAAAACTGCAGGAATCCTATTTGAAGACAAATAGAGCTCATTCTTGTTCTAATAGGCATGCTCACAATAACAGGGCACTGCATTAAAATTGTTACAGATAAATGACACTACACTTACTCTGAATGAATCAGGATAAAGAACTAAATTTCTAAACCCTAAGTCTCCAAGATCCAGAGGTCCAAATCCAGGCCAAAGCTTATATCAGAACACTCACTTATAGAGCCAAAAAGTTCTAGAAGTACAAGCAAAAGCATAAATGTGTATACTTCAGTCTATATTTGCTGTAAGGATGACAGTCAAACAGCACTAGAAAGAGTGGAGAGAATCATGAGGGAATGGCAAGTTTCCTCTTTCAAGCCATCTGATGGCTTCTCCTTGACATAGACACTAATATTTTTAAAAGCCTGGAAATATAAGAACTGTGCATTTTTATCTGTATCTCCAAGACAATTGTAACTGTACTTCCAAGACTGATCGTAAATGTCTTCATTCTTCCTTATTTTACAGTCAGACTACATTCTAGTAAGCCAAAAGAATTACGAGCCTTCTGCAACACATGTTGAGAGGGACTGACACAAAAGTTTTGCTCTTTCTTCCTAAGTATGTTTCTGTATTCTCATTCTGACTTATAAAAAAGAAAAAGAAATTCTGGTTTCCACAACAACTTACTTTCTTCCTACTTATCCTGAAAATACAGTAACAGTAGACTGACATTTCAGAGACTTGACAAGTACAACCATACAGAGAAACTAAGGTAAATGACAAAAATAAAGCTATTCTCCGCCCCCCTTCCCCAGCAGCCATTTTGACATTATCTCTAAGCTACTACTTAAAAGTAGTATCTTTTAGACATTTAAATATTCCACATTAGCTTAATCAGCAACACACAAAGCTTTGTTTTGACTCCTGCGTTTTCACCTGTTTGGTTTCTAACACCTACCACTCTGGGAGCTGTGATATAAAGACATTCATTTCACATTCTCCTAAGAACCAATTACATGCACTACAAACTTTCTACTCTGCTCTGTGTTGTACATCAGTTGCTTTAAAACCATTTAAAAGCCAACAAATGTACATACACAGATTTCTGTGGTCAGGACATCTGCACTTTCTCAACTGTTTCTAAAGCAGAAAAAAATGCCTATTAGTATAAAATTTGAAGAAAAATTGCCCACAAGAGGAATGGGCATTAGCCATGCTTCACTTCCCTCCTTTTTGTTGACATATGAAGCACTTTTTTTCTCTTCCTTTCTTTCCAATTCACAGTGGGTCTAAAGAGGTGAATCAGTGCACAGAGAAAAAGAGAGAAAGAGAGGGAAAAAAAGAAAAAACCCACAACCTTTTTTTTCCAGGGTGCGTATGAAATATGAAGGCCCAACAATTGTCTGAGCTCAGTGCATTGGAATAACATTGGTTAAATTATGGATAGTTTTGAATAGTGTCACTTTTTTTTTCTCTGCAGATGGTTGTTCACACAAGGAGTCTGGCCTGCATAATTGTATCACTAATAAGCAGTAAGGCAATTAGTTGTGTAAGTGTGCTATAATCATTCTAACAGAAGAGATGACGAAGAGACAAAAAAAAGGAGGGGGGACAAAAAATGTCTTTTCTCAATTCATCAACTGACAGCCATAATTAGATATATATAATTGAAAATTCCACAGTAGGGGGGCCAGCTTATACAAATGAATTTTCTTTGCTTCTCTTATGCATTTTTTCCTTTTGCCTGAACATTCCCCCCAAGAAAAAGGCAGAAAATTTGTCATTCCAGGGGAGCGTATACTGTATGAACCGCAGGCTGCTCATTCAGAGCAATGATGTCAGAATAACATCTTTTCCCCCCCACTAAGAAATAGACGGCTTTGAACTGAGCCTTTATTAGCTGTTTTCAGCCAGTAGCAAATTAAAAAAAAAAAAACCAACAAAAAAACAAACCCAAAAAAACCCCAACCCACAACACAACAAAAAGACCCCCAAAAACCAACACAGCCTTGGATGATCTATATCAGTTTGCAGAACATGAAATGTAAAACTCCGAGAGGAGAGGTCACCTTTTTTTTCCATTGACATGAAGACGGCTTGTTTTTGGTGCTGGGGGAAGAGTTCTGGGTTATAATAGAGCATTACATCATCAAGTATTATGGGAAGAAGGGGATTTCTTTTGAGCGAAGCCTGATTATCAAAGGCTATAATTAAATTTGGGCTAAAAATGCCCAAGTGCTTATGAGTTTGTGGAAACTATGCACAGAACAGCTTTCCACTGAATTAATCAGTTTTCATTATTCTGGAGCTTCTCTTTTTAAACTGTAAGCTTACAATCACAGCTTTTTTTTTTTTTTTTTTTTTTTTTTAATCAACAAACTCTCCTAAAATTTAATTGGACAAACCTTAACTGATTTTTTTTTCCCTTAAAGAGAGAGAATGTTAAGGCTGGAGCTTGTTAATTAAGTTCTTTAAATGCCCCCAGCTGTGCAATAAATTTTCAAAGCTACACAACTGCATTTTTTTTTTTAAACRTTTGCTCCCTTGTTTTTTAGTTAAAATATTTCTGAAAAAAGAACAAACAACAATAACAGAAGACTTAAGAAAATTCCTATACATATGGATGGATCCTGGCTGACAAAAATTGAAAGATTAGAAAATTGCAGCTGATTACAATGTAACTGCACATTACAGGACTGTTTTCAAGGACTACAATTAATTAATTTCTTCTAAAATAATTTAGCACCTTTAAAAAAAAAAAAAAAAAATCTAAGAAGGCTCTGTGTTAGATGTGAATAAGCTAAACTATCCGTGTAGTTGTTCCACAACAAAATCCTTCTATCTAACATCAGTGAAAAGTTTACTGAAACATTATGCAGAAACTTCCACAAATTCAAGGACCATATGCTTGGCAGGATAAGTCAACATAGTTCTATTATCTCAAAAAATATCAGTGGCCAGGGTTCAAATCTGAACACCTCACAATATGAGTATGAAGATGACATGAAAACATGTATCTTAACATCAGGTCATCTAAATATGTGTTTTCATAATTTATTAGCTAGCTATGCATATCTAACTTCTTAATGTTAGATGTACCAAAATATTCAACACCAAATTCTCCTCTATTAAAAAAAAAGTGATTAAATATATACCTGGCAGGGAAAATTTATTGAATGTACCGACCATTATAGTCTTAAGAGTTATCAGTAACAAACTTTTGGCACTTTTGGACACCTCAGAAAGTTTGTTACTGAAGAACAGAAATAGTATAATATGATCCAAGACATTAAAAATTAGTATCTTCTTACCTATGACGTAACCACTAATGGTCTGATGGGAGATCGTCATGTTCTCCCAGATGAAAAGAGCTGACCCTGGAGAACCTGAGTACTGACTCTTACTCATTTTAGCACCCAAATTCACTCTGTGTTGTACAAATGTTCATTGTTCTAGAAGTCTGACACATCCCAGCTCTGGCCTTTAAAAGGTTGAAGTATGCAAATGAAGACAGAAACCTTAAATACCAGTGGCAAAATGTGAGACAATACTTTGCCAGCTCTATAAAAGCTAAGTATGTCACCAAAAATACTTTTGCAATTGTATGTCACAGGTTAGGTTCCTGACTGCCGAGTTGAACAGAATCTGACATTTCCAGACTATCTGAGTAAAGTTTGAGACCTAGTGAGACCAGTCCACCTCACTGAATGGAGGGTGTTCCTTGCTCCTTTTTTATTCACACAATGTAGTCAAAACTCTGCCTGTGGTTATCTGTCTTGGGGAGCACACAAGTGGGTGAACTGATTTGAATTCACACGTCCTCCCAACACTAAGATCTTGGTAGAGCAAGACATGTAGGATGTGTTTTTGCCTTCCCCTTTTAGGTTTGTCGTGTCAGGCCCAATCTAGACCTAATAGATAGTCAAGCTAACAGCTTTTGTTCTGGTGTGCTTCAACCCAAAATTTCACATTAGCACTATAGAGCTACGGGTTGCACCAAAAACTTGGAATGAAACCACTGAGCACTTGATACCCCAGTCAATATTCTGTAGCTCTGCTGCTGATTACTGTCAGAATCTTCAAATGCTTTAAGCTATTAGGAATTTTATGGCTGATCCCAACACACTCTCATGGATCCTACTGACTGTGTGAATAGACATACCATCATAAGACTACATTTTTTAACTTACGGTACCTGTCATATTCCAGGAGAGCAAATGAATCCTCAGTTAAAATCTGTACTCGTTCGTTCATTATTTCAAGCTGTTCCTTCAGCCCTCATATAGCTTATAAGAAGATAATATTTTTCATTAGCAAAAATACAATCAGACATGCACAAAGGAATGAGACTTATTTTGGAAATGCCTTTTTGAAAACCAAAAAATAACTACTGCATTTCTCCTTTTGTTACAGCAGCTGTCTCAGGTGTTCTCTCTCTTGCACATAATATAACTGATCAGATATTCTGAAAATATATACTTAAGAAGTTAAATGAATGCGCATTCTACTGTATTATTTTTCTTAAAGAATTAAAGGTTTTATTTTATCTTAAAAGATTCTTGGCTGCATTTCCATGGTACACAATGACACATTTGGTTCTTTGTGTTTCTAAGTAAGTAATGACATGAACTAAACCATGAAAAATGTTGCGTTTGACCAAACAAGAAAGGATGAACTTCTGGGAAATTCTATTCACTGGATCTTGAATTAGACCCAGAACACTGGGACGAATCCTTTCTCTCCTGCAGCCCCCTGCCAAACCTGGCTATAGCTGCAGTGGCACTGCATTGTTTCCTCCTTATTCATTGGGTACAGTAGTATCAACACAAACTGTACTCAACTGCTGAAAGCTTGATTCTCAAACATATGGATATGTTGAAAATTAAATTGCAGGGTTTATTTGAATTTATAGACAGCTCGGTGAATGTATTTTTGAGATACAGTCTCCGTCAAGGAGATAGATGTCACCTGCCATGAGGAACATGATTGTATAATGTTGAAATGCCACATTCTCTTTGTAGGTAATTCTATTCAATCGCTTCCTGCAAAGATTTGGGTAATGAACACTTGAGCATCTATGGTGTGGGCTTTTTTTTTTCCTTTTCCTACTCCCCGCCCCCCCTCCCTTCTCAGAATCTTGCTTTGGATTTGTATTTCTTTATTGAATATGAAACTGCCCAGATTCTTTTCCCAAGTCCCTTTTTTCTTTATATTACTGTGGTGTTTCTACTCTTTTATTAAGATTCCTACAGTTCTAAACAAGGAAAACATTGCAGGACWGAGTAAAGAAGATCCATGTGAAATTACTGAATCTGCGAGGCAAATTATTCTCTAGAGTCAGTCAACACTGTGGGAACAGTTCAACACCCTTTCAGTTAAAGAGTTGCATTATCTTGTTTGTTTAGATTCGAAGATTTCTTTTTTCCTTTTAATCATCTAGTCAATTGTAATTGCCACCCCATTGTACAACTTAAATCCAAATAATCTTTCTCATATCTAACTCATTTTCTGAAGAATAGCATCTGGTCTGAAACACTAGATTATATCCTGAACAAATATAAGTAAACAGCTTGCAGGAAATAATTTAGTACACGCAACCCTCACCCCCACCCGTAAATTTTTTTGTTGCTTTTACAAATTGTCTGATTATTTAAATTTTTAAAACACTTTGACAAATTTATTCCATTTGCACACAGTCTGTAATCTTCAACTAACTGTTATTTACTATTTGGAATTTTATTTACTCAAATTAACAACTCACAAACAGAAGGCTAAACTAAATTCTACTTGTCTTTGCCGTAAATTAAAAATGTATCAAGCTGAAAATACAACCAATGCATTCTTACTCATACCACAATCAAAAATAAATAAATATACCAAACATTTAAGTTCAACCAAAACAAATACCAAATAAAAACCAAAACAATACAAGACATCTGATGTCCCTCTCTTCTCCAAAAGGCTCTCAGGTCAGATTAGAAAATGCTGGTGAGAATAATTAAAAAGYACTGACAAACTAGAGTCTAAGATTACTCTACTCGATATAGAGCTCAAAATAGAAAGAGGAAACTATTTCTATTTGCAATGCATTCACAGGAGACCATTTTCTTTTCAGGATTCTTTTACTTGCAGCAAGGTCTAAGAAAAGAAACCAAGGTCTTTTGAGAAGATCAAATAGCCCAAATCTTTGCCAAAAGATTGGAGTAAAGACATCTTTAAGAAGCTAGAGATTTGATTTTGTGTGTATCTCTGATGGCAAAAGCATGTATATAGGATGCCTGGAATCTGAACTTTTTTTCTTTCTTTTTTTTTTTNAAAAAAAAAAAAAAAAAAAAGAGTGGGACATCTACTTTCTGTTGTATTCCCTCAAGAGACTGATGATATTTTGCTTGATAAATTATGAAGGCTCATTCTGTTTCCAAAACACCTTTCTAAATTTCTGACAGTAAATACAGCACAGTATTACTGAAACATACTTCATTCTTAAAAACAGAATGCCTTCGTACCAATCCACGACTTAAAAAGCTAAACTAAACAAAACAAACCTTTACAGGTAACAATTACACAACATAGTGCAGCAGTAAGTACACAATTACCACAGCTACACTATTTTTTCCTGTCAGTAACTTTAGAGAAAGGAGGATCAGAAATGTTCTTTTTCTGTGACTGCAAACTGTTACACTGACTTCTGTAAAGGGTACCTTTGGTTTTAGCTTCATCTAAATAAACTGCCTATTACTTCCATCTACGTACTGTTGATTCACAAAGGAGAGATCTTTGCTATGGAGAGAAGATTTGAATCTTGCTCATGACAACAACAGAGGAAGAAATGAGGGTGTAGATATATTTCTGAGATACAATTAAAAAGCAACTTTGTTTTAAAACTACACTACAATATATTTTCGAAATGCCAAGTATTTGCTTTTGAATACTAAATAGTTGTGCAATACCAAGCTGCCCTTGTAACCTTAAGTTGACTCTCTTTTTATATATTAATTTCACGAGCGCAAACTATTTTTCTCCCAAGCAATTAAGTGGAGGCAACACAGTAAAGAGTAACTGCTTCTTCCTAGTTTCTGAAAGCTTTAATTGGTAACACTACATACCTTTTACATGGATGTTCAGGTTGAAACTCTTAAAAGTAGATTAAATATTTCTCCTCTTCTCATTATTTACAGCCTCTGAAATTACTGTCAATCTCTAACAACGCTCCCAGCTTTTGGATGGCAACAGAGCTGCGAACTAATGGTGAAATGCTGAAGCGATCAAGTCTCTTACAGAGCTGGCATAATAAATACAAAAATGAACCTCTTTCTTACCTCTACCCTCAACCCCCCATTCCTCAAACCTCTTCCAGAACTAAACAGAAACCAAAACAGTAGCAGGAGGGTAGTAGCCAACTATCAGAAATGAAAATGGGAATCAACTAAAATACGTAGCACAAACTTCTATAATAGGCATTTTAAGAAGGGAAGTACATAAAAAAAAAAAAAAATCACTTGACAAAAAAAGCTTTCCAAGATTATGGTAACGTGATTCTGGCCCCAGAACATAATGATATTCTACAGTTTAGCATGTTTTTCATGCTAACACATCAGCTGTGCTGGCATCCACCAAAACTGAGAAACTGTAATGAAGCAGGAGGTCAGGCAATGAAATCTTTAGAATGCAAGAAAATGGGCTGGGGAAATGCGATACAGGTAGGCACATCAGGAAACCTTCTTCCACCCCACTGGTTAATTTTTACTAGCAAATCTCTTGAAAAGCACTGTACTGTATCAAAGGCCTTGATGTTTTTAAAACAAAGAATTTATGGGCACTAGAAGTGTAACCTACCTTCCTTTGTTCACTGAAATACATCATCATTTTGTGCCTTGTGGTAGCAAAAGTAATTTAGAGGATCCTGACAGAAATAATATATATATCATTAAATCTGTCCATTAATATACTCGTGGTATTATAAACATAGCGGTTTGTGGATGACAGAAACTAAAACCAACTCATTTGTTTGTGTCAGTATTAAAATGTAATACATTTTCTTTTCAGATTCAAGCCAAGTGAAGAAAGCTTTCTGAGCAGAAAGTTGTCTCTAAACAAGACACAAGGAACTCTGAAATTAAAATGTAACCTTTGAATGTCATTTCCAATTTGCTTCAGCTCTTAGGTGTATTGAGAACAATGGTCTCAGCTCAGATCCAAGATCAAGTTGCTCACAAACAAACAATACTCATTATCATAAATAACATTCCTATTTGCAAGGGAGTTATAAACTGTAAAACCAAGGCTTTTAGGGGCCTAGTCTGACATAATCAGACACTAGAATTATTAACATCTATTTCTTAAAAAGAAATCTAAGCTGATTTATCAGCGTGGTAAGACAGAAATGAATACTGAGCTGTGCAGAATCCATATAAACAATTCTCGAGCCTGTCTACCTGGACAGCTTAATACTGTATAAAGCCCACATTAGTACCCTTCTATCCATACATCAAACATTAGTGTCTATTTATGTACAGAAGAATGACAAGCATAAAGTTACAGGAAAAAAGTAACTTTAACTACTAGGCTGAATGCGCATAATTTTGCCAGGTGGGTGCAAAGGAAGCTGATCATGCGACATCTCAAAATTTAAGCACCCCTGCAGGACTTTACCCTGAGACAGACCAGCATCACACAAATGGTTGGTTACAAGTAGGACATGGTATATGAAGCTACCACTGGTCTCCTGAGATGCAATATTCAAAGGCTATTTTTACTATGTAGATATTTTTAGAATGTATTAACATATATCTATAATACGTAGCAACTATGGCAGCAAAAACCTGTCAGGAGAGGAATCAAACATACTATATTATTCTAAAATGAATATAAACATATCTGGAAAAAGACTTCCATCACATCCTTGTAGAAATCACTGGAAAAGTCTGTGTACTTTTTAAAACTTTCAGACTATAAAAAAAAATTACTAAGTCACAAATGTGGTAAGCCCAGCAGTGTATTCTCTCTAAGAATTCTACAGAAACCAATAATATACTATGCCTGGAAACATCATTTAATTTCACAATGGCTATACATATATTGCCTTCAATGTGGGAGCAGACTTCCCCATTTTTCCATCTCCTTTATTTTATGTCTCAAGGAATGTAATAGTCATAAATATCCTATGGAAAATTCCCAGTGTCTAAAAATCTGACTAGGTATCTTCTTTCTATAGAATTCTTACTTGTGAGCATTTGTCATCTAACAGCAGAACAGGGTACAGATCAAGAAGAAAAGCATTAGTGTTGTTTACAAATGTGTGAAGATGGTAACTTCAGTGCCTGAGACCTCTTATTTATTTAATGAAAGATCAATAAGCAAGCTTACATGTTTTGATTGCCACAGCTCTATCTACAGCAAGAAAAAGATGCAGCCGAACTAATTACCATCTTTAAAAAAAACTAGAATGCCTCTGGGTTTGATTTTGTATAATTTAGGAAAAAAGCTGATTCATATTCTACTAGAGTAAAAAGAAAAAGTGGTCTTTTTGAAAGATTTTAATGATTGCACTGAATGTCTGAATTAGCAGTTCCGAGAATGAACAACCTCTTTATTATACTCTACTCTATACTATACTCCTCACAAAGCTATATGACCCAGAATGATGTAAAAAAATTTTTTGGAGCCAACCTCTAAACAAATTCAGGAACCTCAGGGTCAGATTTTCTAAATCATTCAGCTTTCAAAATACTGATGTCTTCAAATATTTTTAGTAAATAATGAGAAAAAGGAACACAGAACTATTTTCCAGATCAGTGCCCAATCTTGTCTAGAGTTTGAAAATATCTCCTAGTAGTCATATTCTTCCTTCTGAAAAGCGATGAAGTTCATCAACAATTGAGAATAATTTGAAATACTTATGCATTTTAAAGCATCTTATACTTGAAGCATCAGAGTGCATGAATGAACTCAAAATGAAGCAAGATGATTGACTTGACCCACTGCTACATCTCACCATCTCAATTTATTGAGGTTCACTTGCCTATAAACCAAATGGTAGCGATCAGTAAGCTGCACCGCTAAGACATTGCTGTAGCTTCCCACACAACGCTAGGACATACAATGCAGCTCTAAGCCAGTATTTTGAACATCAGTCCATGTTATGGTACTTTCTTTCATTAGCATAATTAAGTTATCAGCTTGTTTTCACTGGACATGCTACACTTTTCTGGTGTCAAAAATTGGACAGTATGACTTTTATCTAATTTTTAATACAAGACCAAAATCTAAACATGAGAAATGCTACGTCAGAGCTGGAGTGCCTATGCCAGCGAATCTTTGAGAGCAGGTGTAAAGCTATATCCCTATTAAGTTCAATACAAGTAGTATCATTAGAAAGGAACAGAGGCACAAACATTGGCTAATGCAGGTGTTATGCCTTTACCAAGGTTACTGGCAAAGCATAGTGATAAACTAGCCAAACCATTCAATGTGACAGGATTTGTGCTAAGATCTCCTGCAGAGATCTGGGAGAACAGCTGATACGTAACATGAAGACAACTGCTGTGCTTTTCTAGCTCCTGCACATGCTCCGGCACAGGAATTTGCATGGCTGAAGAGATTAATTCAGACAGTAAGGAATCCCCGAGAAAACTCAGTAATAAATGTTCAACAGGCACTTTTCTCCCAAATAATTGTTCGACACACACTTTACTATTTAAATATTTTGTGCCCACTGCAAAGAATGCTAATGAAGTTGTTGGTAGTGTTCTTATTGATGCTAGTAAAGTAAAAAAAAAAACCAAAATATCTGGTGAGGTACCATGTGCAATTTACTAGTGATAAAGGGACTTGAAAATAAGTCAATAAGCAGCAACAGTTTTATGGGAAAACAGCTACCGAAAGAAGCAAGGCCCCACCCTGGTGTAACATGGCACAGGGCAACTGAAATCTTTGCCCAACATTTTTTTTTCCCTGAAATGGTGTCACTAGCAGAGCTGACTAGAGTACGACCAACACTGTTTGCAACTAGCATCAAAGTATCACAGATGCTGCTTTGAACAGCTCCATAGAAAAAGAATTGTTTCAAGGTTCCCATTTTTATCGTGTGTGCATGAATGCATGTACTAAACAGCAGGGACGCTTCCTGGATTGCAAGAGCCAGGTCATGTTCTTTTTCTGCCTGATTCAAAGCAGAGATTTTCATCTCAGATCACCCTACCTCAAGCAGAGAAGAGACACGAACACACCTTCTACATCCGAGGGCAATTCCTAAATTATTCCACACTAAAAAGCATCAGACATTTTCTCTGTTCACCCTGTGCTTCATGAATACTTTGTTGAAACATATGTGTTCCAACAGAATGGCATGCTTCTGCTAATCTGAAATTCTAGCAAAATTGTTTTTGCTAAGTGTAATCATAAGTCTTAAAATTCAAAGTTATCTTCCATTACGTTTAGGGACAAAGAGGTGTTGAAGTGTTATCACAGTAATCTAAAATGAGCATAAAGAAACTTTTAGAAGTTTATCTTCCTAATTAATTCTCCATCAATAACACCTCTATGCGCTGTCCAGTTACTTATATTTGCAATTCAAAACTGGATTTTTTTAAAAGTAAATCAAAGAAAAACAATATAAAACTGAATTAAAAATGTCTTTGGAACAACAGAGAACATTGCAACTAATCTGCTGTTATTTGAATTCATCACTATTTGGTAGTACTAAATTATTTTATTTTAGTATGTTAAACTGCAGTCGAAGTTTCCTTACCTGTGGGGTACTGAAATCTGTCTGAAATACTCTTCTAATTCTATTTTGATTTTTTTTTTTTGTTTAGTTTTACATTTAGAAAGTTAAAGTCAACTGTTAAAACCTCATCTGGATTAGCTGGATTCTCAGACTTTCGCTCAAGAGTTCCTGAAAGACCTACTTGAATAGTAACAGCCCTCTCTACGAAGTACATAAAAAAACTCCCAAACAAATTTACAGTACTCCTAATTAATATCTTGCAACAGATATGCTCAATAAATATAGATTTCATTCAACTGTTGAGCGTTAACAAGATTAGTATTCGCAATTACTGTCTTACAAAGATCTGATTTTCAAAAGAAAAAATGTATTTACTTCATATTTCCAAGACATTGACTCTTCCAATAAAAGAGCTAGAACTCCGGGCTGGTAAGGAGAAGTATATTTAACCCTATTTCTATTCCCCTACTTCTACTCCCCCTACCTCTATTTCTAGAGATCAGTAACCAGAAGGAGCAACTCAGCAAAAATTTCCATCAGGCAAAATGGAAAAGGCAGAGTGGATACGCACTGACCTGAGCTGGCAGTTGAGGGCCCGTCAGCTTTGCTCCCAAGAAACTTATCTCAGTTCACATATCCTCTAACTGGTTAATAACAACAGAGTTGTAAAAGGCATTATTACGCAATACTCATATCTAGAATTATTGCACTTGCATGCTATATTACTGCAGGCCTCCCAGAGAAATAAGCTTGCCAAAATCAGAGTGGTTTATCTGGAAACAGGATTCACATTTCTATTAGCCTATAAACAAAGCATCAATGTTACTTAGGAATAAATGTACAAGTGTGCAGTTTCTCTTTTTGAACTCAGATTTGGTTTCAAACTGTATTCTTTACTATGCTTATATATATGTGTGTATAAACATATGCATACACACATGTAATCCATAATATTTATAGTCACACCAAGAAAAAGTAGACTCTTAAACTGATTTCTGAAGTTATTTTGCCATTTTATCAAAAGAATATGGTTGAAATTCTATTCTCACTGCAACGTAACGCACTCCAGCAGAGTCTTGATATGAGGCATCTTGATCTTTTTATTGTGTCTAATTTACAAAGCAAAAAATCTTTTTTGCCACTTCCCCCCCTCCAAAAAGGGGACTTTTTTCCCCTTGTGATCAATTTCATGCCATTTTCTTTAAACAGAGATATCAAATTGTTAAACATTTTAACCACAGTATGTCCTGGTAATTCAATCCTTTGGATTTGCTTGGGTGTCCCAAAGTGTTTTGAGTTCAAACAGCAGAAGGAAACTGCAGCGCTGGTCAGTCCCCTCTTAAATCTTCTTATGGATTTCGTTTGCTGTGTGGCCTGAGAGGGGTCAAAAGGTTTTCGCACAGAAGTAGAATTTGAGAAATAATCACCTTATAGACCCACTAAATCAATCATAATTAATGCACTTGCCTAGTTCTGTCAGAGAATTGCTGCTAGAGGGCAAAATAAAGAGGCCCCTTCTAATACAATTTGAAAAGAGATCAGATCTGTCATTTCATCTAATAATTGAGCCAAATGAGAAAAGAGAAGGGTCAGAGTTCATCTGGTGACCTTATGTAAACCCAATAATACATAATTCATTTTCATTTTATGGAATTTATAAGATGCTGTAAACTGTCAGGATACAGACTCATCTGCTTTAGCTTCCACCAAAACCTTCCTGCTCATCATGCAACACACACTGAGCTTTCAAAACTTTTAAGTGGTATATTCTGGCAGAATAATCCAAAAGCCTTCAACAAGGACTGGTATTTAATTCATTCTTCCAAGCGTGTGAAGTTAATAACTGAATAAATCACTCGCAGCTCATTCTGAATGATATAAAACCTGTAATTTATTTACTGAGTGTTACAAATACAGTTAAAACATGTTTTCATGCAAAATGGTTTCTTTTCTTTTTTGTTATTGTTATAAAAGATTTATCTCTTTTTTTTTTTTTGTCAACATAGGATATAAATATATATGCCCTCAGAATGGAATACTTCGTTCCATCCCAAGTCTCAATTGACCATAATCAGTAGAACTCATTTCAGTTATTACCTACAAACCAAAAGTAATCTGAAGACATATTAAGGAAACATTTCTCAAGGAGGCAGGTTGCTCTTTTTTTTTTTTTTTTTTTTTATTATTAATGCTGAATATTAATTGAAAATATCAAAAGTGTTACCTTTCCAGCCTGCCTTACCCTTTTTAGATTCTATGCTGAGCTACATTCTTTACTCAATCATGCTGCCACAACAAAGTTAGAGATCTATCTAAGTAATAAAGGTGAATTGATGGTTTATTCCTCACTGCTTTGTCTCCTTTAATGTCAATACAACCAACATGTAGCAGAGCATCCGGGCATTCACGACAGAATTTCCTAAGGCAAGTCTAGGCTTCTGGGGAGAAGAAATTTTTT
This sequence comes from Phoebastria nigripes, assembly GCA_035582835.1. Lineage (NCBI taxonomy): Eukaryota > Metazoa > Chordata > Aves > Procellariiformes > Diomedeidae > Phoebastria > Phoebastria nigripes. The sequence goes on along the minus strand of JAYKAV010001000.1, from coordinate 1,544,905 downwards.
TATTGAACCAGCCAACACATAATTGGGGGGAAAATCAGCAGGGATGCTTTTGACTAATTCTTAACTTTGAAACAGAAGCAGCAAACTTTGAAAGAATATAAAACCTGAGAATAAGTCTAAGTAGATATCTTAATCATAACAAAAGATATTACGATCCAGCACAAAACTTGGCTTAGGGATGTCCTTGGACCACCACGGCTACGACAACAGTAACATTATGAAAGAAACAAATTTATAAAATACCTCTGATACTTGGTTTATTTAGAGATGAGGGGGTTTTATACTGCTTTTTATACCATTTGTGAAATACTCAGGACTGCAGTTAGGAAAAAAGACTAAATAACTGGACCAAGATATAGGTACTGCAGACTCTATTGTCCACTGCAAATCCTGGTGAATAGAAGCTTTATGGAAGATACAGCACTGTCTGCTTGATGGTTCACTGGCTCGACACACTTAAGCTTCAAACTCCTGTCCCACATCGAACTGCTTTGGATAGCTGTGGAGGGCAACAGATGATTCTCCTTGACATAATGCATTTCTATGCTAATTATTTCCTGGACCTAGTAGAAGGTTGGGTTAGAAAGCACTGGGCAGAACTCATGCCATGTTCAGGAAAAATCATACAATGCTCTGACAGGTTCCCAGCTTATTCAGCCAGTGTAGTTTAGAGCTGTCTTAAATTGTGACAAAGTCTGTTTTGGTATCTGGCCAATCAGTGTAATGGAAGCACAAATTTGTCTTAAGTCCTTTTTCTTCTCAGCTGTACCAGGCTGAAGACTGAGCCTTTTTCCCCCTCTATAATACAACTCCACAGAGATCACTTTACTTTAACAATTAAGAAAAAAAAAAAAAAATTCCATACTAAAACTAACTATACCATATGGTGTCATGTTTCCAGTTACATGGATAATATATGAAACAGCTACTCAACAGCAGCACTGGTAGCAACACTGCATTGCCCTTCTGTAGTATCATGAATGCATGATTTTTGAACAGCTTTATGAAGGATCATATTCTGTAATATTTATAGAGAGGAAAATGAAGGCACAGAAATAACAGGTTGTTTTACACCAAACACTGAAATTGAAACCAGATCTTGTGTTCTTTGTTACCTTGTACCTTACCAATAATCTTCCCCTTGTAACTTTGACCTCATATAGCAAGCCATAGAAGATATATTACTTGCTATTTAATGGTAAAAGTGAATTCACATACATAAAAACTGCAAGATATATGTATGTCACTCTCAAGTTACCCTTTATCTATTTACCCTTTTCTAGTTTGAAATGACAACATCCTTGTATTTGTCATATTGTTTAAATCTGACCTTTGATCCTAAGGGTCATTGCACTCCCTGAGGTCATCTGCCCATCTGATTAACACATTCCATAATTTTGGAGGTGGCCAGTTTAGTGGTCTATCCCATTAATCATGGCAAAGGCACTAGAAGCAGCATGAAAAAAACACTAAGGTTATCAAATCCCCACAGGAGATTAGGAAGTTAGATAAGCACATGAAGTTTAACAAACAAGAAGTACGTGGACAAACCAAAAGGCATTCAAGGCCTGAAACCTGACACAAGCAAAGCAGCATGAGAAAGACAAACATAAGAAACTTTTCCTCCCTCTCATTTTTTCTCACTAGATTTCATAAAGCTCTGATATTTCCTCTTGAAGGTAATATGCCTTCTAGGTCAGAGGACAGTGTGAAATTATTATCAGTTTTAACACTATCCAAACTCACAGTATGATACAGAACTAAGCTAGATACAACTCAGATGAGAAGAGTCACCAGCATGGGATACCACCTGCAGAATAGCATCAAACAACCGTCGGTATAGTGCAGTTATCAAGGAAACGATTATGATTGCTGAAACTCAGCCAGCTTGTGGGTTAGTTGATAAGGGGAAAAAATGTATTTCTCATGATGGGTCTTTTTATATTGTCTATTATACAGTAAATAAAAATAATAATAGAGGCAAAAATAAATTAGAAACAGCCTCATATAGTAGGACATGATGTTGAGAATAAATAAGGCTTTGGATCTTGCCACTTTGCTATGTAGGAAAGCTGCTTCAACATTTTCAACTCTTCCCTGGTCTTTCCTTCATGTATTTTTAGACAACAAGAACAGGGACCTGCTTACTGTATGTTCAGTTGCTAACAGCATGAGATTTTACTTGGTATCTTGAACAAATACAGTAGCTGAGTTTGAAAAGAGACTGTGGCAACTCTCTCACATGGTTGATCTTTCTTTGCATTTATTAATCTAATATAAAAATGAATTTCCCATCCTAATGACAGTTCCCAGCACAGCCAATATCAATCTTGGAATTTCTGTTTTAAATTAAACACTCAGTTCATTGAAATGTATTCATTTCCCATGAGGAATTCTATTCCCAATAAAAATAATTATTTTTTAAATTTCCCATTAAATGAATTTTCAAAAATATCTGGTTTATAATCAATCATATATTGGTGTTCTCTTTCAGAGAGCAGTAATGGATACTTTCATTGTATAGATTTATCATTACTTTTCTGTTACATATCTTTGCAGGAGTAATGTGTATTATAGAGTACTACTATTGGCACATTAGATCTGAATGTGTCATCTAACTGACATGCACTAAAATGCATTATATTATGTAATATTAGCCTGTCATAATGCTACTGCTAGTGAAATGTTGCAGTATGACAATAAATAGATTACAATTTGTTAGATTTAATCTAGTTTGAAAATTGATTTATTTAGCACTGATTAAACTACCTTATCAATGTTTTTAGATCAAAAGCACCCTTTTTTCTGCCATAGTGAAATAATTTCTCATCTTCATATCCATTATGCATCATAACTTTGGCTTCTTGTGAAATTTAAAACTCAATAGAGTAACAAAAAAAATGAAATAAATGTTTCATAGTCTAAGGAAATATTTAGATTTTGTCTTTTTTTCATATTTAAGGGTATAAAATTAATACAATGTTTGAAGAAATGAGTTTGTGGAAACAGCTTTTGCTAACAGAAAATTACTACCTTGAGATCCACTAGCTTTAGTTATTGCTATGATAGAAATAAGCATGGGATAGTACATATTCCAAGCAAAATAAGTCAATTTCCATAGGAAAACTATTTTTTTACGTCACAATAGGGACTGATCTTCACATTTTATGAAGTGTAAAATTTTATAATTTTATAAAAGACATTTTAATTTCTACTAAAAAAGCATTTTGCAAGTGACATTTTCTAGAAATGCCCTCACAATTAATAGAAAGTAAAAATAACCATGAAGAAGTAAAGCAACTTGTACAAAATTGCTTGCTCAACATCCAAGACAAGAGAACAGATCTCCTGTTCACAACGTTCTAACAAATCCAGTCGTACACAGTTATCAGAATTTTCAAATAGTAAAAAACAGTCAAGATGTGCAGGAAAGAGAAACTACTGCTTGCCCACAGCTGTGGTTTTGGCAATAACTTGTTCAAGCTGAAGAAGTTGCAGCAGAGTTAACAGTTCTCTGACAGTTCAAACACAAACCTTTCCCTGTGCTGTAAGTCTGCCCTAAATGAATAAACGTCAGGCAAGACAGCAAGGTCCCAGAGTAATGATATTTCAACCCAAAGGTAACTAACAGATTGGAGAGAAAAAAAAAGGAAAAAAAAAAAAAAAAAAAAAAAAAAAAAAAAAAAAAAAAAAAAAAAAAAAAAAAAAAAAAAAAAAAAAAAAAAGCCCAAATCCCCAAAACTTCAAAACCCAAAGCCAAAACTAGTTACTCATCTCTTCATTGCTATTTAGCGTATTTATAAGTCTCACCTCCTTTCCCCACCTCTTAATCCATTCTGATTGAATGCTAACGAGTACAAGGCTCACATTAACAAAAAGGAGACTTAAATTTGTGTCCTCAGTTTTGCACTCAAAAAAATACACTTGGTGTGTGAACACAGGAACTTATCAGATCAGCTGGAAGACCAACAGAAAAAAATTGCCATCTGGTTTCTTTATCATTTCAAATTACTGTTCTTCAAAATATGCTAGTACACTGACCAAAGCTTGTATGAAACACACACACCACCACCACCCCCACCCCCCCCCATCTGTGGCTAAACATTTAATTGAAGTTTACAAAGAGGTTTAGGATCTGGGTCACATGACAGACAGAAGAGACAGAAACCAGTGTAGATCTAAGCAACAGCAAATAGTTCCATTTCTCTTATAAGATTAGGAGGAGAGTTAAGCTGCTTGAAAGCATGCTTGCAAACTTTATCTGACATGGGAGGAGGGGGCAGGTGCAAGCAGGATTCTTTAGAGGATCCCAGTATTCTTCAGCCTGTTCTGAAATACCTTCTTTGCTCCCCCTGTGCCTAACAAAGTCAGCTATGACTGCCTTCCAAAAGACACTTTCTTTTCCCTACTTGCAACCAAGTGCAAGAGGGAAATTAAAAAACAGCTACTCCTAACCTCTCTGTCCACCTAACGGCAGACCATAGCACTAAATCACAGAATAGTGGGAAATAAGCAGGATCTGCTCTGTATCTTAGGTGCAAGGCAACGCACAGTATGAAGAGCCTTTACTTTCCTATCTGAGCAGGTAAGACACGGACACACTCCAGTCCTACTTGGACATCTGTGTGCACTGAAAATCTTTTAGTGGACAGACATTTCTGGGATCAGACAAATGATCAGTGCAGACTTGACTGCCGGGATTTCAGTAGCTCACTTTATTCTTGATACTGCCTTCTATGATCTTTTCTAATAATTCATATGGAATTTGCAAGTTCTGTTCTCCAAACCGCAGTGAAAAGGCACAAGCCATTTCTCACAGTCAGATGCACAAATTTCCTGGGGTTGTTGTCTACATGAAATATATAATCATTATACGATCTTTAAGCACTTTGGTCATGTTTCAAAGTATAAAATCTATTTAGACTCACAAATTTATAGTTCTCTATGTGCTTCAGAGAAGTACATTGTTATGGCTGTTATAAATAAAATGCATGGATAAATACAAAATGACCACGATTTGGCCACTTAACTAAATTTGTGCACTCATTTCCTTGGCTTTGGTCTGAAGATGATGTTGGGATGAATAGGACGTACCGGTTGGGAAAAGGAAATCAACCCATGCTGAATTAGTCCTGAAGCAATTATGGAACTAGAACTCTGCTCCCTTACACTGCTTTATGTTATTGTTTCAGTCACTGGAGATACTAAATAGCATCTCCAATATGTGATCCACAACAGGCAGCAGAGAGTACTTCAACTAAATGGGCATGAAGTGTTTCAGGGGAGGAAGGCTGATGTTGGAAGGGAAGGGCACCTTAACACTATGTGGAGAAAGAAGCAGCCCACAAACCCTTAGAGCACAAATTTCATTTGGTAGGATATTTGCACTCACCTATCAAAATTCCAAGTTTCACATATCAGTGGCAAAAGTTTCACATTAGGTGACAGAAGCTAATCAATAATTTAAGCACGTACTTATCTTTTAAGACAGTGAGATTTAGGCAATCGAGGCTTTATCACCACTAGTATACATTTTTTCCTGATTTTTTCAAGAACAAGAGAGAAAAATCAATTCTCTGCCTTTGAAAATTTTCTTCTAACAAAGTTTTCTTGCTTTTCACCCTTAGGCTATGAAGAATTTGAACTGGACTTGCCTAGTTTAGCGTGCAAGTATGGAACACCCCTGTTTCCCATCTGTCAGAGTACATTGTTATGAATAGTGAGAAGGCACAAAAAGCCACAGAAGGAAGGCTGTGATATTTCTCAAAATTTCTTTTTCCTGTTATTCTACTCAACCCTGTCAAAGAAGCTCCCGAGAAATGAGGGTGCTACACAGAGAGATGCAGTTCCTGAGTCCAACAGACAATGAAGAATTTCAAAGCTCAGTGTAGAAGCTATAAAATACCGTCTTCATATTTTGATTGATTTTGTATTATCTGTGAAATACTGTCCTGCTACTCCTAAGCCTTTTATTCAGGTCCCTTTTTACTGCTACTTAAATATTTTTGACTGATCCTCTGCAAACCTAGAACATGACAGACTCCTCACTGTTATCTGCTTAGATTCTAGTGAGACATTGCTTTGTCTGGTTTAATTGATTTGGACTTCAAATCCTTCTAGAATAGTATCATCTTAAAGTCCACCCACAATCCAAGCTCTAGATAAAATGCACGAGTTAACAATTAATATGAAAAATGTGTGGTCACAAGCTGATTTGTCCTAACATTTTTCTTCATATGGAGGGACAAAGCAAACTAAAAACAGCTTTTCCACAGGTTAAGTGATGCTCTGCCAGTAAAGCTGGTATGAATAAACGAATGAGTTAAGATTTGGATTCGAATCCTCAGAGTGTATTGGTTCAGATTCTTTTGGTTTTCCTGTCTTTTTAATATTTCTTTTTATCATTGTCCTCCATATAATATTCAAAGACAATAATACCATTGCTCTCTATATGGTAAACCATGTCTACCTCATCCCCGAGTACTTTGCAGATTTTAAGGTGTTTATATCTTTACAMCAGTGAGATAATGAAGTGACATATTCTTTTTGCTGGTGGAGGAACTGGAGAATGAGTTCCTAAATCATTCAGAGGATCTGGCTAATAAAATTCGGGGTCTCCAATTCCTAACTCCCAGCTCCCTGCCTGGGAACAGAATCCAGAACCATGGAGATACTACAATACTGTACAAGGAGAGGACCTGCTTTTAAAACTCACACTGTAGAAGCCTCAGTCCAGCTTGTGTGGATGCATTTCTGTTTGACAAGCACTAGACRCTAACATTCACTCCTGAAATCTATTGACTTTCTTCCAAGAACTGAGCACTTTCTTCCCCGCCCCACCCCGATTTGTATTTGTTCTGAGAGCATAGTTACAGGAGCAGAGTTTGTGGAAGAAGCAGGAACAGAACTGAAGCTTCAAATACCTACATCCTGGACTGAATTGACACTCATATTAATTCTCATCTGTGTATACTCAGACCTATAGGTAAATAAATTAAAGTAGATTAACCTAATAATCCCCACATTACTATTAAATCCTTCTTCATAAAAATACGGTTGACAAACTTATTTTTCTCCTTAATACATTAAGTAGTCTGCCTCATATTAAGAGAAAAGGACTTTCCATTCTTGCTCAAAGGAGGGATAAGGCAATTTAAACAAAAACATTGCACCAAAAGTTTTGAATGATACTTCTGTGATATCTTAAAACAACTGACAATCGATCTCTCTCTCCCATGCTGTAGTGATGCTCCCATTTAACAAAGCAAATGGAGAATTATGATTGTTATCTAAAGTAGGGGCACAATTAAAGAAAATGAGAATAGTTTATGGAACAACATTGGCTTGTTTTTTTCTTCGTTACTAATCATGAGTTTAATTTTTAATGGAAAAGCATTGCTAGCACAATTAACACTCAATTTACATGTGCATCCATAGACCCAATTAATTAAATTTTATTGATGCCTAGTTGCTCTTTAAAATGCTTTCCAAATGCCTTCAAATTGATTTTAAATGGTTGATAGTGAAAGTTCCTAGTAGTAACCCTACTGATTTTTAGACATATGTACCTTACATACTGTAAGTACTCACTGCTTTCCACTTTTTATCTGAGAATGTGTTCACTATTGTGTAACAGAGTGTTTGGAACAAAGTTATGGAAAAGTCTTTTAAAAACCCTGTAATGAAATGCAAAACATCAAAATTAGAGGTGGTTGTTTTTGTTTTTTTTTTTTTTTTAAATAATCAGTATACTTCGGTATTCATGGACAGAACATGTCAGTGATGTTTGAAAAGTGCTCGAGCAGAACATAAAACAGCATTCAACAGTGTGATTAGTGACAGGTGGGTTGCCTCAGATACAATGTCACTAAATAATCCTAGGAGTAAAGTTATTGAATCAGATAATCATGATTTTCTTTTGGGAATGCTTTCAGTTTGTGATACTGACTTTTTCTTCTCCCTTGCTTAAATGATCTGTTAAAATTTTACTTTTTTATCATACTGTTGTGTCATTGCCATGTTATACCAGCTAAGAAATTAATGAATTCATCCTTGTGACAAACCTTCAAGACAGAAAATTGCTATTACTCCTGCTTTACGCTTGGGGAACTAAAACACAGAAAATCAAGAAACTGATTTTAGATCTTTTGAGGACAGTGAGAATTTGTAGCAGATTTTAGCACCAAGTGACTTCCCAAAAGTCACAAAGTCCCAACAGTCAGAAATTTAACATAGAGTGCTTAAATCTAAGCACAGTATGCTTGCCAAAAGACCTTACTGGTGGTGTTCTTTATAAAATTAATTGAATCAATTTTCTCTGTTGATGTTAGCTCATTTTCATATTTTAGGATTATTTCTGTTAATGTGCCCTTCATAGTTCTCTGGGTGGTGGTAAGTTTCTGTTTTATTTTCTGGCTAGGAGGGCTGTGTCTTTCTGTTATCATTATGACACGATCCRATAGTTGTAAACCCTCCTCTTCTAGCTCTGTGGGAGGTTGATTTTCATGACATCCTTTATCCTCTGAGTAAGCACCTGCTTAGCCTGTTTATTGCCTTGATGTTTCTTATCTAGATTATATCTAACGTGAAATGCTATCTCAGATACAATAATGATAACTGTTTACTTGTCTCATAAATATGTTTTTGAGCAATTACATTTGTTACAAATATTTTTAACACATACTGAGTTTCATTGGATTATCAATTAGTCTGAAAGTCTAGCTTTTAGTCTTACCTCATAATTAGCCTTAATTTATACAGTTTATATATTTTTCAAAGGCTAGAGAAGTATATAAATGCGTGTTCATATATATATTATACATAAAAGTAATATTACCGAGAGGCAATTTCAATTTATAAACTTACATTCACAATTTAATGAAAAAACATTTTTCTAAACTGGGTTGAGTATAACACTAAAGCCTCTAATAAATACCATCCAGAGGATTATACACTATGATTTTTCATTCACTTAACATTGTGATTTAAACAATATTAACCATCATATCATTTCAAGTAAACAGAAAGACAATCAAGATGAAATCTTAATTACTAGAGAACTGTCAAGAGACATTAACAATTTCATACTGAATTTTATAAAAGTAATGGTTGTCCTATTACATATGCTGTAATTTCCCTTTCCTGACTACTGTAATAGTTTCCTCACTCATTAAACACTTATTTTCTCACTAACTGCCAGCAGTTTCATAGGTGGCCTCATTTAGAGAAACGGAAAGAATACGAAAGAAGAGAATATGAAAGAAAAAATTAAGGTTGGAAAGAATTACAAATGTAAAATATAAAAACAGGTTACTTGGTAAAAAAAAGTACATGTACATAGCACAGTTGCACTTGAGAGACATTTAAAGGAAGATAATGAATTATTAAGAAAAAAGTGATTATTATGTACATATAAAATACAAATCATTATTAAAAACTTGAAGATTGAATCAACATTATACAGCTGTTAAAGTAATCTATGTAGTATTTTTCTTAAAAAAAAACATGTTAGCATTTATGTATCTGTTAGATCTGTTCCTAGAGATACAAACATCTAACACTAACTTGCCGGGACAACGTGAATATAAAATCTAGAAAAGATGCAACAAAGTACAATTTTTCATATCAAAACAGATATCAATGTAAAATTGATCATTTAGGCAATTAATTGGTTTGCAGATTAATTTCATACACTGTTCAGAGCAAGGCTGAAATAACTCCCCAAATATCATGCACCTAACTTGTTTTGCAACAGTATACATGAATGCCTAGTGGAACCAGAAAGATTAATCCTTTCATTAGCAACCACTTTGAAGTAGGAAGTGTTATTTCTTTAAAATGAGATATTACTTTCAGCTTTAGTTTCTCAATAATTTCTTTGAGAAAACYTTTTTTTTCCCCCAAGGGAAAGGGAAAACCTGAAAATTCTTGCCTACACAGACCAAATAAAATTTTAATCAAGGAAAATCTCTCAGCATGCATTGGAGTCTAGTCAGACGCAAACAACCTCCAAAATAGCTAGGACTATCCAGGATAATCACATACTTTTGGAGGCATACCTTTGAATAATTACTCTGCTCGATTCAGAACGGAGACTTGAATGTGTTTACCCTGCGAATCCAGCAAGTGATGGAGCAGAGACTGTACATGCATACATACAGGAGACTCTGAAAGGTTTCATTTCATCCCAATAAAATCAGCATTTTTTGAAACTTCGGTTTCATGAAAACAGGCAAAAAATCCCATTACAGTTGGAGCTTTAATTTTAATATTTTTTAAAAAGAAAACCTACAGATAGAAAAAGATTTATTGAATCCTTATTAGCAAAAAAAGGTGGAAGTTTATTAATTGTTTGGGGGGGGGTTAGCAGTAAGTATAGAAAAAGGGGAAAATGTTCAGAATTTATATTTCTAAAAGCATCACATTTACAGAAAAAAAAAAAAGTGAGATTCCTATAAAATTTTTTCTAAACTGAACATAAGGGCACTGCTAGGATTATGACATCCTAGAAATCCATGTACAGTTTTATAAAGATTCTGTGTGTCTACTCAAAGAGAATTCAGCTGTAAAATTAAATTTTGATCTGTTGTCTTTATCTGCCATCATTTTTACTTAGCTTTAGTCTAATATTTCTTAAGGTCACCAGATCAAAAATCACTAAACTTCAGCAATGTTCTGCTCAGAATCAATCACCTTAAAGATCAYTTTTGTGGGCTGCTGATCAGGTGACTGCTCTTAGAAATGCTTTTGCTAAGGTTGAGTCTATATTGTAACCACTCTTACAGTGCAGGAGATAAACTGTAAATCAGTACGCTCACAGCTGACACTGGCCAAAGATACTGTGGATTTGTGAACTGTATAGGAATGTCACACTCAGGACCAAATTCTGGCTACCTTTGGAAGCTGAATTTGTAGATCTCACTCCCAGAAGAGCTTACATTAGAGTCTAGAAAACAGAAAACGTACCAGAGATGCTGAAAAAAAAACAGACACAATGCTGTAAGTATGCCCAAGAGTAACTTAAAGACAAAAGACCTGCTTGGAATTCATATGGTGTTAGCTGAGTATGTAAGATCTGGGTCATCAGATAATCATCAAGGTAGAATCTAACTGGCTTTTAGGGTTTAGGAAAGATTTTCCCTTTTCCATATGGAGATTATGCCACTGTCATGATGTAAGAGGGCTTGTGCATTTCATTCACCTACTTCTGAAGCCTCTGGTCAAACAGAAGATAATGGATCAGAAATACACTAGGTTTAATTTAGCACACTGGATAAGCGCTCTAAAATTTCTGCAGACATAACAACAAACACCCTCCATATATGCGATATTCTGTTATCTTTAATTTCCACCAACCTTTTATATTAACATTATAAGTAAGCACCAATGTCAGCAGAAATAAGAACAGATTCAAAGGTTTTAATCAAGCTGGAGCCACTCATCAGTTGCAGACCACATCAGTTGGTTTCTGCCTTGAGCAGAGCTTCCAGTACACAGTTTATCTCCTTTTCCCAGCTACTTTCAGGGCTCCTGGTGCCCATCTCTTCTCATCCTAACTCTGTTGACTGAATCTGAATGAAGTACCTAGTTGTAATCCAACAGATATATTTGGAAAGGTGGCAGAATTTTTTATAGCGAGCCACAGGCTCCTTACACAAACAGTTGCAGAACATAAAGCTCTTTAAATAGCAACTGGGTGCTCAAGTCTTATACAGTCCTGTGAAAATCCCAGCCCGAGACGGACTGACAGGCTAGGTTTTAAGCAGACAGGATCTCTTTGGAGCTCAGCAACAGTTTTGATGGCACGAGGACCGCATGACGTGGGCCAGCACGTAGGATAATGTGGAATTGCCTGGCTGTTGTCAACCACTGTCAAATCCCTAATTCTATTTAAACATGGATTTCTGGCACTTAATTCCAATCCCCAAATCATAAGAGCCCGTAAGATGAATTTGTGAAGTGTTTCAGCATTTAGCACTGCACTGTAAACAACATGCTACACAGCACGTTCGATTTGAATTAAAATGTTCGTATTTCTGTATTTTGTTGTTTAGAAATTTTCCTTTAAATGGAGATTTATGGGTATTTCAGTTCCAAGCCAACATAGCAATATTAACGTTCTCACAGGGGTGTGCGAGTAAAAGTAATCACTAATAACATTGAGAGAATACCAGTAACTGTCATTCAGGGGAAGTTCTTGCCCTTCCCCCTTGCGTCCAGATTTAAATACATCATCCTCTTTAAAGTGGGATTTAAAGCCAATCAATACATCTTTCACCTTAAAGACAGGCCTATACTGCATGTTGGGATTGTATCTCCCACTTCTTAATATTGTAGCAGTTTCACAACTCCTGGTGATTGGCAACAAGAAAGTTTAAGGATGTTCTCTCATTTCACTGTGCGATACTTGAATTAACACATCATAATAAGCTCTTTGTGCAAACTCATCTTTCTCAAATATTCACAAGAAATATACTCAAAATCAAAATGTTCACAAGGTTCTTGTCTGATTTTATACCTTCCCCCCTCTTTTTAAAATATCTCGCCTTATAAAAAATGTATGATCCTTTTCACCTCCAAATGAACAAAATATGGTAGGAAAAGTAGAACAATGCAGTTTTGCAAACAGTAGCATTTCATCTAATAATGAGCTGTAATAGAAACAGCCTACTGTATAGTAAGTTCAGTCTTTACTGAGAAAATCTGGGTTTAGGTTTTTAGACTCCTCTATTATCCATCTGTTGCACTCAGTTATCATTAACTTAGTATTTGTCAAGATCCATTAAGACCAATTAACATGTCAACAAGTACAGATAATACAGTTAAATATCCATCTAAAGCCCTTTCACACTTGGTATTATTGAGCATGTACAGAAGCCAGCAGCAGAGACAGGCATGTGTACTTCCACATAGGTACATGCTTTATTAGTAATGACCTGGAAGTGACATTTATACAAGACAGTATTTGAAATTTGGATTATCAATCACTGGAGTAGTTCTTAGCTTTATTTGGAGACTTATGAAGACAAGCGACATAATATAAAACCATTGATGACTAAAAATACGTGCTTTAGTGTTGTTTTAACCATAATATTCAAGGATGTAAGCAAGATGAACCACAGTGACTTAATTAATACCTTTTATTAGAGAGGCCAATATAGATGGGAAGAGGCAAGGGAGTACTTCTGAAAACTGAAGTTCTAAAGAAAAAAAAGAAAAAACCAAACAAAAATCAAACATGCAACAATACAGTTTACAGAATCAGAACAAACTTAACCAAGATGATAGCTGTTTCTTTTGGATGACTTCCAGATAAATGAATTAACACTTTGCTTAATAGGAATGCATTCTGCTTACATTTTCTTTAAACACCTCATATCAATCATGTATGTCCAGTTTTTTTATTTAGGAGGAATACAGTATATCAACTAAATCCTGAGTATTTGAATGGATCAGCACAATTCCAGCTGTTCTTTTTTCATTTATAAAGAAATGTGTTTCAGTAATTTCAAAAATTGTATTGTAAAATATTCCTACATTTCCTTGGATCCATTTGAAAGGCATCACTTCATCCTTTCCAAGATAAAGACTGAAACTTGTTATATCAAACATATCATTCTCCAATAACAGATCTCCAATTAAACAATAAAATACATTAATCTATTAAAGAAGTACAAATGTCCTTTTAAAGAAATACACTCTAATTCAGCCACAACTTCAAATGCTCTGTGTGAAGTCAAAGCGAACACTCACAAACATCCCTGTCCCACAGAATCCTACTTGGTCTAATATTCTTATATTGCTAATAACTACAACAGAAACCAAGACTCCAGAAATGAAAGGCTAAAAAATTTTAAAATTAACATGCAAGGAAAAAGGAAAGTAAAACTAACTATAACTTTGTAATGAACATTTGACTTTTTTCTTAGTATTTGTTAGTGCTATTACAGCAATACAAGACTATAAGAGGAATTATACAGGCCATTCAAAGCAAATAATACAAACATGTCTCCAACTTTTCAATTAAATGAAAATTTGATTTTGATCTAAGTACACAACCATCTTGTGGTCAGCCCAAAGTATTGAAGACCATCACTACAACATAAATCTCTTGCATAGTTCAGTCTAACCTAACACCCATCACCCATTTTCCTGAGGAAGTTGCCTCCCTGGCTGCCTCTTGAACAGAGCGTGATAGCTTGGAGCTAGTTCCCTGCAATAGTGACTATCCCTGTTTGCATGAGCTAAAATCTACCAGGCTGAATATTTCATAGCTCCTAYAGAAGCAAGCATCCAACGGAGGTTATGGATTTTCAGATAAGCTTTTAAATAGATATGGCTAATATGATGGAAGGCCTTGTAGATTAATGAAATCTCTGAAGGACTTGAATTTTGTTTCAGTTTTCTTTTTCTCTTCACCTTAGCCATACGATTCCCAGCTTAGACTAAAATTGCAAGTGGAAGAAAAAGAAAAGGTAACAAAATCCCTATAGCTACTTTCCTTGAACGTGCTAGACCTCAAATGCTTAATACTTTATAGAGCACATTTCTACAGTAACAGACCATGTGGAGGATGAAATACATGAGTTGCAAATCTCAAAACCATTCCACAGTTCTGAATACTTCTGATATTTTCTCTTTTCTCTTCGAAGGGCGATTTCTAACTGTATCAAATAACCCAACCCACCCATACAGATTTTATTTCCAAGTAGGAAGAAAATATTCAAGGCGGCACTGAATACTTAGAATTTCTACTGTATGGGCTAAAATTTTATCAGAATAACTCTTGAGATTTTGGTATTTATGCCCAAACCTGAATCCAGTTTTACCCGTGATATATCTTCAAATCTAAGTATCTGATTTTTGCTAAAACATAAATTTGTACTTAAACATCCTTCCACTGGGCACCTCTCCTCTACTTACATGCCTATTAAATTGCTTAAAAAAGTCTTCTGTAAAAATGGTCTGCAACAATGTAAAAGCTTAAGTGAATTATTTAATTTACCTAGCAGTAGTTCAATTTGCTTGTTACATAGAATAGACTTCTGATAATTCTAATAGAAAAAACTTGTTTTCTTCATTCTTACACTTACATGCTATCTGCTTAGAAGGAGACTTTAAAACTAATGCAAATACAACCAAGATAGGAAATACACAGACTACAAATCTGCCATCTTTCAGAGAAAGACAGACACTTGAGAACAAGTATTACAGTTGCAAGTATATAAGTTATAAGACTACGAACAAAGTTAACATTGGAAGTGGGAAAATGTTTTAATTCAGCCTAAATTTATCTAACAGAAAAGAAAACCACTTATGACATAAGAGGACCAGCAAGACTTACATGGGGAAAAACGTAGGAATGAGAGACCTTAAAACACAAAATTATTTAGAGCCTCCCAAAAAGTATCATTACAAAAGCAATAACCCAGGGTCACGCCTGTGGTAGAGCACTCAATTTTTTCCTTAAAAGCATTTGTCCCCCTTTTAATTTATTTTTTAAAGTGGGGACTTCAGAGGCAGTTGTTAAACTAAAAACATGGGGATGAAACTAAAAATCAAAATCTTCCTCACTGTAGAGCAATATTACATTTCCCCCCCTTGCAGGCTTATTTCATAAAAATGTCAGCTATTAAGTTAACATTATTTAAAGGGCTTTAGGTTGTAGTTACTGAATGCAACCTAAGCTATATCCATAAAGGTCTGACATTGATCCCTGGTTGTATAAAACATGATACAGAGAGGCACTAAATAAATAATCTGTATACTGCTTCCAAAGCATCTCTATTTATCACTGCATTAATGATAAGGATCTGATTTAAAGTGAACCCTAGCGAGGGTCAAATCCCAGCACAAGCTGTAATATGATCTGCAAGAGTGCTGATAACCTGAAACAATATGAAGAAACCCTGTCAGATAAATAAAACAAACCAGTTGTCCATTAAACAGCTCAGAAAGAGGCCAACAAAACCAAATGTGGATGGTAACTTTTTTTTTTTTTTTTTTTTTTCAAGCAGAAATACGAAAACTGAAACTGAAAACGCCGTATATAAAAAAAAAAAAAAAAAAATTGTACAGCCACTCATGAGAAACAGTTTAGATGTGCCCTTGCATCTCTCGAAGACCTCAAGAATTACCACTAACCTCTAAATAATCAAAGGCAATTGTTTTCAAGGCATTACCAAACGTCTAATGTGAACATCCTAGATTATAAATGAAAACTGCATTTTTAAGGTTTAAATATACTAATTCTTAAAAATCTCATAATGCAAATAAAACCATCTCTTGACTTACTGACAAGAATTCTCACTAATCCTTTTAAAAAAACTCAAAGGTTTCAAAGTCCCGTGGAAAAACAGGGAAAATTTTAATTTGATTAGAGTCTGTCATAAATATGTGGAAAAAATCCAAAATGTAGGTCGCCTGATTGCCCTTTACTGAAGCTCCATCCCAATGTGGAATGCCTGCCTAGCATTTTCATAACACAGGATTTTGTTCAGTTGGGTTTCTAATGTCATTTGCATTAGGGATATCAGCCAAAGCAACGAGAAGTTCAGGACTGAAACTCAGGAAATTCCCGTTCCACACCCATTCTGCTGTCCTAAAAACTTCATTATGCTTAAGCATGTGAAACTAAACAGCTATATTTTGGTCTTTTTGATCGTTTATAATTTTTTTTTTTTGTTTGCATTACCGTAAATAAGCAACATCCCATCGCTTCAGGCACTGTTTGAACAAACAAGTACTCTTTTGGCCTGAAGACCACACAGATGAAATGTCAGGAAGGGAAACCAAAGCACTGATAATTTATCCAGGCCTCATGCCCATCTTAAAATTTAGCAGGGCTCCCAACTGCTGGTTAGTAGCTTC
Source organism: Phoebastria nigripes (assembly GCA_035582835.1). Taxonomy (NCBI): domain Eukaryota; kingdom Metazoa; phylum Chordata; class Aves; order Procellariiformes; family Diomedeidae; genus Phoebastria; species Phoebastria nigripes. The sequence goes on along the minus strand of JAYKAV010001000.1, from coordinate 1,528,036 downwards.
CCCGGACATTAGAACTACTTTTTATTTCTTATTTAAATGATGATTAGTTTAAACAAATAATCTATTTTTAACAGTGGATTATTTTATTTTTATTGATTGATTATGAATCTAATATATATACACAAGCTACAGTGGTAAAAGTTATCAACAGATAACTCTTATTTGTACTGGATAGTCTCAAACAAGCTGAGACCGCAATTTAAAAGAAGAAATAATAGTAGCTATAGTAGAAGAACTAGTAGAAGAAAATTGCATTAGTAGCTTTGTGTAAGGCTTTATTCTACTGGACACTATATGTCGTGTTTAGGTACGTGCAGAAAACATTTTCAAATTTTATTCTCTTTCTGCACACCATGGTCTCATGGGTTTTTCTTTGAGCAAGGTTTCTTTCCCCTTCAATTCTATGCAGCTTTACTCAAATAAATGAAATAAACATATTCTAATCTTTCTGAAAGATAATGGAGAGAGGCTACAAATATAGAGGAATATGTATTTGCTAAGCAAAAATGAACATTCCTGTGAACTTTCTCCCCTCTACCTACCTCCACCAGTGAGAATGAAAACAATAATTAGCAGAAAGAGGAAAGAAACTAGGTACCTACATAAAAGAAAATATATGAAAAGATATAAAAAGTAAGTTGTGAAGAAAGAATTAGGAAAACAAGAAAGTTGTGAGCAAAGAAAGCCATTTAGAAGTGAAAGTACATCAGCATGATAGAGAATTCAAAAGGGATTAGACTACAACGAAGACAAGATGCATGTGAATAAATGCTTGGAAAGCACAAAAGAAATGTGTTTACATCTATGCTTTCATGTAACTGTTGAGTACATGTTTTTGGGGTTTTTTTATATTGTTTACATGTTCGCCTGGATATTTGAGCACACAGTGTGATGGTCAGGTATGAAGAGATGTTCATAACTCAGTTACGAAAATCAGTTTCTGAAAAGCTGAATGAAGAAATCAGACTCTGGGTTCTAAGATTCACGTTGTTCAGCTTCAGCTATCGTATACAGAAAATTATATTTCTTCAGGACAGTCGCAGAAGCAGCATCTTTAGACTGTATTGCCACCATCCAGACAATCACCACCGAGAAAAACATGGTAGGATGGATTATTTCATCATGCATTTTTGCACTTAAATTTCAAGTAGTTTCAGAACCTTTATAATAAATAATTTAGGACATTTGTACGGGAGAATAGGTTTACTAAGCACTTACAATGTGATAATAAATGCATAGCCAACTAGAACTCTGTCTAATGAAATCCTCTACTGAAAAGCATGGATGTGAGCAGCTGGGCTTTTCTATACTACCTAAAATTCTTGGTAAATACCAAAAATCAGTCACAGAAAGGTGAAAAAGAGATTCAAAGGAATATAAGAAAGAAAGAGATGCAAGCTAGTCTCATAATTCTGCTCTCCGCAATAATTATTAAAAATATCCCAGAATCCAACATTTCATAAAAATAGCAATTTTAATAAAACTATTGATGCTTTACAAAGTAAAATTGATACCTCTGAAAGGATTTCCAATTATTTTGAAATGTTTAACCTTGAACTTTCCTGTATTTTTACTTTACCCAATTTATGCATTTGCTTAAATTATAAACTTAACCATTAAGTTAATGGTTCCAATTCACTTTGAATTCTATCTCATTTTACAAAAAGTCCCTCTAGGTTTTTCAACCAAGAGATGCAGGCCAGGTATACTACCCAATTAAAATCAATGATAATGGAATCCAGTGATTATGGAACTGGTGGCAACTGGGTTTTGTCAAGTCTATGGGTCTAACAGAATCTTTTCCTTTTTATAACAATGTATGTTATAAATGTAAAAGGAAAGAGCAGTTCTCAAAACAATTTATTTGACAGTCAAATGTGATATGACAACTTCTTAGCCACAAGTTTTCTGGYGAAACAGGAGTTAATTTTGGCTCTGCTGCCACATTATTCAGGTGCCAAACAATTCACTCCATTCAAAAGAGAAAAAAAATGGGGGTTTGTATTATTGGAGCAGACAATTCTGTGTTTGCACCATAAAACATACCAGGAAATTTTACATTCAGGTTCTGTCCAGATTTATGCTCTGAGAAAGCCTGATTTTTCAAATGTAATTTACAAAAAAAATAGTGTGTGAATGTTTCAGTCACGTAAGTTTTATGAAACCGGTATTCTGCCACCTGGAGTTTTGGCCTGGCTGTGTGAGACAGGTCCAGTATGCGACTGGGGCAAAGACAAACTGAAGCTTTTTCTCCAAGGTCACTATTAATTACCCTTCTGTTCTGCCCACTCTCCATTCATCTGAAGTAAAACCACATTAACAAGATGATTATATACCTATTTCAAGGAATAAAAATATTTTATTGTCTCAAACTCCATTAGAACTGCCTGCTCAGGACTCTGACGTGCTCTGCAGGTCTCTCTCCCAGACACCTGCATTAAGTTGTGAGCAACAGCTTCACAAACATCTGTTTTTCCAAGCTTCATGCTGAAGCTTCCGCTTGAATCTTTTACAGAACTGCATGCAGTTCATTTTATTTCTATGAAACAGGAATTATTTCATTAAAATATCCATTTAATGTAAAATTAATGAATAACTAGTTTTCATTTTAAAAACCTGAGAAAATATTAGAAATAGAGCACTGTTAAGGAGGCTACAATAAAAATAAATATTTGTCCGTTATTCATGATCTTGGGTTTTTTTGCTTTTTCGAAGACTCTGCAGCTCTAGACAATTGTGTAGCTGTAATTTTGCAAATCACTTTTAATACGTATTTATGCAGAACACATTGAAACTTCTTGATGGCTTAGGAAGCCAAAATTTCGCATATTACAGGCCAATTATGTGATCACTCCTGAACAACTAAATATTATTACAAAATCTGAAGTAATCAAGGGTACAGGATGTTCTTAGTGCTTAGCATAAGAGGGATGCCTTCACTAAATTCAAAGATTTATCTATGATTTGAAAATTGAAAGCCTGTTGGAGGGTAATTTACAATTATAGAGGTAATTATACTAATAGAATGTACTTGAAATTCTCTCTGCCTTGGTAATAGTACAGCCCTGTGTGCATATGCTGGGAGCTGCAACCCCTGTAACATGGGGTGTCTGATACACCCCAGCAAAGCAATTCCAGGAGAGGGCCAGGCAGAGGCAAAGGCAGGAAGCCTTTTCCCTCTCTTCCACTGTCTTTTATTCAATATCTGCTCTCCCTAGCAAGCACCTCTGTGGGAATCTAAGGACAACTTCCAAAACTTCAGTCATTTTCTGAAGTTAATGTAGATAAAGTTAGGCTCCTTTTTCTCCATCCACTGAGCATCCGTCCCCACAAAGGATCCTAAAAAATGCTGTGTCCTGTGTACTTCGTTGCGTACATAGCCCTGGTTTTCCCCACCAATTATCACAGCTCCTGTCATACGTACACCTATGATTTATGTTTATGATCTTTATGCAACTAGATCTATGGCTTGCAGCAAAACTTTTGTCTGCAGATGGATTTTAGGAGTATGCTAGACTTTAAAGCACTCACCAATCCCATTTCCTACTGATAGAGGTGCCCTGCATTGCCTAATACTTTTATAAAAATTCACTTGCTACTTCACCATTCCTATGAAAAGTCAGGCCATAAAAAAACCTAGAAGATATGCTGAACTCACCCTGAAATATTGGATCAAATTGTATTTTCTCAATGTCAGAAGAAGAAAATATTTGATATAAAATTCTTTATTTAAAGACCAAGCAAAACATTTCATTTTGAGACACTTCTAAGGAAAACAAGGGACATGACAAACTACATCCACAAAGATGGCAAAAAGAAAGGAGTCATCTTTCCTCATTTTTTTCCCTTCTCCCTTGGAGAACACATGCCTAAATCTCCCACTTCCTGAGAACGCCCTAATTATCTGGTTGTGGTGTATAGCTCCACCTCTTGCAGATTTTGCTACCTGCTCCAGTAAATGTTTATTTTGATTAAGTGGAAGAGGGTCCCATATCGCCAGCCCAAGGCAACCCCCTTGGAGGTAAAAGGTGCAGATTCAAATCCGCCTAAACAAAAGCAATCTGAATTTTCATTTTTTTTTAAGAAAATGCAACTACACACAGACTGATAAGAATTAAGAATTATGGCAGATTAATTTTGGACCACCAAATCTACGTTCTTCAGTTACTGTAACATTCAAATAAGTTCCAACAGCTCTGTCACTAAGCCAGTTGAATTCTGCATCTCTCAGAAAGGCTGCATACCATTCTTGTTTTACTGTTGTAATACTTGTGGTAAAAAGGAATTTAAATCATTAACCACCTAAAATAAATGTTGAATAATTTTATCAAAGAGAACGGAGACTTGTTTTCCACACAGCCACAAATCTGACCTGCTGACATTTACCAAAAAGCTACTTTGTATTTTCTGCACTGACAAGAAATCCCATGTGTTCATACTGTGTCACACTACAAAAGTAAATCAGCCATGGATTAACTTCCATATGTTCTTTTAATTGATTTAACAAATATAGATAAGATAAAGATACTTATGTGGTATTGTAAAGAGCACAGACTAAGACCTGGTCACCTTCTGCGCCTTCCCAATACAGACCTTTGTGGGCATTTCTTGTGAAAGGAGCAGACTTTACAGCAGATAGGCAGGAATTTAAGAAGGATGATACAGAGGAGAGGAGGGTTTCAGTTTAATTTCTTTTATAAAATTAATATCACAATCATACAACTTTCAAAATACTTTCATAGTTGCTTTCTTTACAGTTTAAAATAATACTAGCAGTATGTTTCCAAGCTTAATTGCTACGATTTCACTTCTATGTGGATCTATAATCCATTTTAATCTCTCACAGAACACACCCTTTAAAGCTGAAATCAGCTTTCTAAACACCCCCGAGAACTAGAAGCCTTTAAAAGAATATTTTACTGTCCCTTTGCAGACATGATCGCTCCCAGACTGACTAGTTTTCAGTTTTAATCTCTGAATGGATGCAGGCGTTTGTTTCTTTTTGGTCATACCACATTACATGCTGAGACAGTGACGATCTGTGGGAATTTAGTAACCCGTTCAGAATTCTACATTTTATAAGAGAGAAAATGTCAGATGTGGTCAGCTTCCTACCCTTTTATGGCTGACTTTTATTATTCACTCCTGCCTCTTACTGCCTACACCTCCTGAGCAAATGTTCAAAATTCTATTCAAATTGCAGAAGCTAACTTCCTCTGCAGAGAATAATACAGATTCAAAGGAGGACAAGTGTTGTTTATTAGCAATTACCATGAAAGTCCTTCCTGTAATTAACCTCAGCTTCATGGACACTACTATTTGCACTTCAGCTATCTCATAAACAGGGGCTACATTTCCATTATTGTTAGGGAAGATGAGTCATTGCAGAAGAATGCTTATCTCAAGTCAGTTTTAACTAGCTTTTGTCTGCACGAGATATTAGTCACTGGTACCTACAAGATTACAAGAAAGTCTGGATTTGGGCTTCTTTTTTTAAAAGCCTCTTTCCTCTTCCCCTTCATATATTCAGAATGCATCAGTAACAGCATCGGGGCTGAGAGGTATATAAAATTCTCTTTTCAGTTAAACGTACGCTTTGCCTGTATGATCACTGAATCATAACCAAGAAGAATTCCAGATTCTGCCCAGCTAATGGGAGGTCTAAGACACTGAATAACCCAACATTCACTCTGTAGGCCATAAAGAGACAATGGTGAAGGATTTGTTTTAACATTTTTCAAGCTCTCAAAGAGAGCCGAGCTACAAATCAGTGCAGTGATGTATGCCTTTTGCCTGATGAAAAAAAATCCCAAACAAACCCCCACTTTATTCAGAAAACACAACAAAATACGAAAAAATACCACTACAATGCACATTCCTAGATTTTTGTTTTGGTTTGTACTTTCCTTTTTATTTATAAATTGAACAATCTGGACGTTAGGAGATGTTAATGAAAACACTTATCACACGTAGAACCTAAAAGTATGTTTCAATTCCTTGAAACTAAAAAGGCTAAAAACCCCATAGCCCCTCATGACCTAATCCTGCAAAAATACATGCAGGCAGAATTTCCATATCCCATCACTGATTTTAACAGGAGACAATCCGCATGGAACTACCTGCAGTTATTCACCACAAGACTGAGGCCTTCTGAAGGGTATTCAAGAACATCTTTACATGTTTTGCAGAAATGGAATGAGTACAGAGTAAAGTTAAAGCTTTACTAGTAATACAGTATTAAACAGCATAGTTGTGATTCTTGCAATCTGACTGTATCTTAAATTAAAATCTGATTCAAGGGGCATAGCATTTACCTTCTTTGCCTATTTAGCTATCAGGCTATCARGCAGAACTCCCAGAAAAATAAAAACACTAGTTAAGACTAACAGGGACTTGAAATTCTTCCCATACTCAATGCTTTGAGTAATTTCATTTCACATTCCCAAGTGCTAATTCCAGAGACTTACATCAAAACCTGCAGAAATTTGTATGGGTGAAAACTGTGAGGTCAGAGGTGAGAATATTCCTTTACTTCAGATGCAAGTTTATTGGGCATTTGTCATTTTACTGTTATTTTTCTCTTGTGGGACATGCTAGGTAACAGCAAGACGGAAGAGCAGACCTGGATTATTGCATGCAAAAGCATCTACATTTGTAGGTCCACTTCACTGCAATGGTAAGTTTTAGAAAAAAACCCTTTTTTCTTTTCCTTTAAGCGTTTTTGAATGCTGTTGATACAGATTACATTTGACCAAAATGAGGTTGAATGCCATTCTCTTGACGAGATTTTTTTCAATGTATACAGTGAACCAACTGCAGACATAAATTGTGTACAAGCTTGGTTTTTTCTTTCCCAGTGGGAGTGGCAACTGAAATCTGGACCTTTGCCACATTGGTTGTGCAATTCAGATCACAGTACTTATAGAGACGAGATGGTCAGTGCACCAGCATACTAATGCATTTGAATACTAGACTAGCCATTGTTAGTATTTTATAAATTAAAGTAAAACCACAGTTTAATGTCAGAAAATACCATTCCACATAATTTTATGATTGAAACATAACTTCCAGTCTCACCACCTATTTCTAAGGGACAGTTTTGTAAACTCACTATTAAAGTTTTCAGCTGCTCTAACAGTGGCATTGGATTTGAAGTTCTCAAACAATATTTTAGAAAGACGACAAACATTTTCTATCCTTTCTTTTTTTTCTTTTTTTCTGTAGCCCATGAGTATGCAACTCTATGGTTTTCAGTTGTGCATAAGAATTACCTAATAGTTTGCTACAATCAGTTTCTGGTTAAGACAAAAGAGAAATTAGCTATGTAGTAACATAAAAACAAGCCTAAATAAATCACCATTGCACTTACGCGATTCCTCCAAAATATCAAATGTGATTTTTTTTAATCGGTTCTCCTCTTTCAGCAGTTATGCACTGCCATATTAAACAACTTAATTTTAGTAATAACAAGAAATAAATCACAAAAAAATTGGACTATAGCACATTACTTTTCAGTATCACACTAAAAATTAACAAACCCACTGTATTCAATGTTTATTCAAAGTTTAAAAAGGATTTTCATATTCATAAAGCTTTTAGCATAAAAAATAATTTCTCATGAAGAAAAGGGAAAAAATCATGTGACAAGGTACGCACATTTGGAAAAGCTGCTGTGATGAGCTCTACATTTTCAGAGAGAAGGGAAACGTTTTTTAAAGATATGTTACTAGTTTTGGAAATCATTTCTCTTTCTGCATGGGCATTAGGAGTAGGAATAACTTTTTCAGCTTTAAGGTATTGACAGGGATTATATTGAATAAGCTCTGTTAGCTTTCCCTTCTGTCTAGCTTTTAAAGCATACTTAATTATAACGAAATGGTACTATGCTCTGTCAACAACTCGCGAAGTCACTTGCTCAACCTTTTTCCTCTCATTCCCTCTGCTATTCCTCTTCTCTGGTCCTGTTTAATTTTTTGCATTTCCTGATTTTTATCTTGGGAAAACAAAAGGCAGCTGCGCTAAGTTACATGAAACAGTGACTCTGCTAGTTAGTGATTTGCAGGTTCTAAACAGTGAGTTGTGTGAAATGAAAAGGGGAGTGTCATGTTGCAAAAACTCTTTTCTCTCCCCTTTCTACAGCTGTATTTCTAATCAGCAGAAGATACATCTTGCTTGGAGTCAACCCCCTTTCTCTCTGCACATTCTTAACCTTCTATCTTATGCATGGATCACTGGTTAGCTTAGAAATGCACAGACACAAAAGGGGGAGCTGACATGTGAGGTTTGATGGCAATAATGGCTGTTTATAAGCCTAATCCATCACATTTAGTGGACACCTCCATTTTTGTCCCTCTGAAAAGGTATAAATAATAAAATGGTATAGCTTCGGCTCAGAGGTGCCTTGGTAAATATTTTAACTATTTACAAGATCACACCAATAACAAAAGAAGCATCTGTACCATCCATACAGAGGCCTCTGAATCATTAGAATAGTACCCAGATGGTTCTTACAATTCATCAACAATAAAATGTCTTCATGACAGAGCTTTTGTGACATCATTGATATTTTTATATGCCACTGTTCAATACTCCAAACTTGCATTCTTTTCCCCAAGAACATCTTAGTAAATATTCTTTCTTTCTCAAGAAAAAAAAATAAAAACTTAACAATAAGGATCCACACACAAGGTAGATCCAGCTGCAATCATTCTCTCCAAATAATCAAGGATCCAGATTACTGATGTTTCTCTTTGAGACACATATTATCTGGAATACATCAAGGTTAGCACAGTGTCAAATCCATTGATAAACTCAGGCTGCTATTGGCTACTCGGGCAGTAGCAGTTCATAGTTTTTCTTTGATTTTACTTTGCTTGTATCAATATCACATCCAAACAGCAGCACGTCATACACGGTAACAAAACATAGAAAAGGAAATTCAGCAGTCACAAAATGAATCTGATGGGTTTCCTATTTAAGATCTGACAAGTCAGGTCTGGGGATAAAGCAAAATACTTTGAAGTGGCAACACAGAGGTATATAGACAGTATTACAGATCTTGTTTTTATCTGACCAGAGGCTTTGGGCACCTAGTTTTTAGGTGCCAGATCAAAAACAACAGGAATAAACCAGGCCATTTTAGAAAAGTGCTGAATACCCACTTGTTAAAGAACCCATACACTTAAAATGTTTCATATTGAGTCATTAGTCTCATTAAGTAATTTTAGCTGAAATTGGTAACAATTTCTGATAAGGTCAGACTCCAGTTTTTGGTTGTTTTTAATCTTGTTCATGCATATTATAAATCAGGCTGGGCTTTATATAGTCTTGCCTAAAGAATTTACTCAATTCTATAATATTCCTTAAACCATTGAAGTTTCAGTCACTAAGTTAAAAATCTTTCTTAAATGTTACTTTAGATAGCTTAAACTGTTATTTTACAAAGTCTATACACCAATACCAAATCTTTTGTCTCTAATTGATCGAAACATTGATAAAATAATTAAATTCCACCAGTGTAAATTGTACACAAGCGCAAACCTATGTAAGAAAATGAACAGTGGTTCTAAAGAATATGATTATATCCATTCTTTATATCCCTGCACACACTTACACACACACACTTTCTGAGAAGGATGGGAAAATGTGAAACAGAAGAATGCTAACAAAGAATAACAATAAAACTATGTATTTTTCAAAACAGAAACACTCTTAGATAAAGTTAGAACCCCTTCTCCTTCCCAAAGATAAGCAAAATGGTATAGAAGCATTCCTGAATATCAATGCTACCCCAATTCCAAAATTTGGTCAATAAAATTAACAGCCGTCCTTTGAATGGAATATCACACCTCTAAATGAGTTCAAGCTGGTGCTGTTATTGTCCAGTGGAATGTGAGATTTACATTTCACAGCTCCTCACCAAAGTAATGAATGAATCTGATCTCGTAAACAAACAATTCCAGTTTCATGTTATTTCAATGGCCCTCCAACAATGTGTGCCTCCACAAAGAAAAATATTTATCATGTTTGTGCTCAGCTCCAATTCTAAATGGGACCGTAATAAAACGACACCATAAAAACCATTTTCACAGCTGAGTTTGCAATTTAATAAACAGATGCAAACAACAGTCTTTGGAGATCAACAGTTAAAAAATAAATGAAGTAGAAGACTCCCCACATCACAATGGGAACAATTGGAATGGCCTCCAGCAATATGTAGTAGAGTCASAAGGTACGTGTCCTTGGACTTTTCACAGGCATCAACCTTTGAAGTATGTTATCATGACATCAATGCAAATCAGTCAGATGATTTCAAGGAAAGGCCAAAAGCAATATGCTTTGTTTGCATGGTCCTAAATATGAAATAATTATTCCACAAGCACCAAATATTTTCAGACATACTATACTTGCGCTGCGCTGGCCTAGTAACATTTACTAATCCATTCTATTCCTTACTCTCTATTACTCTCCAAAAAAAGTCATCAACATTTTTTGCAGTGGAAAGGTTATAGTTCATTTTAAAAAGTCCAGATCATAAAAATAAGCATTTGACACTGTTGAATTTCATGAGGAGTTTTCAGAAGTGCACACAGGCAGCATATTTCTTGGGGCTTTCATTAAAGTCAATGGGAACTTTCCCCTCAACAGAAGTGAGAATAGTTAAACTGAGTTCTTGAGAGTCAAACCGTTCAAATAATATACTAACCTAAGGGTGATTGTTCACAGTACTTGGTTGCAATTGTATTTTAATTTGAGTCGTTGAAGACATGCGTTAGATTATGAGCGGCCAGAGATTTCACAAGAGCTCAGTAATTCACCAATTAAACCTACTCCTCTCAGCAAATTTGAATCTTGGTATTACCTAGATTACAATGATACCACACATTAGATCAATAGCAATACAGTGGAAGGGATGTAGACAGACAAGAGTCTAGATTTCCAATGAAATTTTAACAACATGCCTGCTCTTTCTGGATTGCAGTCAGGCTGCATGATTGTTGATTTTGTCCTTTAATATGGATATAAATTGTTAATTCTGTGAAATGGTAAGTGGTGGGATTCAGTTATGCATTCAGAATGATTACTGCTTAAGGTGACTAAAGGTAATAGACTAACACAATTGCATTTCTACAGTAAAACGATTAAAAACCACACTATTAAAGCTATCAGAAATCTACACCATGACCTGAAGACCTTAAACTAAAATACTGGGGAGGAGAGGGGGGATAAAGAAAAAAAAAATCTCTTCACTTACTTTCTTCTATGACTGGCACAGCCTTCCTCATTGCTACTAGCCCAAAATGAGATGAACATTTAGATTTTAATATTGCCTAGGCAAACAAAGTACTTAAATCTTAAAAGTCTTCTCACTTTGTAGGATCCAGCACATGAAACACTTCAGCTTAACGTTTATTCCAGTATTCAGTATCTAATGTGCTAATAAGAAAACAAAGTGATTAAAAAAAAAAAAAAAAAAATCCTTTTTTCCTCCCCTCTAAAATAAGCCTCCCAATAAGAGCAAATTTTAGTGAAAAACTGTACTTCAAAACTCTGACCTGGCCAATTGCCCAAGCAAGGACTCTGCCTAACAACAGACTCTAAATATAGTATCAGGAAAGAAGAAACTAGCCGGTGCTAAAATATATTGTTTGTCCTTGGCAGATTCTTTGAATTAATTAAGAATTAATTCGGCCTTTTGAATTATCATGAGAATCCTCTGATGTATGTATGATTATATTTTGGTGTAAGTAGTGTAATAGCTAAATTGAGCACTGATAAGAGCCTCAAGGGAAATATCTTCACCTGGAAAAGTTCAAAAGGTTTGAGGGGGCTCCTGCTCTAGGATAGAACATACTGAGGATCCCAGCGTAATTTGTCACAATAAGCTTTACTGAAAGACTAGAAAGGCAGAAAACAGAGTGACACATGAAGCATTTTCAAACTGCCTAGGTCACAAGTTCTATCTATACATTTTTGATTGGGATAAATGAGATCAATTTTGAAAGTCAAATGGTGAATCCCTTTCCCATAGTAGACTCCCCCACTGATCTAGATGGAACTGCCCCGATTATCAAACCAATGATACGATAATAAAACTAATTCTTAGTCTTAAGATTCTGCATATGCATTTTTAGGTCCGCATTTAAGTTATATTCTTAAAGGGATCTTAAAGCCATAGGTTTCTTCGAATATAGTAAAATTTTGCATGCAACCTTGCTATGTGAACATACGCATTCATTTTAGGGGAAGTATTTGTGAAATGTGTGCTGCTCCATGAGTGTATGAATTAAAGGTTATGTAAAGGTGTCACAGAAAATGAGCTAATTGATGCTCCTCTGAAGTGCTAGTTAGAGCAATTTTATCAAGATACTCTTATGATTTATAAAATGCAATTTTAAACAGTGATTTAAGAATGTGCACTTTAATGCCTTAGTAATCAAGAATCAGCTCAGAAATTAATGATCGCTTTTATGGTAGTACACTTCACAGAGCTCTAATCCCATCAGATGGTATTTTAAATACTGAATGTAGTGTCTATTCCCCCCAAAACAAAGTTATTTCACATTCCTTTGTAATTAAAATATGACTTAAAATAATGGGCCCTGAACACAAAACTGCAAAGCTTGGAAGCATCCCTTCAATGCAGCCAGGTAGCCAGCTGAGCACGCTACATGCTGCATTTCTAACAGTCTTCGCAGTGTACAGAGAAAAAAGCCAGGTAGTAAATTGCTTCTCAGGTGATTGTGCAGGCTCTGATCCAAAGTCCACTTACATAAACAGGAACATTTCCATTTACTTTAACAGGCTTTGGCTCACGCTCCAAGAAATGCATGTTTCACTTACATTCCAAGTTAGCACAGCTCCACTTAATTATTAAACATCCGAGAACTAACTGGACATTTCTATGTAACAAAATTTCCAGTTACTGATAAGAAAATACTGATACATTTGTTTTTCAAATGAAATTAATGCTCATGGCAGATGYGATACCAACAGCTTGAAATTTTATATTTTGATGCTGGAGGCTTGTACTCAGGCTTGCTGGTGTTGATGGTTGAATTTCTCCTTAAGACAATGACAGCATGAGGAAGAGTACTTAACTTCACCATAACCTCAGTTCTTCAGATTTTTCATGTGTTTAAACTTGCACTGTGCAAGTCTATTATTGTCAAAAAGGGAGGTTTTATGAGACAAATTCAACCTATCGTTCGATGCATGTTGTATGTCAAATTCACAAACAATGTGAATCTGATACAAGCTGAGTCTCTACTTGAGAGATACAGACATTTACAGATCTGGAAGCTCCCACTTCAGTCACCACCAGAGCAATCAATATCTAGATCAGACAGACTGCAAATGGAAACCACTGCACAAATGTTTGAGGTTTGATATGATTATTTAGCTTCCATTCACTTTAACATATGTTTCAATATTTCCAAGAGTTGTTTGTAAAATATCTCACATGTGAAGAGAAAACATGATTTTGATGCAAAATTACTCTTATTCTAAATTTAATTTGGCCTTCACAACCTTTTGCAGACTTTTCAAATACTAAAACTGAAGTGGAAAGCAAGATGTAACAAAAATGTCATCAACTACCCCACCACTTCCTTAGTTCTGAGGTCACTCTATGCAGGACCAATATGTAGCAGAAAAAAAATTAAGCAGACTGTGGAATACTAGCTGATAATGGTTCTGGAAGACTGACATCCTGTCCCCTTCCCTTCCTCTTCCCTGTGTGTACAATCTGTTTTGATGACAAATTGAAGACACCTTTTTACTTCCTCTGAATTCTCTTCACACTATGGTGTTTCTGTCTGTCTCGTGTTTGTTTTATCAACTCTCCACTAAGGGTTTGCCAGAAAGCTGACACAAAAAAACAGCATCACATTAGAAGAACTTGTCCTAAATATTTAACAGTTTCTAGGTATTGTTATGCTAGCTAAAGCCTTTTTCCTGCAAGAGATTGCTGTTGGAGACAGAATCACAGCCTAGGGCAGTATCAGCACATCCCTTCCAGGATCAAGCAAAAAAGACTCGTCAAACTGTAAAATGGACAGACATGTTATGTTCCAAGACAGCAGCAATTCCCCAAACATTTCCAAAACCAGGATGAACAGATGAGCAATTTATAGCTTTTAATATATGCACAAGACCTAATTCTCATCTCAGTTGGTATGAAATGTCTAATGCTTTTAATGACAGAGGATTTGATCACAGGAGAGCTTCATTCATGTGGTGCAAACACAGTGTGCTAATTTTGGAAATGGTAGGGCCGACTCAAAGGAAGTTCACTGTATTGACACCGGTATAAAACTGAGGTCATAATTTGACCCCTTCACTGTAATAAGAATGGTAAATGCTCTACCAAGAAGCCCTATTAAAACAAACCTTAGAATTGAGAAATATTCATAGCAATAGAATGTAATAATGCAACTGTCTTAATAAGGATTTTACTACTAAGTGTTAAATTAACAACATAATAGCCGCACTTTCTATAATTTGCATTGGACACTGAACATAAGGCTAAAAGCAAAAGGGAAAAAAAAAATTCTTAGGATTCATGGTCTTTCTCAACTGCTGGATTCATCAAGTGACCATTAGGCATATTTCATGCTTCAGTTTATGCCTCAATTTCCCTACTTGTAATCTGAGATAAATAATAACGTCTTTCCTAGAAATAGTTCTAAGCCTCTTTGTAATCTACATAAATTTAATTTGTAATGTTATTAGTTATCTACAGCAAATTATTACTTTTTTTAATTTGCCTATTGCCAACATGGTTCAAATTACACAGCACATAATCCACGTATGTTTCGTAAGTTTAATTTACTGATTTTAGTCAAAAACATCTTTTAAATTAAATGCTGCTATCCATTTTATTGCTCAGCTTGTACTTTGTTTATTGCTGTGTGCCTGCCAAATTCATCTAATCAACACAACAATCTAACTGCAATCAAAGACAGTGGGAGTATTTATAAATCCAATCTGCTGCAGCAAATATGAAAGAATACAGAGACATTACAGTATTCAGTAATAACAACCCAGAGGGAATCAGAGTATCTGCTGTTTTCAAAACTTTTTTTGTATTCCCTCCATAATTTCATTTGCACTTCTCTTACAGGCAAACAGCCATGTTATCTTTAAAGGCATATTGCATACAAAAATTTAAGTTAAATTAGCAAAGTAAAAAAATCAGAAAGTCTGTATTTCCAATACATTATGCCAACAGAGCTAACCCTTATACAAGAGAAGGCTATGTACTTTCTGCCCATGGCAAGGAAAGACCACATATTGTGGCTTATTTCCTGTCCAGATATACTGCACACCTCATCTCTTTATTCTGCACTCGACAGTAGATCACACGTGTCCTAGCAGCATCAGATTTGTTGCAGAAATACAGATCAGCTCTTGGGCAAGAGATTGGGCAGCAGCCGGCTCCTTGCCCAGTTTTAGAGAGTGCTCTGGCAGTATGGCAGTCAGGGTTGGAATGCCAACTGTTAGAGCAGTTGTCACAGCCTTTCTTTTCATCATGGCCTCTTACACAAACAGGCAGGGATTAACTGTGGACACAGCTACTCATCTCTCCTGAGCTTGGGAGTTCCCCCAGCAAAGCTATGTTTGATCCTAGGCAACATGGAAATGAGGGGAAGATGCCTCCATCAGAGAGGACTACGGGGAATTGATGCACAAGATAGATGAATTGTCCCAGTAGGCTGAAAATAGACTTTTAATATCTAAACCATATCTACAGTCTTTACTGTTTTCAATGTTTTTGCTTCCCCCCCTGCCACAGGAAAATGGAAGAGGATCACCAAATGAAACATTAGCCTATACCTCCTCTTTCAACATATGAATTGATGCTTTATTTAATATGTACTCAGTAATTCTTGCTTGACAAGTGAGCTGCTAATTTCTCAACAGCTTTTCTATGACCATCCCCACTATATTTCAAGCCCTTCCTAAGCATTCATGCATTTATTTTTATAATGATGGTTTCAAATACACAGGGGGTATTACACCTGTTTTAAATATAGGAAACTGCAGCAGAGAAAACGAAGGTCAAAAGTTTTCAGTAATGCCAAGTGCCCACTTTGGGAACTCTAAGACCTAACTCCTTCAAATGGCTTTGCAGTATACAGTACCATGCACGCCCATTAGGCTCTAAGCAACAACAATGACATTCAGCATTCAATCGCACTGTCAACTCCTATGACAAGATGTTTACACTAAATAATAAATGATCATAAATTGATTTGTCTAGCATCATAGTATAATTCTGTGGTACTGCTGGCTATGTCTATAGTATGAGTATTAGTTATGCCAAAAAAGAACTCAAGTGCACCACCTCATCTAGTTCAAGCTCATTGCCTTCAAACTGCCTGTATGACCAGGTATTTAAATTTAAGTCAGTCCCCAAACCCACATCTAATTTTCTTCATCTGGCAAGCCACTGGGCTCACATGAGAGAGAAAGTGAACGTATAAAAGCTCAGGGAACAATCAATGAGTTTGGTTTTGAATATGGTCTTGAACACGATAAGGCATGTAGCCTGTATGGCAGATGCAGAAATATATCCTAATTTTCAAGGACAACATAAAACCATTTTCTTCCTAGAGGTGACGCACCTACTTTCTAGCCTTCTTAACCAGTCTACTCTAGGCTGCTGCATTTTATTCCCACTTTGCTGTCAACCCACTTATGGTCTGTTTCTGATCTCAGTCTCATCTGTATTAAGCAGAAGCGAGTCCCATAACTACATGGGCGTAAGTGAGATCAGAAACCATCTCAAAGTGCAATAAAAGTGAGGTATCAGATTCAGGGTAGTTACAAATACATTTTCATTGTATATGGAGCTGTGTTCAGGAACGGTTTACATTTTTAACATGTTGTAGTTTTAATATGTTAGGCCAACTTCAGTCAGTGTAAATTCAACAGACTTTGACTTCAAGGGATCATAATGGGTAATTCTGGCTCATAGCACAGAGCAATGGTGGCTTACCTGATTTCTGCCCTATCAGTAAGATTTCCCAAATATTACATTTTGGTGCTTTTCTAACAAATTATTGGACTGTCACTACAGTACTGAGAGAGATCTGATGGTGCCTCTTTTGGCGCCATTTCATTTAAACGTTGTGGGATAGCCTGCTAATTTATGCAGAAGAGCTCATATTTCTCAGCAAGCTTGAGTTGCTTTTAAGTGGACCTGTCAGAGGGCAGAGTTTTGCCAAGGCAACTAAAGTTTTAAGGAAAAAAGCTATTTGTTGATTTGCTTGTTTCAGACCAGTTGAATGCTTTAGACTGAAAAACACTTCTAGGTTTCTTGGGTTCATGGAAAGAATTAACCCAACCATACTTCAGAGTCAATTGTCAAGTATTACCACACTGAAGAAAACAGAGCTGTCCTGATTTACACTACTAGCAGATCTGACCGTAGAAGTTATTTGTGTTAACAAATATTTGGGTGGACTGCTATTTTTCAGGCAATTTTCTGTCATTTTAAGGTTTGTGTTAGTAAGATTTGCAGTACTTGAACTTTGCAAGAAATTAAAGAAACAATGTGGCTTGTTAATGTGAAATGTTCTGTTTCTTTGAAACAGAAAAAGTTAGAAGAGGGGAAGAAATTTAATTCAGAAAATAAACTTTTTCGAAAAAAAATGAATCTACATTCAAGGCAAAGATCTGATAAATATTGAGTAAATAAGTTCAAGTTCATAGCAGCTGAAGAACAGTTCAACTTCAACCATATTATTGTCAGGAAAAACAAACACAAACTTGCCCCAAAGCAAAACAACATTAGAGAAATCAGGAAGAGGATAGATAGACAGACAGTAAGTTATGGACATAAAACTCTTTGTACCAAAACCAATTAACCCTAACCTAAGGCAAGCCTTTTTCTTCTAGCCCTTCATTTAAAGGTTTTACAATTTATAGCCTGTGTTTCTCAGGGGAGGTCTAGCTCTGCTCTGATTTCACATTTCACAGCAGCACATGTGTAAGCCTGCTGCAGCACAAAGCACATGATCTAGCTGATATCAGGAAATCCACTTTTCACAAGTTGGAAATACACTGGAACTGAGCTGTAACCAGAATTCACTTCTATTGCAACAGGCCATACAAGTAAGTTTGCAGAAATGACAGATTGGGGTGATACTCATCAGAAGTCTGTCAGTGCCATACTGCATCTGATATCCTTGGAGGGAAAAAAAAAAAACCCTAAACCAAAACCAACCCGCTACATTATTGTTTGAAAGACAACTAAATTTTTTAAATTGGATTTTAAAAGTTAAGTTTAGGCTTTCAAGAGGCATGTATAATTGCCATTAATATCAAGATTGGAAAGCGCAATATGACAACAATTTCATTTACTTACTACCTTCAAGTACCCAGAGAAATGCTTGCTTGAAAGTCCCCACGTGGTAGGAGCAAGTCACCAACTTCATAAAGAAAAACCTCCAGCTTGCATAAACCTGCATGTTTAATGATCTTTTAAATTTTGTATGATCTCAAATCAAAAGTAAAATACATGTGTACCTGATCTGACTTCAAGACAGAGCAGCTCCAACAAAAGAATTCAGAAGAGGATATACTTCACCATGTATCTGTAGATGCAGGCAGAGAGGAAAATAAATCCGTTCTACAATTTGCAAATATACGAAACCTAATTCATGCCATGGAATTCATTAAATCAGTTTAATAATTCCACAGAAATGCTTACTAAATTCTACAGTACTTAGAGCAAAACAACATAATGAAAAATTGCTTCTTCCTTTTTTCTTTTTTTTTTTTTTAAAAAAAAAAAAAAAAAAAAAGGTGCAGCTTCCTTAGGAAAATTTATATAAAAACTAATCTTACAACTTACACAACTTTAAAAATATATTTATCTGATCCATACTCATCTTACAGAGTCTTGTCTTTGCTGAGGTTTATCTTGGGAAGCAGCTTTTCTAAAATTTCCACCAGCTTTCTATTAATTATATAGTTATTTTTACAAGACAGGGTTTGGGTAGGGAAAGTTCTCCTCCTTCGTGAATCCAGAAACATATATATACATGTACATGAAAAAAGGAGCACCAATAATATCAGAAAAAAAAAACCCAACATTTTAGAACAGCTTAAGCCAGGCAACTTTACTGTTTTATATGGTATCCCAAAGCTACATTGTAAGCAGGTGGAAGTACAGTTTTCAAGACTATATATTCCTCCCTTCCATCAAAACCATAGAAACACCTGTGCTAAACAACTTCTGATTTCCCATTGTGAAAATAGGTTCTAAAATTATATTCTTTCTTGGGAAGAAATACTGGTCCCACGATGGACTGGAGTAAAACAAACAGGGACACTGGTTCAAAGCCACTTAAAGATTTTATTTTATTGTATGATGCCTACAAAGTGCAGCTGTGCTTCCTATACACTGATACACGTTTACTTCTGAGTATACACTATGCATCTCAAAAGTGACTAAACACTCAGAAAAGAAACAGTGTATTTTTCTAGTGATCATCTAATTATCTGTAGAGTTTGAAACCCAGCTCATTTAAGGCAATAAAATGAAAAGCTAGTTTATAAGCTGTTTGATGGTATAAATGAACAGCCCACCAGCAAGCCATACCCGTAAAATACAGAGATGAAACCACCAAAAAGGCAGTTTGATAGAGTATCAAAAGCATACGTACAGTACCCTTCTCAAAACAGATATTTTATTTCAGTTGCTTATTCAGGCTTATGTTTTCTTATTAGGTAAAATTAGATTCTATATCCTTTGAGATCCTAAGCCCTAATAGGGAAAATTATTCATTGTATGAGTTTGTGTAGTCACTTAAGTCAAAAGAACGTGTCTGCTTACAGAATAGATGACTTTGTACCTGAAGAAAGAAACACTACCCAAAAGTATATGCTGTTCCCCCGAATTATTTTTCTGCAACTAATCTACAATACAGCTGCATATGAAGACCTGAAACAACTACTTCTATACAACTAATGAACTCAAACTAGTAGTATGCTCTGAGATCCCATTATTCCCTTTAGAAAGGGTTCTGGTATACCAGAGATGATACAGAGACAATGAATGGAAACCTAGCTTCCTACCCTCCAAAGATCACGCTATATTAAAAAAATTAAGGGAACATTCAATGCAGCCTTATTTGGCTAAAGCAACCTTATTCTGGCTGTGACCTCACTATGAATATCACTAAGCTTCTAGTCTGCAGTTTATTATCCTTATACTTTCATAGAAAGTTACTTTTCACTTTATTTAAACAGGGAGATGGACTGAATTTGAATACCCATTTTCTGATCTGTCCCTTCCCTACCCCTGCTACTTCCAGCCAAAATCCATAGTCTGATTTTCACTACTTTCCTTTCTGTAGTACTCATCCCCAGCATCCTCCCACAGACCTGTTACCTATTTGTCTGGGCAAGTGGCAGCACACACTGTACCAAAAGCTATACATGTGCTGATGCGTTGGCCAGTAAATGCACAATGAATGACCAAAATACTCGCAGGCTCAGAAATGGTAAGATGCTCAGTCTGCTCACCTTTCCCTATGTGGGCCTGCTAATTCACCAATTTTTTCAGTGACATTTGTGAACAGTAAACATGGATCTGGCAAGCTTCTCAAGATCCCAAAGACCTCAATCTGTTAAGGGATGCTTACGTGCCAATCTTTACCTGAAATCTCACATATGAGCAGCACAATGCAAATTATTCCCTTCTGGGTAGCAGTGATCTACACAAACAGATACTGCTGAACAGAAAACAAGCTCAAGGCACTTGTGTTTGTTTGATCTTGTGCCTTAGAGAGCATTTCAAAATTTATTTTCATAAGTTTATTTTTGTAAATAATTTAGCACTTTTTAGTTATCTGTTTCCCAATGTAAGCAATTTAAATTACTGGAACATCACTTAGATTAAAGAACTGCTCATCATGTAAAGAATCCATAACAGTAATAAATTTTTGTACAAAGGGTAGACAGTATTAAGATTACATTTAACACATATGAGGGCACTGTTTGACATTTAGAGCCTATATAGAAAGACATCTCCCTTTTTATGGTAATATCACCATCATACACTTTTTAATATATAACAGGAACCGTCAGTCTCTTGCTTTCCATGCTTAAATAACTTTATTAGCCTAATCCCTCCCTTGTTCATGGGGGATTATGTACGATCATACTATGTTCACGTATCTATGTTCCTGCAGTGTACTCTGGGTCCAAATAACTCCTCTATGCRTTTTTGCAGAAAACAGGAACTTGGAAGGTCTCTATAAGTTCACTCAATCTGTCCTGCTGCCTAAATAAGGATCAGTTATGCTCTAAGCCACTGACTTTAAAAACCTCCAGCAATGATGTAACAGCATAAGATTTTTTTGAAGCATTTTCATGCTAATAGTCATGCCTCAACAAGCCTACCTCATAAGTTGTTTCTAAATGAATGAGTTAAAATCCTGTCTTAATTTCAGAGATGAATGTCTAGAAGTGTTTCCATTTAATGGCCTCATGTCAAGTCTGTTCAGTGAGTTACCTGAGGAAAATATTTTTGGAAAACAAAGGGAACAACATCTACTGGACATAAACTCTAAAAAATGAGCTTCCTCCTCTTCCTCTCCCCAGCCTCTCAGGAGAAATAGAGAAAGGAGGCAAGATAGGCACCACCTAAGGCAAGCATACTGATCAACTCTTAATGGATTTCAGGTAAGACCCTCAATCTTTGTGCTCTGTGCAAGGGATAAAGGTCATGACAGCTGGTTAGCTTGCCTAACTACAAATACCACTGGAATTGTCTAAACGTCCTACAACAATCTAGATTCTAGTCCCAAACTAAAATTATACATGATAGTATCGTATCCCAGGGATACTGGGACTTCCCAGACTATTACTACATCAGAGGAGACAGAAAATTCATCTCTGCCAAAACCTCATGGAGGGTTGGCTCAGTAGGGCTTATTCAGGTCAACTGTTTCAAAATGGAGATAAGAGAGCAAGAACCTCTTTGACACAAGTCTGCAGAGTTGGATACTCCACAGCTTCTCTGGGTAATCCTTTCTGGTCCTTAACCATTTTTGTTCTATACCTGCTTGCTAAACAGTTTGCTGCCATTGAACTGTGCTGAAATCTAGCATAGATGAGGACCAGGCCCAGCTTTGCCATTTTGTATTTCTGATTTAGAACTTGTATTTATGTACTTCACCCATTAACTGGAAGCTATGCTGTAGCTGGAACTATAAATAACCAGTATACTAGAAATGTGAAGAAATATAGTTGTAAAAGGGCATAGAGGGAGTGCCAAAATAAAGTAAGTTGGCAGAAAATAATTTAGCAAATCTCATTAACACATTGTGCTACAATCTTGTAAGTTAACAAAGACAGATATTTAAAGCATGTTTMATCGACATACAATTTTTCAGCATATACCAAGGAAAAGTTTATAGTATAAAAGTACTGACAACTGGAAGTTATCTACAGAATTTTATAAGTAAGTACTTGCAGATGGAAATGTAAATTACTTTTCAGACAAAACAGCTAGTGCAATGAAAGTGGCTTTTAATAAAACATGAGTGCAGTTGTTTTTTGCCAGTTAGTTTCAGAAAAAACATAATTATTCTTTTTCTAGCTAATATGTATCACTGAACAACCGCACTTTGCTATTGTACATTCTAATTATTTTGATTACTTATATTTTTTGTTTTAAAAATGTTTTATTAATTAGATTCTTTTGCAATTAAGATATATGTTTCTTTCAGCTACACATTATGGCCTAAAAGTATAAAAACTGTTTTTGCAGAATTACTCTTACAGATCCTTGGAGAGAAGATTAAAACAAATTATAGAGCTCACTTCTTAAAATATCCAAAATACCACTTATCACCGCACAACAGCAACACTTTGCAAAAGCATTAGTTGTCAAATAATATTTAATCAAGCTTATTTTGGAAAACAAGAGTCACTTGAATCTCAACAGGAAGAGGCGTCAGAGGGGGTACCCATTTTCAGATAAACCAAACCATTCCGGCTTTTGCAGACAAACCCTAAACAGATGTCATGTTTTCATCCTGTCTCTGTAGCTGGAAATGTGAATAAGGCATATGAAAAAACTATGGAGGGCATACAGTACACTCTTATTACTATATTGCAGGGAAAAAACATGTATTCACATGCTTAAAGTCAGTAAATAACAGGAAGTCACTGGAATTATTTGAGCAGCTAAGGTAGATGCATTCTTAGAAGAAAGATTATAAAGGTCACTTGTTCTCCGTCATGATTAGCAATGTAATACCAACCCTCAGAGGAAACAGTTTCTCAGCCTACAAGAAGTCAGCTTGAAGAAATAAATGTGATACTGAATTTGTGAAAGACTAAAAACCTGGCAAATAAATTGCTAATGGTTAAGATATGTCTAATATTTGACTGTTTCAGTTCAAAGGTAGTTTACAATGGCGTATGAGAAGCAATCTAGGCTACAAAGGTTATATTTGTGCAACAAAATAAACAAGCTCATCAGCATTCAAAGTATTTCAGTGAAACACGTTGCTTTTTTCTGTAAAAAAAAAAAAAAAAAATTATATTTTGGAGCAATCTAGGAATTCTGAATAGTAGGGTTTTTTTGATACACTGACAAAGAACACTGAAGAAAAATAAAGCACAGTTCTCCTGGAAAGAAGAACACTAGATATAGCAGCCAAGCAGATCAAATGTCTTCCTTAAGTATTTTTTAAGGGTACAAGATGATACCAAAAAAACCCCCCTCAACCTCTATGTCTGACTGCCTATGTTCAATCAAAAATTGGATTGCATCAAAACTTGCTTTGAATCGATTGGAACTGGAAATAACAAGTAAAGGTAAGGTAGGATGAAGGTGAAAAGAAAAGCCCACCTATGATGAAAGCCTTTTGCAGATTTGTCTACTATAGCAAGAAACAAAGATTATGCACTGAACTCTTCTTGTAATAATGACAATAATATCCAGGTAAACGACAGTACTCCTATAAGAAGTGGCTGCCACTAAACTTTGAAGGCAATAATATATATTTTTATATATTTGATATAAAAACTGCAGACTACCTACTCCTAATCATTGTGACATTGATCCACCAATGAAGAGTGTAGATCTTGCCATGAATTTCCAACATATCGGTGGGTTCTAAGGAAATGTGTAATATTATATATCAAATACAAAGGATATGACGATGTCCTCAGGAACACTGTTGAAGAGGAAAGGACTCCGATAAGAGTGATGTTGAAACTGAAAATTTTAATCAGAGTCTCTCTTTTTCCATCTATTGTTTTGAATGCCTTTCTTGTCTAATGCGTTCACCTCATTTTGAGGTAGAATCTCAACCTAAAGAAGAGGCATTTTGAAATTATATACATATTTAACTTAAGCACCATTAATTTTGATTTCTTTTAGACTTTAAATCTGAATCATTAGAGCTCATTTCTATTGTGCTTGAGAAGTAATATTCTACTGCTCAACAATCTAGTACTTTTACAATCATTAAAAAGTCACCATAAGATACAGAGAAATCACTAGTTCAAAAGCCACAGAACCTGGGCAACAGAAAAAGTCAATAAATAGTTTTAGTTTTGTAACTCTTGGCAGAAGGATATGACAGGGAGTTTAGCCCTTCAAAAAAACCTGTATAAAAAAATAAAAATGATGTTGTTCACTCTTTTCTTCTTTTTTTCAAACATTCCTCAACCTCAAATAGAAAAAAAACAACTTGAAACTGTATTCGTATTTAAACTAAATGTACTGCAACATTTCAAAAAGCAAAGTGGTTAACATAGTGCAACATAAAAGCAAACTAACAATTCAAAGCAGAGGATATTCTTCTATCAACTCAGAAAACACAGCTTTCCAAATATACTACTAAACAACCATTTGTTTTCATTGTAGCAAAAGTAACTCAGAACTAACTCAAATTGTCTTTAAGTGGTATAGCTTAAACATGAGCTAAAACTCATCCTGGAAAGCATCCAGAAAAGTTGAAGCTGGTCAGGATAATTACAGCTTGCACTCGGGGGTTTCTTCTGGAGCCTCCAACTCCACATCCCCCCTCCCCCCGCCGCCATCTTCTTCTTTTGGTCCAGAGAAATATTTCCAAATAAATATTCGTGAAGTCCCCTTGCTCCACACTTTTCTCAGATACGTTAATCATCCCAAGACCATCCCTCCTGCCCAGAAAAATCTAAACTGGCCCAAACCTGCTACTGATTTTTTTAATGAGATTTACTATAAATTCCTCAGCCTGTTCATGTCAACAGATTATTTCTTTCAGAAGTATACTTGAAACAAACAATAAGAACACTGTTACTTTGCTTTAGTCAATGTGCTCTTCTAGCTTTTACATACTTTGAAACGTACTCTAGCTGTGCCTCCAAAATGTGAGCGTCCCATTGTACGCATAGACTTGTGACCAGATGCCACTGATATGCACAAACCCAGCCAACACAAATGAAAAAACCTCTTGGGCCTAAACTGGCACGCCCCGAAATGTTGTCTAATTTAGTAAACCTTTAGTAAACAAGCAGATGTAATCCCACTGAAGAATTTCCAATAGCCCAGTTCAAAACAAACCTCTGGAAAATCTGAACTTTTTTATACAGTTGGTATGTAACATATAGAAAAGTCCCCAAACCCTTCTGTATAAAAGTTTTCTTTGTGATATGTTTCAAAACAAAATAAAAATGTGTTAAATTTCCTATTTGTTCACAGCCTCCAGCTTCTCTTATTGAACCAGAGCGCTACATCTTTGGTTTATACAGGAATTTTGTTTAACTTATGTGAAAGACATACTACAGTCAACTCAAAAGATAATAATTAATCAGACCTCCAAAATTATGAAATCTGTTACAAATTGTTTTATTAGTTTGCTTTCTATATTTGAGTACTCAGGGTACATTCAGGTCACAACTCTCTCTTCCTAATCATATGGATCAACCAGACCGCCCTTTGTTTCTCCTCAAATGAAAGCTTGTAAGATCCCATGGTCACTTGCCTTATTAAACTGGAATTTAGGAGGAACATCAGCTAACATGGAACACAGTAAAACTGCAAAACTGGCTTCAATCAGATTGCATTTATACAAATAAAGGTCAGATTTAGTACAACGGATTTACCTAGGTCTCAATATAGAGAGCAACATACGCATTGTTTTTACCACAGGACCTTTTCTAATGAATTAACATAGCTTCAAAATGCCATCTACAAACAAAACAAAGCTAAAAAACCCCCAAAACACCGCTGGACAGAGCCACAGTAACAGATATTACTGTAATTTCTGATGTATAATTAAACTTCCTTTTGCTTTTTGAATTCCTTTGCCAACACTGTGCATGTAAAACAACTAAGATATTCTCAGAGTATCTTCTTCTAAGCTTTAGCAGGAAATGCAGGAAATAGGACTTGCAGATGTCACCATCTAGGCTCCAGGCCTAAACACAACACCAATGAACAGCAACATAATAATCAACACAGCAGACTAAGGTAAATAATTTTGCCTATAATCAGACATTTTGTATACACATATGAAGGCATATTTAGGCAGTTTTAAGTAGACTTTTACTTCTGCATAGAAACCTCCAGCCAGGTGTGTCTTAAGACATCCAGCAGAATTAAGACATGGATACTGCAGAATTAGGAAATTCTTCCTAGTGCAATTCTTCCCTCTTTGTATGGAGAACGGAACAGTGACAAATGTTATTATTAGGACTGAAGGAATGAAACAAAGCTGCAAGAATTACCAGGATGGGACCTACCAACCACCAAGCTTGTCTGTCTCTCTTGCTCGCACTTCTTCGCAGTTACAACAGATTTATATTCTCTTTCTCCTCTTTGCCAGAGAACAATTGCACTATATTATATTGACTTTGCTTTGAAACATATTAATAAACTGTATTGTTTAAAAGCACTGACTTGTTGGGTCTAACTTCTTTCTTGCACAATTTGGTCTGACTAAATACCATCAATACACACACAAAATTTAAAAAAAAAATAAAATTGTACTTGACATTTTATTTATTGAACAAATAGACCAGGCTACAAAAACAGGTAAACTCAAGCATCAAATCTCCTTGCTGATTTACACCCTATTTTAATTAACCACATTGCCACTATTGCTTTCTACAATTTTTTTTTAAAATACCACTGTAACTAGAGTTTGTTACTCCCAAACCTGCTCTCCTATATGTTCCTTTAGAAATTCTTTCATCCTTCCATTTTGATATTTTCACTCTGTTGAATGCATGAGTAAACAGTGACTTTATCTAGTATATTGATGATTTAGTCTAACATGGTATTACTGAAAATGATATATACTGCACCCTTTTAAAACCTATCACTATGTCTCTGTAATATCACAAATTAGAGAATACTTTCTCTCCAAGCAGCGAGATTTGTAGACCAGTACAATGATTTTCAGATGCAGTGAGTCTTGACAAAGCACAGTTGTGAGTGGTCATCTGAAACGGACTTAAGATTCATCTCTCTCGAGACTCAATGTCAGTAATGATGAAGGTTTCATCTACATTCATTAAACTGACAGTGATAAAAGGAATTCACAATGATCACACTTGTTCATCTTCTCAGGGGTCAGCCAACTTAAAAAGGTATTGCCTTGAGGCATTCAGTACCAAATGTTCTTATCTTTAAGAATCAACTTGCAGCCAACAAGTAAAGCTGAAATTTACTATATGCATCTATAAGCTGCTATGAATAGAAATATATCGTGCTGCCAAACTATATGCTAATGGCTCAAATCCTATTTTATGACAACGTGAACAACATTTACTGGCTGTTAGATATTCTAGAATTGAACTGGAATCTAAAGGAATGTAAATGAAATAATAGAGGAATAGCAGAGACTATGTGATAAAAAGGTTCAATGGAAATAGAATTAAACAGTATTTTAAAAGAAATAATTACACCCTTTTATTAAAAGCCTAGTATAGTGGTGATGAGAGAGGTCATAAAAATATCTCTTATGCTTCCTCCTGCAAGCATCTAAGAAGGATCATTGCTTCTCTGTTTCTATCAGCAGTTAAATCTCCAGTACGTTCTTTATATTAAACTGTGTGTGATAACACAGATACCAAAGCTACTGGCCACAAAAGCCAGCAAGTTCACACAGTGTAGTTCTTTGAGGATGTACCAGTACAGAACCATAGCATGACAATACACCACCTTAAATTACTGGTTTGAGCCAGCAAGAACCTTCTCTGCCCAGCTGTATTGTGCAATACAAGAAATATGCCACTAGCTGCAAAAGCAGATGTTACGGACATCTTGATTTCTCAAACAGCATTGTCAGGTAAGTTCTAGTAAGCTGTGCTGGATGCTTTTGAATTTACCAACCCATCTACACAGCCTACCTCTGACCTGTGGTACAGCCAATAGAAACAAATGTATGTTTCCCAGCATACAAACTGCGTTGGTGCAAACCAAAACTGGTGGTTTATACCTGTATACATTTGCTTCCTGCCTTCACAGTTTTCATTTCCTTCACACCTTGAGATTTGAGTAATCTCAAGCAGAAGATTGGAGTAGACAGTTTGCGGCGGCATTTTCTAAAACCATCGAAACGCAAATGGCCAGCTGAGATTGGCTTTGCTCAGATACTGGAAAACAGTGAATCAAGGCCTCAACACCACCTTCAATTGCACACTAACATATTATATATTGTAATGCCTGCCTCTCGCCAGCAACTTTGTCTACCCCAAGAGTTGGTGGTTTGATTCCAGCCTGAGTTATAGTAATTTAAGGACACTGAGTTACAGTAATTTAAGGAGACTGTGTACTGCCTTTGATGAATAATCTAGTGCTTATGGAGACAGTCACATGAAAAAATACCAGTACACTCTTCTAGGTGAGAAAAGTCATAAGAGGACTCTCCAAAACAGGTATCAGAGATATTAAAAAACCATTACTACTCCTGCATTTCTTCTACAGCCCAAATACTAATATCCCTGTTGTGACTGGGTCCCAAAATTTAGATCTCTCTCATCCTAATCAGCAAAGATCACAATCAAATCTCTTTTTCCTTGGCCTCATCGGTTTACATCCTGCCCATAAAGTCTCTCTTGCTGTTGCCATTTCACAGAAATAGACTATCTCAGCCTCCAAAAATAAAGAGGATCCTTCACAACCCCCTCTCAAGGAAAGAAAGCTTTTTTTTTTTTTTTTTTTTTTTGGACACTTGGAAGCAATATAAAATAAGGTTTAAAGGTTTCAAGATCACCACCCTTTCTAGCTAGCACAACACACAGAATCTGAATAAATGTTTGAAGCCAAAATCAATTCCCTGAGTCAGTTTTTTACCAGCAGTCTTCAGCATTCCTTGAGTTTCCCTCAGAATCACTAAGGAGCCCTTGTCCCTTCTGTATACCCTCCTGCTCTGGAAGAAAGAGACTTCAGCTTTCTGCTTCTGATCTCATCAGTTATTCTTTCCCTTCTCTTAGTCAAAAGGCTAGTGAGAGATCTGTTTGCTTGTTTTTTATGAATCTCCAAACACCTTTATCAGGTGATAATGGTAGCATTGCCTAGCAATGTGTTATTTAATCATTGCTTTGCACTAAGCGGCAGCATCTCTTTGTCTAATTGTGCCACATATACATTGATTATTATCAATAATTCATTCTGCCAGGTGTAAAAGTTTCTTCTGTAAGCTCCTCAAGGTATTATTTCAACACAGAAAGAAAAGACAGAGGAGGTGGTAAACAATGCTATATCTGAAAAAGAGTTTACAAACTGACAGATACAAAGAAAAAAAATCCTATCAAACATAATTCATAAATTAATAAAAAAATACTTTTCAAATTTCCACAGCATACTTCTATGAAGAAAAAGAAATAAAATTTCCAGCTGTCAACCTGCTATTCAAAAACATTAGTCAACTTGATATGCAGATCAAGTATATTTTTGTTGCATTTCAGTCCAAAGCAACACAGCAGATTTTAAATCCAACAGTGAAAGATAATTCTTTTTAATGCCTGAATTTTGAGTATGTGAGCAAATGCAGTGGTCGCAAGTGTCTAATGGGGATACTCTCTGCATATATGTAATCCTCAGCAGCCTAATCTAATCACAGAAGCATCGATAGCCTTTTGAGATCTACAGAAAAAAATCTCATCATTACATTGTAGTTGGAATTATAAAAAGGAATTATATTTGTTTAATTATTAAAATACTTAAATGGGTCAAAATCTTAGAAACATGAGAAATCAGGTTACAACAAACTACTATATTCACCSACAAAATAAAATTTCTTATCAAACACAGTAAGGTGGATTGCCCCTGCCTATGAAGAAAATACATTTTTTGTATATCCTTCATGGTTTCTGTATAGGAAGGCGAGAGATTTCGCAGTGAATACTGATTATTTGCATGGAGAAATTAGGAGTTTTGTCAATATCAGCAGGATTGGATCCTTAGTGTTACAATTAACGATATCAACTAAGTGATGGAAGAAGAAATACCTTTGCTTCCTCCACTTGAGCTCCTCAGAAAGACAAATGGGCTTTTCAGATATGTTCTTCAGAACAACTACAGTATTTGAGGTGGTTGAAATTTTCTCCCCCACTTTTTCTTCTTTTCTTGCAAACCAGGGCAGGAACAACTGTTAACAGCACACTTACCAGAAAGAGGGGTACAATTGCTGTCCCACTGGAAGCATTGGGAGCATTATACATTAACTCTTGGCCTATTCTGTCTGTTTATGCCAGTTTGCATTCTGGAGCTTTTAAAAAAACCTGAAATTCAGACATCTGGGTTGAAAGGGGAGGGATTGATGAATCATCTAAAACCAAAATAAATCTATTTTTTTTAATTTCAATAATACACAGAGTACTGAAACTTGAATGGGTTAATTACAGGTATTTCAAAGCAAACTTCAGTTCATGGAACATGTGTGCAGCTCCACTCAGCATGTTAACAATAAACTCAGAAGGCGGCACAGGCAGTAGTCTGAACACGACAATGTTTTCTGAAGAGACAACAATTTAAGTAAATTGAAATCATAATTAAAAAGCAATGAATACTTTACCTCAAGGTGTAATTTTAATTCATATTGAAGGCTTATTAAACACGCATAGGCTCTTTTCAGCAGCATCTAAATTTCTTAATAGAACAAGACATGCCTTCCAAAAAAGTGCTATAGTACCACAAATGGACTAAAAGTGCAGAGAATAAGAACCTATATAACATATATATGAGGGTTTTCAGACAATTTCATTTCATACTAGGTTTCCTTTTCATATATCCGCAATTCCAAAAAATATCCATCTTAATAAAAAAGCATCAGTCCCACCTACCCCCACCCCCATATTTATAAAACCTAAACACTTTTCTTTTTATATTCTTCATCCTCCTACAGAAAGGAAGCAGGCACATAAAAGGTTAATTATGTTGAGATGTAAAGGATCTAGCACCATGAAAAGAATACACTGATAGTGTGGTTCCACTCTCTGACACTCTTGTCAATGTTATATCGACTTAACCTGAAAAATTATTTGGCTTCATTATCATTTATATAGCAGACGTTCAACCAAATTACTAAGCTACAGTGTCCTATGTCTTCTATATCCTTTTCTCTGCAAACGTACTTAAAAGAGCAGGAACACATCTCTCTTCAAGGCCCACCAGAACTCCCCAAAAGAACTGATGCATTTTAAGAAATACACCTTTAAAGAAACATGACATTTACCTCCCCTGAAAAAAAGCAGCATTGATGACTCAACAAATTGATATGTGCCATGAATATATACCTGCCCACTGCCTTTCTGTGCAGCATAATTCCATAAGCAATGCAGTTTTCTGTGGGTAAGATTCTAAGGTGATGTCTTTCAGCAAATTTCAAAAGTGAATAGAACCATACAAATTCATCTCAGTAGAACCTGCCTCAAAATCTCTAATTTGGGTCTGAATTTTGCTGAGCCTCAGACAGGAAAGGACATTTCATGTAGATCACCTAGATTATCCAGCATAAAGGAAATATAGTACAGAGCTAAATATTATGGTGGAAAATTACAGCTCCATGGAACAAAACAGCGATTGAAGAAAAAAAAAAAAAAAAATCTATGCACATGAAATATATTTCTTGTACTAGTAACTAAAAGTCTGCCACAAGTATGCATCCAGATTGGCAAGTACCTGTTGCAACTCCCACGAGCCTCTGAGTCCATAGAATTTTAGAACATATCCATATTCTAGTGAAACAAAGTGAATCATAACCTACTCCTCTCATTTGAAAGTTCACATTACACAAAAAAATGAAGGTGGAGGAAAAAAAGGAAGTGAAGTCACACACAAAAAAGAAATGCAAGACAGAGTGTAATTACTAATATTTTTTCACAATTCTCCACTTGATAAATTTACAGTTCTAAGGTAGATTAGGGAATATCTAGCAGGAGTGAATATAGGAAAGTATAAGGTTAGCATTAGAAAGACACTTAAAGATACTGTGATTTTCTCCTCTATGTATGATACATTCAGAAAAATCCAAGAAAAGGCAGGAAATGCTTGCAAGTTGAGTTACAGTCATTGCCGCACTATTAATATTTCAGTGCTAAAAAGAATTTTCCTTTCCGAACCTCAAATTAGATGACAGTCACTGCAAAATAATCATACACAGATATGCTCTAAATAAAGAGCAGAAAGCAGCCAGACAGCCTG
This sequence comes from Phoebastria nigripes, assembly GCA_035582835.1. Lineage (NCBI taxonomy): Eukaryota > Metazoa > Chordata > Aves > Procellariiformes > Diomedeidae > Phoebastria > Phoebastria nigripes. The sequence goes on along the minus strand of JAYKAV010001000.1, from coordinate 1,495,365 downwards.
TGTTCAGCAGTCTCCTGGGACTTTAACGTAGACAGGGATACCATGATTAAAGAGCCCTGTTGGTTATGTTGGTAGTAAAACTTGGCAACCGTGAAAAAAATAAATAGAATTATGTTTTGAAATTATTTTGCCCTTCCTTTTCCATGGAGAACAATAAGAAGTATTTCACCTTCTAATCTGAATTCTGATTTATCAACTTTACAAAACAGCTTATTTATTTTGAAGTAAATCCTAGTGACTGTCAAAAGTCCTTCAAACCATTAAGTATTTCCAAACTAGGATCTAGATCCCTACGATCATAAACTACCCAAATATTTAGAGGAGCTCTACATTTCCTTGGAATGGTTATGTCTATCAAGTACAAGACAGTACTGAGCAGAGATACTTGAGCTAGCCTGGATACGAGAAGCAGTATAAACCACAATGCATATGCTTTTATCCCAAAGAAAAAGATACTGCTATAGTATACTGCAATTAGTCTCCAGACCTAAGCTTGCTTACTCAGAACTCTACATTACATAGGTATTCTACATTATTTCCTTCCTACTATGCAGAGGCAGAGGCTGCTAAAACAAATCCTATGGATATATTGACAAAAAGCAATTTTTTCCTCTTTCACTGTTGCTAGAGGAATTTGCTATGACATTGGGATTAGAAATATAAGGTAACCATACCATCCTGGAACTCCCTTCACTGAAAAACTTCGATTGCTGAATACAAATCTGTTACTGCATCTGCTGCTTCACACTTTGGTTTACTTTCTTTTATATCAAAACACTTAAATGACAGTGAGAGAACCCGCTTGTTTATCTGAAAAATATTCCGAACCTCCACTATTAATAGCATACTGCAATGACAGAAACTTCCACAAGTCTAAACACTCATAGGATCCCAAAGTCTTTAGGTTAATGATGTTTCACTGCAGTGAATTAAACAATGAAAACCACAAAACAAACAGGAAGGTTACAACCAGTACGTTACATTATGAAATAATATTCTGATGCAATTTTGTAGATTTTATTTTACAGACAGAAATAAACAAAAGAAGAAAACGGTCATAGGAAAAACTTATTCATGGTCTTTTATCAAGCAGTTTGCTAAATTACAATTGTTCAGAATTGTCAGAAGACAATCTAAAGACGAACTAAGTTCTTGCACAATATTTCAGAAGTATTACTGCCAAGCAAAATCCAGGGTGAGCACAAACAATTAAGTCGAGAGAATCCCTTGCCTTTTTTCCCCCCAGCTCCAAAAGAAGATGTGGATTTTAGCTTTGATTTTATTATGAGAGAGGAAAAAAAATCCAAGATGATTCTATTTAAAATTAAAGACTTTGTTTCATCTAAATCTGTCCAGCACTTCCTAGGCCCACTCACTACACAAGGAAAAGTTAAACGTGGCTCAACAAGAAAGGAAAAAAAAAAAAAATGCACAAAGATGCCCTTTGTTCACTACTTTGCCCACAAATTTGGGCTAGTTCCCAGTGTATAGTAGAGAAGCCATCAATCACAGTATCATTACAGCAGGCTACCATGACTGAGATGCAGGGAGGATCTTGTCACACCCTTTCCTCACTAGTTGTACTGTCTGTGCCATCACCGTGCGCATTAAGCACAGGAGTGCTCCTCACTGTGTATAGTGGGAGGTAAATTGTTTTAATAATTCAGTTACAGCAACAGCAGGAAGTAAAGCTGTGCAAAGCAGCTTTGACTTAGAGGAGAATTAAGACATTAGTGTAAATCTGTTCCTATGATTTACATCTATGTAAATGCACGTTTTTATTTAAGCTTTGTAAAGAAGAGTTGCTGTTCATACATACAACAAAACCCCCACAGCTTGTCCTATGAAAATTTCTGTATGTTCTTTTTTATGCCAAGACTACTTTTACATGTGCACACACAGAGAATGAGTATGCGCATATCATATGCTAGAAGCAAGCAAAGAACGTTCTGTGAAACAGAAATCTTGCAAGGTAACTACTAATCAAGTTATAATCTCTCTCAACATGCTAAATTTTTTTGTGAAAGCAGACGTGCAAGTATAGTTCTTTATTAAAAACCCAGTTTCCACCTATAATATAGTGGTGTCCTTAGTTATACGACCACAACCAGGTTCTTAGCTGTAAAATACAAATGGAATCACTAATATAGATGCTATAAACTAATCCACGTTGATTATGGATTAAGGCTCAAACTGACTTTGATGTACAAAATACTTGAAAAATTATTTTACAACATCATAATTTTTGACTTACAAACATATTATGCATGTGTCTGAAAAAAAAAAAACAAAAACAAAAAACAAAAAACCAAAAAATAACCAAACCCTAAGCAACTGCTAAAACAGGGTCTGGTCTTTTATATAGGAATGTTTGATTAGCCTTTTCACCTGACTGAATTTTTAATCCTAATACTTTTGGAGGTTTAAGGCATTAATAGAACAATTTGTTATTGTTATTTCTGTTTTGCTCCTTTAACAGAGCTTAATACCTGTATTAATATAAAAATCAAGCAACATGAGATGCATGGGATGTTTTTGCCGATAAAGTAATTTTCATCAGTAGGCTGTGATGGTATAATACTATGAGAATGAAAAAGAAGCAGAAGTTTGTGTACAAGCCCAATATTAGTAACTAACTTTAAACTAGACCTAATTAAGAAAGGATTATTTACTTAGAAAGCATTTAAAAAAAAAAAAAAAAAGTATTTTTTTCTGTCAAAACAGACCAAAGTTCTTGATTTTTACAGTATATTTATGTAAACAAAACTAGAGCCAAAATAACATTTTCCTTCCTATTGGTATCGCTGATGCATGCCATCTCTTCAAGGAAGCTATCATTTTTCAATGAAGGAAAAATGGTAACTCTTTAGCACTATTTCATGGAAATACAGGCTGCTTTTTTAAGGGAACAAAATTATTAACATAAAAAACATAATAAATTACAATTCAAGCTCATTGTGATTAAAACCACAGCTAACTACTTGAATATCTTGATCCAAGACGCGTGTTATTTAAAGAGCTGTGCTTACTTCCAGCTGACTATGATTGTGTATGAAAATAGCTCCTACAGCAATCAAGAGGTTGAAATTAAAAAAGTTCTACAATTAGGAGTTCTAAAATACAATGTATGCTGTGTACAATTTGCTCTACAAAATTATGTTAATCTTAAGAATACAGTTTGCTTTTAAGTGAAAGTTTTATCATAAAATCTTATTTCCCTGTGTGACTAGCAACTTTTTTTAACCTACAATGCAAACTGTTTTAGGTTAGGGTATATTTGTAGTCACTTAAAAACCCACCACGTACCTCCCTCTCCTCTTTTTTTCTGTATAACAGACTCATCTCGTATATATCTTCTCCAGTGCACCTAAGCAGCTTTTAAAAATTATGAAATATCAAAAGTAAACGAGTGTCAAAATTTGAAATCCATTCAAATAGCATTTGTAGAAAATATATGCCATAAGTGGCTTAAAAAAGGCAGAGGTAATTAAAGAAAGCAGTAAAAATGGAAATTGTTTTTGCAGGTTTCTCAGTTTACCGGTAAGATTCCAAACTTTTTAATTTTTCTAAATTCCTCATCAACAGTTCATGTTGTGAACCTGTCCCCTGGAAAAAGGGGAAATCATTCTGAAGCCCATCCAGTTTATTTCCTCCCATCTTCCCTCCTCTCTAGCAGGTTATCATCTGGCATTGTTAGAGTTTAGCATCTCTTCTATATGTTTTCGTATAGTGCACAAAGCCGTCTGTCTCAAAGACTGTTTATTCTCATGAAAAAAGAAAGGCAAAAGTACATGCTGAGAGTTTCATCTTTGCAGTTTTCACCATTGACCAAACACTTCAGTCTACCTTTTCAGCATGGCCATATCCCAGCTTCCCTTTTTACTGGTAGAGTTTTGCTGCATTGCTTTCTGCTTAGGCAAATTGTAATCATCAGGTTCTGCAGTTGCAAAATTGAAGAATAGATCTGTTTGCACTCACGCTTCAAGAAGATATCAAAGACTCAATGAAAATTTGCCAGAGGCAGTTTTTGGGATTAGTCTTCAAAATGACCTGTCTATAGCAAACTCCAATTACAATGCTCAGGGCAGCATGCTAATAGTCAGCTTTGAAGACCAACCTGCTTTAAGTTCTTAAAATGGTTTCCCACATTGAAGAACCAGGAAGGCAGGTGCAGAGTAAAAATTTACTATAAATCCATTTGAATGAACATTAGATTTTATATAGGCCAACATGCCTGCCAAATCTGTGCCTGAGAAACTCTAATACTTTACCTGTCAGATCAAGACAGAGAGTTTTCCCAAGGCTATATTTGGCCAACATCTCAGTCTGTCTCTTTACCTGAGCTTCCGTCTGTCTGAATAAAGACAGAAAGTAACAACTTCTCTGTCTCTAAGGTTTGTTCTGTGGCACCTAGCTCTCACACAGAAGGCTTCTGGGAAGAAAACATGATACCAAAAGCTCCCCTGTAACGCAAAGCTTTAGGTCACCTAAACAGTTTTCAGGTGATTTAGAATACCATACTAAAAAAAGGTGAGCCCAGGTATGGTTTCTAATTTGAGAGGTGAATGCATTGTAAACTACTGGTTCAGCACTCCTGCACTGATAAATTTTCATCAGGAAAGGAGGTGTTGTTCTTCAATTAGTCAAATGAAGGAGGATTAATGACTGCTTGGGAATCCTAACAACCATTCTCTTTTCTGCCTTATTCTAATTAACAGAGCATTTCACAAGCTTTACAGTGTCTAGCTAGAGTCCTTAGTCGTGTCCCAGCATCATAAACACAAACCTTCAAAAATTTTTATTAAAAGCATACCAGCTCTTTTTCTGCTGTACAGTTTCAATTTTACTGTTAGCAAAGCTAAGACTGCAAAGCATTAAAATTTTGTCTATGTGCACACTGCATATAAAATGTAAGATGAAGTATATTCTCATCATTCAAATAAAGCTATAAAATCAATTATGTTTAATACTCTGCTTATAAAGAGAAAATAAATTGAATAGAAAAAACTTGATTCATACAAAAATTTAAAAGCTGCATCTGTTTAAAAGCAGCGCTTTGCATTCAACACTTGTTAAAATCAGCGGGAACTTCAGATATTCAGCCCATCTTAACCTCTGGCCCTGAAAACATTGAAAGAGGTTATATTCATTATTTATTGTACTGTTATAGCACATACTGTTGTTTACAGGGACACAAAATCTTATAGAATTATTTTTATTTAATATATTCTTCTCAAGTGTGTAGCAAGGTTAGAGCACCTATCCAATTCTTTTGTATTCCCCAAATTAACGAAGGAATAATTAATTTTTCAAGGGAAAATAAAATCAAACTTAGAAGTAAAAAAGGAAAGGTGAGTGGAAAGTAGGAAAGCACCTGGATTTCTGCTTTGTTAGATGTTTGCTGTGGAAACAATCTGCTCAATTTTAACGAGAGTTGACATCATCAAGAACATTCCCTGCCATCATTTCACAACTAGCTGTTCTTCGCTGATTTTTCCTTTTTTAAAGTATTGAGTTAAAATTTTTATGCAAAGAAAAATTAAAAAAAAAAAACAAAACAAAACAAAAAAACCCAAAACAACAACAAAAAAAMCCCCCCAAAAAAACCCCTCTAAGAAATTATAAACAGAAGTAGAAAAATCCTCAAAATGGAAATACTGAGAATTGGGCTACGGAGATACCCTATTATCTATGCTGCCCCCCCCCCCCCCCCCCCCCTTTTTTTTTTTTTTTAAATTTCTGAATGGCAAGTTTCAGTTCTGTTGAATGCCAGCCAAAAATCCAAGGTGGTATAAAACATTTAAAAAACATTACTTTTTAACAATGCCAAGAAACAGAATGGTACCATTTTAATAGCTGTATGTCATAAAGACTATTTTTATTTAGGAAAATCTATTTTAATTTAAACATCATAAGCCCATGAGCTATAACAAACAATATTTTTTTACCATATGCTATGAATTATTGCAAAGAAAACTGTTACTTCTCCTCCCCCTCCTTTAGAAGTCTGAATATACATGTGTGTTTATGCGTGTGTGTCTGTTTACGGTGAAGGAAGGAAACCACTAAACTCCATTAGTTAATGTAATGGCAAAATACCAAAAAGGAGGTCTTCCCTTGGGGTTGCTTTTTATCCCATATCTTTCACTAGTCCATTTTCCATATAATCCCCCTCTTGCAACAGTTCTCCACAGCAAGCTGCTAGTGGTAACTCCCATCAACCCAGATGATGTGGAAAGTTGCTATAATTTCTTTCATCTGCTGTTTTCCTGAATTCATGCACTGTATGGTTTGAAGGAAAGTTCCCTTTTACCAGGTGCTAAGAAATGGAAATGTGTGCATGCATTTGTGGACACTTACCTGCTTGGTACTGGAAGGAGAATTACAGACTCCCTTCCTCTAAATCTTTGAGCAGCATCACTAAGAATGAGTTTTGAAGACCAACTTTTCTTCTGCATCTTTTTGAGTGCGGAACATCAATGAAACAAATGTATGCATGGGGCTCTGATACGTTTTTTAAATTTTTATTTAATCATTTATTAAAGTCTGTGAATAGGTATGGATAATGAAATTGGGTTTTAATTTCTTAGCCTTTTTTTTAAATTTTTTTTTAATATAACATTTAGGAGTTTGGGGGCTGATTTAATGGTTACTTCAGGTGCTCATAACCATGACTATGCACATCTGATACTTTACAAGACTTCAATGTTAAATTGCAGATGGCAAACATTGCTCACATTAGACTGCCCTGTGAGCTGCAAAGGATCACAGTGAAAGAAAAAGGATTTAAAAAAAATTAAGGCTTTTCCATAACTGCTAAACATAAAGGAAACCTGTCATATGCTCACCAACATTTTACTTAAAGCAAATGGAAAACCACCCTACGCTTAAGATGGAATTTCCTTATTTAAAGGTTTTACAAATAAATTAGCCTGGCCCTTGAAATAGTAAAAATCATATATGCCACCAAACTCATCATACAATTTAGAGAAGTCTGAGAGGAAACAGTGTAATTTACCTTAAATGGAACAAAGTGTTTAATAAACCAGTAACAAAAAGCAATATAATTATTCATCTGCTGTTTTATACAATTCAACTAAAAATCACTTATATTTCTATGCTCAGAGTTGGGATATAGTCTAAACCAAGAGTCTTATACCAGCAAAATTACCTCTTCTGTAAAAAAAAAAAAAAAAAAAAAAAAAAAAAAAAAAACCAAACAAAAAACAACAAAAAAACCCCACAACAAACCACAACAACAACAACAAAGAAACCGAGCTTTATATTCCTAATTAACTTTGCTTCACAGCAGTGCACTAAAGATGGGAAAAAAAGCAGAATTCATAGGTCCTATTTATCTGTCTTAAAATTGTCTTAGACTCCTACTTAAAGTAGGAAGCTTTTAGGAAGAAGCACATTTAAAAGCATGAAGTCCTCTTCACCCTGATCGCCAACTCAATCTGTAGCTTGGAACAGTTCATGAAATTCTGTTTTCTACAAAATGTAGATATGTATGTGGCTCATTGGTGGCTCCTATGAGCTAGAACTATGCACCTGCAGTGCAAAGATCTCTTCTCCAATACAGCTCCTAGGACAATTGTCACGAGCAGGGGACAAGCCCACGGTGTGCCACAGCACTGGGGTGTACCAGCTGTATGGCCGTGGGACCAGAGGAACCCCAACTTCCCAGCAGCAGCCGAGTCTCACAGCCCTTCCCCAAACAGGCATTGTACTTGCCACAAGCAGACCACTATCATCTAATCCACCAAACTTGGCATAACTTGGTACAACCCTTGTCTGGTAAAAACATTGTTACATTAGAAGAAAGCTGTRAAGTTCAGCAAGTATTATATGAATTATTGTGACTATTTATCTTCTGGTTACATGCTGCCTTTTACTTACTAATTTCTAAAAACCACTGTTCCTTTCAAAATATTCTGCACTTTATTTTCTGAAAACATCTTGGCCTCTAACTCTTTGTAGGTACTGAACATTTGCAGATGCTATTTGCAGGATTCATCCAGTTAAATATTCATGGTACTTCAAAGACCGACAAAATTGCAACATGTACTATTTATCTATGTAAAAAAATAAACACTGTTAGGATCATTTAGCTAGAATTTTAACTCATGACATCTAAATWTGGCCCCTGGCAAATTCAAACAGATGCTGTCCATGAAAGGTTCAATTTTGCTATTACTTGTATTGATGGTTTCTACTGAAATACACATTTAAGATCCATACCAATCAAAATAAGTAACACCAACTGAGTCAAACCCTAACCACATTCCTAGGTAAAATGGACCAAACTGTAAATCCTTCCTCTGTATTTAGCTCTTGGTGAACTTCTGCTCAGGGACCATGTACAGAATTCCAGAAGGATTGAAGTCTGTTCCTTTCTGAGGTAAGTAGTAGCCCTCCTAACACTCTGCAAGGACAATTGCAACGGCTCCAGGTTCTGCCCATAAAGGTTCCATATGTTAGGCTATTCAGAGGGGTATCTATTTTGGGGTAAATGGAAGTTCAAAGGTCAAATTGTTCTTCTTACTATTAGTTTCTGCAGCATGCAAAAACATTAAGCATATTAGCAAGGATATCTTCCTAATCTCTCTCTCTCTGTATCTAGCTTGGTAGTGCTTACATGAAACTCTTCAGAATTATTATTAAACATAAACTAAACCTGCTCCTCTAAACCAAACATCTTTGAACTTCAGTCAGTCCCCCTCAAACAAATAAACTGTTTTGAAAATTATTTCCAGGGCGATGCCTGTTGCCATAGAGATGACATTAAGTGAAAAGGACAAAAAATATAGAGGGTGATAAACTGCATGGTTGGATGACACACTTGACTTCCAAGTCTGTGTTCAAATGAGGCATACATGCCAAGATTTTTTATGAAAGACAAAATTAAAATGTATCACTATCAAGCTGTAACTGACAAGGTATTGTGTGGTGGCTGTTAACATAATGCTCCATATATTTATTGTTTGTCATTTTTCTGGCCCTGATAAAGGTCTTTTAGAGCTGTAAATCATACCATTAAATCTGCCACTAGAAACAGAGGCTGTTTGGAGAATGAAAAGAAAAGAAAACATGGAACTGAATCACTACTTACAGGTTTCTGCTTCATGACAGACCTTAACAATCACATCAGAGATGACATTTATTCTTTGAATTTGGCACATTTTCAAAAGTCAGACTGTTGGCTTATGACCTAACTTGAGAAAAAATTCTCTTGAAGACTAGGCTGTTTACCACGGCAATGTATTGTACAGACACAATATACAATTAAATACATATGGCTTAAGACAATATGAAGTTAGTCACAGGTTTAAAAATATCAATTCACTCCCAGCAAACATTCTTATTTACAAAATTAGCCTTCTTTCCACATTTTGTTTATGAAGGGGCAATATTAGTCTGATCTTGATTGGTATTAGTTGTAATAAAATGCAGTAAAGCATCTGCTTAGGTTCTTGCATGAATACTTTGATCAAGACCTTCCAAACACAGGCTTAGAGACACCTAAAACTGACAACTCACAGGAACAATACAAAATGATACAAAATGATACAAAACTGGATAGAGATCTGATGGGAAAAATATGATGTATGGCACACAGAGAAGAATACCTTCTTAATACTGTCAATATGGAAACTGTCTTACTAATCCAAATCACAACACAGATCACAATCCATATCACCTAGGCACAACATCCTGCCTCAACACTGGCCTGTAGCAAATGATAGAAGTAAACAAAATGACAACCACAAAAAACCAATACAAGTACAAAGTGATCTTTCATCTTCAAGATAGATAAACACAATACAGATTCTCAGAACCTGTCAGGCTAATTTTTTAAGACATGCTTCAGAACTTGGGACTAAGAAAAGAGACTATCTACAGCATCAGCCCATTAAATGGCAATTTTGTCTATACTGGACTTCAGTTAAATTAACAACTGAAACATTACTGGACTTCACACAACTGTATTTGATAAAAGGCACATCAGAGGAAAGGCAAACCTGGCAAATAACCAGAGACCATTCAAGTCCCTGGTATAAGCAATAGCATCAAAAAGATGGCTATGTTTAGAACCAGCTAACCAAAGGAGACAATTTTGCAGACAGGAGACAGTTAAGAGTCCTCTTACACATTACCAAGATGTTGCACAACTTGTACCCACCCAAAACTGCACCTTTTAAAAACACATACCTTTTTAAAATTCATGCTAAGATTACACTTGTTTTCACTCTATCCCATTAAAATTTCACTACTCATTTCATGCAATATGAAAGAAAAGTACATAATATAAATGCAATGCATAGAGCAAGACCACAGAGAAGCACAAGTCAAAGATGAAGCATAGTGTCTGAGTATAATACACACTTCATATTAACTGGAAACAAAATATATAATCAATTAATGTAATTCTGCCTGTAGCTCATTCTGAGAGCTCCACAGAAAGTTACTACTAAAATCCCAGTTTTACTCTTGCTGAAAACAAAATTGGTAGTTAACACAATGTCAGTTATGCATAATTTAACTAAGATGATGCCTTTGATATTGCACATGCTGCCAAAATGCTGCACAGGCGATAACAAGATCTGCTGCAGGCATAGTAGGATAGACAGCTGTGTGCTTAGTAATCAGAAACTTTTTGAACATCTGACTATAACTAGGTACCCTTTATGGCCTACTCTTATTAATGAAACTTTATAAATTTTTTATTGGATTTGTCAGTTAAAATTAAACAAATAAACAGCCTATTGCAGCATGAAACCACCTGATTATCCCCCTTGTGAATCAGTGACCTCAATRAATAAGCAGAAAGGTAAGAAGGTGTAGATTACATAATTTAAAGTATCTCAGGTTCATTTGTTTGCACACGAAATTGAATGTTCATATTTCATTCAAAATTCTCTTTAGAGATTACAATTTTCTTCATAGTACAATATTCAATAGTTTTCAATGAACTGGTGAAATATGATCACTCAATCACCTGCACTTACTTTACTTTCCCAGGCTATTAGAAAGGATCTTTTTTTCTGTTAGTCCTTAAAATTCTCCTGGAATATAATCCTAGAGTCAGCTTAAGTGTAATTAATACTAAGTTTTTATTTTAAACACAAGCAACAAGGGAAAAACATGGCTATTAAACCATTTCTGCTGGTGTTTGTATGTATCAGATATTTTTCCCAGAATTATTTTCCTGTTTTAGCAAAGAAAAAGCATTACAGTTTATTGCAAAATTAAGATATACATGAGAGCTGTGCATAACACAGTGTGGAGGGAAATATATTACTAAAAATATACCTCAAATCTCTGAGGAAATCTAATTTATATGGAAGATTACACAATTTAACAATAAACATACCTAAAGAAAGGTACATTGCAACAACTGTATCTCAGCAGTGATACATAAGCACCATGAAGATTCTGCTATGCCATTATCTAGCCATTTATTCTAAACACAATTATAATGTTTATTATATAAAACAGCAGGTACTTCACAGTACTTTATCACTAAAATTGAAGAAAGGGACTGAACTAGTCAAAGGTAAAACCTCTTATAAACACAAAGCCTAGAGAGAAGAAACTGTCACTTTTAGGAAGCTGAGTTTCCCTTGCTCACTTGTTAGGGGTGACACTGATACTACCTACATTTGGTTACCTTTATTCATTTTAAAATGCAATATAGCTGAAAGATACACTGGAAGATTTTAACATAAGTGACATGCGCATTTATTTCAAGAAGTTGATAATCAGTAATCAATGAAATAAAGGAAAAAAAAATGAAAATGATCACTGGAATTAGATAATCCTGACCCAGATGTGTCATCCAACTGACTATTTAATCAACAAAATATCTTCCCATCACGTAGCTATAGAGAGAATCCACATATTTATTTACTGTTTTAAGACAAATGCTAGTGTGAGTGAAATTCAGTTCTCAAAAAGTCTAGGCAAAACATCTGTGTACATCCTGAGCTCCACTTAAACTCCCATCTTGAAATAAATTACTGCAAATGAAATTAATTTTTACCAAACTTTTAAACAACATATAAAAGTAATAACAATTAAAATTGTAAATAAGCTTCCTTTGCTGTAGATCTGAAAGGGGCCAGTAATTCTCAAACAGCTTCTGAAATCTCACCTCTTTTGTAGTCTAATTGGTTACATCAGTAAATTGCTGGGTGAGTGCTTTAAAAGGATGCAGAACAGGAATAGAAATACAGCTTTATGGGAAGTGAGGTGTGAGGCCATTAAATGCATTCACTACATCAGAATGTTTTTAATCCTACTGACCAATTAAGTAAAAGGCATCTTGGAGCGAGTAAATATAATGGTCGTGTTGCTGACTGTAATAACAGATATGGACAATGCGATAAAAGGTGAACATTAATTGATAATTAACTTGATGAAAATATTTCTTTAGTGACAAATTCTTGAATGCTTCTCCAAATCACATTAGAGGAAAGAAGAAGAATGAGCAGACCAGTCCAAAACAGAGCAATCTGAATAATAAGTTTTAAAATCCCAGTCAAGCCAAATTAGAAGATTTATTTCAAGAAAAACTACATTGTTAACTTTACTGCCTATTTATGAACAAAAGTATTCTCTACTTTGGACACTGTGTAACCTTATTTCCTACTATAACTATATATTACACTAACTTAGACTCTTTATTTAAATGTCAGAAATTCCAGAGCTTGCCTACAATTGATGCCATGCACTGGGTCTATCAAAATCACTGTAAGCATGTTTAATTTGGTTGAAATAGCTACCTTGTTTATGCCCACTTTAAAGAGCATTTCTTGCCACTAATTAAACTTCCTACAGTATTTCTAAGTTCCTAATTTAACTATGTGAATTAATTAGATCTCAGCTCTACTCCCAAATTCCTTTAATACCACTTCCTCTCCCTTCAGTTGCTCCACATGGAAGAAGAAAGAATATGTACTTTCCTTTATAGAGCAGTCTGAGATCTATTAAAAGAAAACACTACATAAGAGCTCCTTATATTCAGAAATAAAAATCAGCTTTAGTGACTAAATAAAATGCTTGGTAAAAGTAAGGTTAAGACATTTGTGGTAGCTTTAAAAAACAGAAACAGCAAAACAGCACATTTGGGATGTGTAAACATCAAATTCAGAGCATAAATGAAGCATAACAAGCTTCCAAAGATGCTTATGGAATAAAGACTAGGCCTAGTTTACATAATATCAACTGCCTAGCTAGTTTGTTCTTAAGATGAGAACTAACTCAGGAATTTGACTAAACAAACGGCAAGGGATCCCCTTCAGAGATGAACTATGAAATAACCCAGTTTCCATTGTTGAATAATCTAAAACTGGTTACTGTGTTATTGATCAGCATGAGACGTGTTTGGATAAACCAGAGATGGATCAATGTCAAACACAAAGTCCGACAACTCCAAACTTTGTGATACTAATCTGGTATGGGCAAAAAATTTAACTTTAAACTTTTAACCTCAGCACACCAGTGGTCATAGTGTTCTGGCTGTGCTATTTAATAGCTATTTGTATAAGTGAATAAATCTTTGTTGTCCTATGTATACATAGAACATATACTGGCGACTTACAGCCTTAAACGAGAAATTGATCACATATGCTCTTAACTGAGTTTGTAGTTATTATTAATATAGGTCATCTTAATAACGAAAAACATTAATTTGAAATTATACATGAACAGTAAGTGTACTGCTTTTAGGGTTTAGGCACTTAAACAAAACATTTCTCCAAAGCTGATTGAATGAATAGTCCCTGTTTAACTCATGTTAAACTATCATTAATGTTGCCTAGGTATAAGGAACATCTTCTTAAACTCTTTATCTAAAAGACATGAAGTAATAGAGAGATGTAGGAAAATCTGAGAGAAAATAAAACAAAAGGAAAGTTAATTCATTGCTTTCTATTATCACATTTGTTTGTGCTTTCCTTACTGACATTATAGTTTATTAAAGGTTTACTACCTTTTGAGCTACTCCAATAACAGGGATTTTTTCCCCCCCCTTTCTTCATAGAAAGACTACCAGAACTACTAGCTTGTGGTTTGAGGAACAATATGGCAATTGGTCCAAAGTAGCCCAACAGAATAGCCTAAAGCAGTAGAAAAGCAGACTGCTTAGAGCAGCCTTCCTCTTTTTTATATTTCGAACACTGATGACTGTAGAATATTGAGCAGATACCACCTCTATTCTTAGTCAGTGTAAACCCAACTTGAAATAGGACATGCAAGAGGCCAAAATAAGTAACTTATTTTTATAGTTTAAATGACACATGGCTGTCCTAATTCTCATATAAGTGAACTTCAGCAACAAAATCATCATTCGCACTGATGATCAGGTATGACACAAGTATAGTGAAGTATATAATCTTCACTTTATACAGTATTTCATGCAAGATCTGGTATACATTTATAAATATGAAAAATTTTAACTTATGAAAATGTTCCCATGGAAGTTTAATAGAGCTATTTACTTCGCAAAAACCTTTCAGAGTTTGTAGTATAGATGGAACTGCAGAAAACTAATTTTTACACTTGTAAAAATCAGATTAATGCAAATTTCAAAATTATAACGATGAAAGAAGTGGTTATTCATTTCCTGTTCAGTTTCTTTAGTTATCACATTTTGTAAGACCGACCAGTTTTGTCTGAAAATTATAAAGTATCTTTAGCACAGAAAATTACATTCTGGCAGATCCTTAGCAACGGTCCTGTAGGTGGTCCACAATAATTTCCCAAATAACACTCAGGAATCTGAATTTGAAAGCGAGGGAGTATGTTTCTCAATTTTATCAAAATTTGAAAATTTTAGGGTACCTTGGAAAGTAACAGTTAATATACCTGTAGCCAAATGTGAGCCAAATGGTATGCAAACCACTATAAATAGCTCTCTTCTTGTAATTCAAGAGCTAGATAATATGAAGAAAAAAAAAGAGAATGGTTACAGAAAGGAAAAACTCAGGGCTGTCTTGAGAATATTTTCTCTCTGCATCGCAGCATTACATCAACTCTCACAGAGATTCATGGCAGCAGTGAAAGGTCATAAACGTATATTAGTCTAAGTAGTCCAGGTATTTAAAAGAATACACTTATTCACAAAGCACGCATCTTGAGGTACAAAGAAAGAAAATAAGTAGGATGCCTAGAAACCGAAGTCGAAAATATTCTGTGTATGAGAGCTTTGATAGTAACATCCTCTTGGTTTATGATACCTTTGACTCCTTAAAACTAGCAAAATGGAAACAATTTGCCATGACTTACAGAATTATTGGTAGAAACCTACATGTATTACTCATCCCTAAAAACTGGTTTCTTCGCTATTGCTATTACAAGTATATATACAAAAAGAACACATGTATATAGCTATGTACATATATCTGAAGTAAGATGGATATATTCTCTTGAACTAGAAAAGAAAAATATATCTTACTATATGTATATATTATTTTGTCTTAGTTCACATGGTTTGACCAGAAGATGTCAAATAAGATGTCATGGTCAGAACATTGTTATTTTTATTTTTTTTATTTATTACTTGGATAGATTTCACCATACTTAAGTTCTACAAGAGAAAGCATTATGCTCATGTCTAAAGACAGTACAAATTTAGGAGCCTCTAAAGCTAATGAAAGAACAATTGTAATTCTGTTTTTTAGAACAAGTTATAATACTCAGCAACGTTTTATGGGGCTAAATAACAAAACATGTAATAAATATTACAGAAATGTTCTTAAACTGAAATTAGAAACTGTACTCACTGCCTGCTTAGTTATGCTTAGATTCAGCTACACGTCTCTTGCCGTCAATAGGAACAATACACATTTAGTTGTCTTCAGAAGAGAGGAAAAATTATATATTTGAAGGAAATTTACTGGACCACCACTAGCTTTTGAATTGGAGAGGTCTTTGGCCATCAAAACCATTAAAGAGTAATGTTAAAGCCTGCTGGAGACTGGAACTTCCAGGTCTATGTTCTGTCTCATATCAAACACAGATAAGTGGTCCCCTGTAATTTTTATTACTATGATGTCAAAAGTCTTCCATCCAAATCGCAATAAATATTGTAATGAAGTCTGGAAGCAAGGCCATTTGTACTTGCTCGGGGCTGAGAATTAAGATAGCCTGTTTCTAGTTAGACAGTCATTAGAAAGATCTAATGCCCATGGTAAATGGTTTCCTGTTCTGAGTACTTAAAACTAGTTTTAGTAAAATTGACTTCCTGAACATTTTCTTATATCTTCTCCAATATATGAATTTTACACTTCTTTTTAATGGTGGGTTCTTCACAGATTGTCCCCTAAGTAAGTACGTTTACTTCAAATGAATTAAAAGCCCCATCCTCCAGACATATTTTTATGTTGATCCAAAGCCCATTATATCAATATACAGCACAATACAGAAACATGTTACTAAAGACTTTGGGGAAACAAAATGTGATATATTCTCCTTTACTTTCTCTAGAACAGAACTGGTGCAGATTTATCTTTTTTCCCCTCTTTCAATTTCACTCATTATTTCAATTCACAGAGATAAATTAACATTACATTTGTTAAGGAAATTTTGAATTTGGCTCAAAGGGATTTACAGATGCATTTTCATTAAGATTTCAAATCTAGGCTCTTTGCCTACGAATTACACTTAAACTTTTAGCTTAAACATTGACAAAAAATGTGAAAATCAGCTATATCTAATATACTTAATTCAGAATTCAAACATATGCAGTTTCCATAATACCACGTGTTGATTCTTCTGAAAGATAAAGTGTGGCAATTTTTTTCCAATGAACTAAGCTTATTATTACTTTACACAAACACATAAAACAAGATTAGTTGAGAATATAGTTACAGAGAATAAAACTCTCTATATGAGAATGTATATTATAATTATTTGAAAACCAATTGAGAGTCTTTGCTATTCAGGTTGGTCAGATTGGCCAAATAAAATGAGTCACTTGGGAAAAACTTCTCCATCATCCTGTTTAAGATTCTGTTAAAGACTGTAAGACTTTGCGTAGATGGCATACAAGTATTTTAATACCTAACTCCCACTAAGTGCCTATGAAATCCCATTAAGACAGATTCTGAGAAACTATTTTGTGTAGGTATGCACAGAACTATTTAAGAAAACAGAAGTAGACACATTTGATTGCAAGCAACACCCATAGGCAGGAGTTAAATGTCTAAATACATTTGTGGATCTCTGCACCTAGGTGTCTACTGGGAATAAAAAACGCTAATCAAAATAAGAAATTATTAGAGTATTCTAAGGAATTTTATGTTTAAAAGTGTCTTATTTTAGGTAAAAATACCTTGATTTGGAGAAGCGTTAGTGAAAAGTGGACACTTCTTAGTAATCTTTGAGCTATTTATTAGTCTGAGCATAACTTTTTTCCTGTTCTACAATACATGGTTTGCCCATACTTCCCCATAAATTGCATATTTAGACCGCGATTTTCTGTTTTGTGGGTTCCTCTCAATATTTCAAAATTTGACCTTTCATGGTTTGCAATATAGTAATGCTTTCTCTCACCTGTTTATTTGCCTATGAAAAAATATCAAACAAGTTGGATCTCAGTAAACTAGATACAAATTTAAGACACCTACAGTGATACACTTGTTGGAAGTTTGTTCCAACAACTCCCCCGGTCATCCCCAAATTCCTAAAGTCACCTGTACCAGCTTTCTGCAAAATAAATCTTAACAGAATATTTCATGCATGTTAAGTCAGAAAATCTGAACGCAAACTTTTCATTCATATGAACATATTGGTGGACAATGCACTCAGTTCTGGACTTTGCATTCATGTGTATAGCGCTCATCCAATATAGCAAAGAAAAAAGTCTGTAAGTAATAGACAGACCTCACTACTTATACTTCTATACTTGTTCAAATAAAAATGGTGCATTTAAATCTGTATTTGATAGAATAAATGTCCCTTTTTGTGTTCCTTGACAAAAGCCATGAATTATTAATTTCTGCCATTGTATTCACTGAACAACTGTAATTGCAAGTAAATGCTGAAGTTAATGAAAAAATTAAGGAAAAGGGTTTCTTTATAAGAATTAATGAAACATTTCCACAAAATCTTTTCATATACCAATAATGTCTCATAATTCTTTATGAAGCTGCACCTCCATCTTCAAAGCTCAATAATTATAAAAAATGAACACTCACCTATGAAAGGTTTTGGGTACTATTTAAAATCTGAACACTGGTTCAGATAACCACTTGGGAACATTCTTCATTAAACATGAATAGTTCATTGATGTCACTTTCACCTTAATCTCAATCTCTAACCTTTTATCAACAGATTGGCATATACTAGTGCTTCGGTAGTTAATTGTTTCTTTTTAGGTCTGGGGTGTGGTTTATTTGGGGGTTTTTTGTTTGTTTGTTGTTTTTTTTTTCT
>JAYKAV010001000.1:1394633-1465329 GCA_035582835.1 Phoebastria nigripes | reverse complement strand
ATAGCTGCACACTGCATGATTTTGTTGGAAGTACTGCAACATCTATGTGAAATATTCTCCATGACAGATGGAATACAGGTGCAGTACACCAGCCATATTCCAAAGATAAGTCAGGCCACCTCAAGCCAGAGAAACCTACCATTACAACATGTCTCCTAATCCAAGGGAATTGTTGATATGCACAAATGCTGAAATAAGCTCAATATTTCTGAACGTTTTTACAAGTCCCTTGAAGGCAGTAGCAGCTATTGAAACTGAAGACAGATACTAAACTGCTGTCTCAATCATAAGCAACTACATCCTGCAAAGACATAAACATATCTAGAAAGCAGAAGAACAGTCATGAGGCAAAGTTTAAATATACCAAGAACACATGAACTGTAGCATCATCATTGTGAATAATTTGTAAAATAACAATTTATTCAGACTGTTAGTATACATTATCATCTAAAAAAAATTTCTAAGTTCTAAATGCATAAAAATGATACTCAAGAACACAGCAATATCTGTATCAATCTAAAATAGGAGTTATTGAAACATCAATAGAAGAAGATAGTGCTAGATCCCATTTTAAGGATAGAAATCTCACTTTTCAAAAGGTTCTAATGCTCCAGTTGTCTATCAACACTGTCTTATTTGTACACTCAGCACAAGATGTCAGGTCCTTTAAAAGGATGGGGATAGACTGAGAATTATCACTGCTCAAGTAAAGCAGACTGAGAAGTTTGCTAACACTTCTCAAGGGAATTGCCATTGTCTGTACAGGTGTGCCTCCATTACATACATAGGAGTGTCTCACATTTCTAAGAAAGAAAACATCTTGATAAGGTTTGATCTCCTGCATAATGCAGACCACCTAACCTCACTGTATAGGATTTTTAGTAGGAGACTTTTAAAATTATTTTTATTTTTTGAAAGACTAATCTTCATGGTAGGTCCTGACAAAAGTTTGTTAGACCTTCTTGGCTTCCTCTAATACATTCAGACAATACTATTATTCAATCTTACATTATAGTCTCCTGAACAAATTAAGGGAAGAAACCAGTTTAACAATATCATGCAAATATTTATTTTCCTCAAAACAGTGAGATTAAAGTGCATTAACGATCTCCCCCCATCACCACTCCATAAAAGGAAAACTGAGCAGGTCCAAAGACTGAGATAGCCTAGATTCACCTCTGCACCATGCAGAGCTTTACATTTGGAGTGTTAAGACAGAAGTAAGCCTTTATTTCATGTAAGGCAAGCCCACACTTCCAAACACCGGGTTCTTCACTGATGTTCTTCAAAGGACAATGACATTCATAGAAATCCTATCTTCTAAAGTTATTTTATGTTACAGGTTCCTCTTCATAAACACTCCAGTTATCTTATAACTAGCTGAGCAGTTTTAGAGCATTTTACAATAGCTAGAATAGCAGTGGATGATCACTGGTAGGGAACATAAATCTGAAAGTTTTGTAGCAGACTAGTGGTAAATGCTTTAATAGATGACTAAAGTCTTTAAGTCCATCCATCAGATTCAACAACCTCCAGATKAGAGATTACAGAGTGTATGAAATGACAGTTTGAGTGACTCAAGATACTGATCTAAGCAACACCAGCTGATATACATTATGTACCTTCTCCTTAAATGTCTGTAATAGTAAAAATATACTGAAAAACATAAGCAAACAAAACAAATATTTGCTTTCCCAAGCAGATACAGAAATTAGTCTGAATGTTTTTGTTTGGTTTTTGTTTGTTTGTTTTTTTGTTTTTTAATCTATGAATCATTCATGGATGTAACCTTAGCTAGTACAGCTTCTTTTATTTGATGAGTAAGGAAAAGTAAAAGAATAAACTTGTTTAGAAGTCTTTCATCAGCACTTTTAAAGACAGCAAATTTGGTGTGAAATTCATTTAAGAGTACTGGAATGAGAAAATAAGACTTCAAAGTAGTAAGAAAACAACAAAAGTTTTGAAAGATTTATCAGAAGTAACTACAGGAGGTCTTTAACTACCTCTTGCACTAGCAAATGACACTAACGCAACATTTATTTTAGAGAAATATGAAACGGTGTATGTTCATAAAGATTTTTATACCTTTTTTTTTAATATATATGTGTGTGTGTGTTTGTGCATATATTTATATATGCAGACTACACTGTAAATGAGCAAAGTCTGTACCTTCCTAACCAGAAATGCTCACACTCCCGATCTTTATGACTGCACAGTGAAAGTACTATTATTCGTTACATAACTACTGTATTATAGCTGTGTCTGGTAATACAGTATAAAATTCATTTTTCTGTATCTAATAGTATATTGCCTCATATTAGAGACAAGTGTTGTATATATTTTTATAAAGATTCATGCTTTGTAGAACACTGAAAATAATGCAGGAAAAATGAGATTCTGAAAGACTGTGTGGCTTAAGCAATCAGTACAAAGTCGTCTTCTGTTCCCAATTAATTAAAAAATTTGAACTTAATAGTAGTTTAGATTAATCATGTAGCTTTCCTCCACTGTTTATATTCAGAAATTCTGAGTTATTAATATTGTAGAATTTCTGTTAAAGATAATCAGTATATCTGAAGATTTCACTTTTCCCAGCCAGCAGAGTCCTGCGAACACTAAATCACCCTAATTGTTCACATTACAGGGAAAAAGCATCAATTTTTGGGTGTGACCTGATCAGTAGCCAACTTCTAGGAAGAAAGAATAGAAAGAAAGAAAAAAAAAAAAAAGGACCTCAACCTTCAGTTAAGTCCTTTAACCTAGCAAATCCTCTTAGTGACATTTTGAATAGCCTTTAAGTGCATGCTGACCATTCTTCCAAAATTTAAGCTAATATAACTCCATTTGCAAATACAAACACAACAAAAGTGACTGATGTTTTGAAAATCTTAACCGTGTCATTTCAGCAAGTTTACAATTCTTTTCTCAGTTTTCAACTGCATCTATATTTAAATCCACTTACTCTGACAGCTTATCTTAATACATTTTTAAGCATTCACAAAACTTATGCAAGAACGTTCAAACAAGCAATATATAGTTCTGTGTATTAAGAATTTTGTAGGAGCCAGAAAACATACAGGTACGTTTTAAAGGGACCGCAATATCCTTATCATCATATTTTCTTCTTTTATTGTAAGCAGTGACAAAACAACTTAATGTAGTCCTGCCATATATACCAGCAATGCTTAGAGTGCCCGCACCAGAAGCGCAACACAGCCAAATCTTGTGAGTCTGTTAAATACCCATGCTTGAATAACAAGGTAGTGCCCTATTCCACCACTCTTACTAATGAGGTAAATTCTTTTGTGTATTGATTTTAATTAGTTCACTTGTGGAAAAAAGTCCTACATAGCATGATTAAGGGCAGCAATATAGCCCTGGGTAAGGGCCAGACCTACTTTAAAGTCTAACATAATACACAAATTGTCAGTATCATAAAATCTAATTTTACATACATATATGAATGCATGTTTTACTAGGGGATTTTTTTGTTTCGATTTCAATAGTATGCTTGAAAGTTTAAAAGACTACACTGAATGTATTATACTGAATCCTAGTGCAAAAAAAGTGATGTTAAATATTAACATAGGACAGACCACTGAAATATAAATTGGAGACTGGAACACCGTGACAAAGAATTCATAAAAGTATTTACAACTGAGAAGTTTATAAGATTGCCTGTAGCTTGTAGGAATTCAGTGATACATACAATAGGAATTATCTGCACTGACTATAAAATTAGACCTTCATCTCACTGATGCACTTAGGTGAATGCCTAATATTGTGATTCTTGATTGTGTAGCTATTACATATATATATATATATTATTCTAAGCTGCATTTAATAGGGTACGATAGTTGTATCCACATAAATTACTGAAAGGACATATCACCAGAGATTAGTTCTGTACATTAATGACTAAGCATTTCTAGAGTACATATCAACTAAAATAGATTTACACTTATGCAGTAACAGTTATTATGTTTGATAAATAATAAGTACTTTTTTTATGACTAAAGTCATTCTGACTTTTTAGTTCTCAAATGAATTATTTCTTCATTCTGTTCTACAAGGCTCTAATCATTCAACCTTGTAGGTGCACTTCAAAAGCTTTAAGAATCTTACATTTGATTTCTGGGAAGTATTTTCTCGTTAACGTCTAACATATGTACCCTGTAGGCATGATTCACACAAGTCTCTGGAATTCTAAGGAAATGATGATCAGTCACGGAAATGTGTAAAGATTCAAGAACTCTGGCAATTTTCACTTCAAATGTTGTCAGCAAGTTACTATTATAAAATTACTTCTCTCACCGTATCACTGAAAAAATGCTATGTACTGTGCAGCTATGAGAAAAGTTACACATTTAATGAACTCTACCACCTAAAGGTATATTTCCTCGAAGTTGATAAGTGAATCTGTTACATTCAGAGAAATGCTAATTATAGGTTAGAGATGCTCGGTACGTCCTGAGTAAAGTTTATACCTTGATGGAGGAAGCAGGGTAGAGAAGGGAACAGCTAGCCAATCAGCAGACAAAACATGTGCCTAAATGTTCCTGGTCCTAATTAATCACAGAAACCGTGCTCCAACAATAGTCTAAATGTCAACAATATATTTTTGTTCAATACCATCCTTGGAAAGGCCAACTCGCACATTTAATAATAATGCATATATATGCAAGTAATTGATTGGTTGTTTTTCAAAAATTGAAAAGTATCCTTTGAATCACTGAAGAGCTGGTAAAAATTAAAAGTAATGAGCTCATTTCAATAAAAATTTATGAGACTGGTTTCATGCTGACAAAGTGGGTCCTGCAGGCAGTACCCCTCCACCTGCCTGCCAGAAAAAGAAAAATCCGCTATTTCAAAATATTTTAAAATCTTTTAATGAGGTATTAAAATATAGCTACAACTGTATAGGTAAACTGAAGGGATTCTGTGCGTCTTTGAGATCACCAATAAGTCTTTTACAGTACAAAAGAATTTTCTGAAGAAACCAAAAATACTATTTGTCAGCAGTAATTACTACAGATGGAAAATTCTCTTGAGGAATAACATGCATAATGAGTGATGTCACAATATCAACTGAATCCTCCCAAATAATTTTATTAAACTATAATGTAAGTACATTATAAGATGGAAAAAATAAAGCACAAAAACTAAGACAAAGAATCCAACTCACATGGATCCAAGTAAGCATACTTGCTCATTTTCCTGATGATTGGACAAAGGCAGTCTTAAAATGGAGAACTGCAGCAGCCTGAGCTCTGATAAAGGACTATCGTATTCATAAACATTATGCACAGTTACATGCAAAATATCTGATTCACACGCACAATTATCTAAGAATGTAAGAAACAAAATAAAGCAATAAACCAGACAAAAACAAAGGAGTCACTTTAAATCTGTGCTCCTGGAAGTATCCACCAGTATAAATCCAATTATTAATTCTAACTATTTTCCAAATAGTACAAATGTCTGTTTACATATTGTAATGGTATGCATTACATATAAAAAACCAACAGTAGCATTCTTAATTAGATGTTTGTAACAGAATTTCATTAGCTTGAAATTGTCAATATGAGACACTGGAAATTTAAAAAATAAACTACTTTGGCTCAGTTTTAGGTTTAACTATCATTTAAAATAAGATACATTGTGCAAATTATTGTACAAGAAGTGATCTGAACCCTGAACTCAGCAAATCTAACTTCTGCATTCATTTACACATGAAAGCTACAGTAAAAGAAAAATATAAATCTATGTTTTGACAATATAGTATGACAAACAGCCAGTATATAGTAGGAATTAGATATCCTTAATAACCAAACTCTGTGTGTGTCAAGATACCATTAAACAGTTATTAATCAGTTCAAGCAAGCAGAAAAAGAGAGAAGTCGGGGGTGGACTTCTCCATAACAATGGCCCACAAGGGGACAWGATAACTTCTGTCCCCTGGATAAACTCCAGACACAAGAGATGGGCAGAGAGAGATGTCTGCAAAGTTAAGATTATATAATCCTTAGAGGAGGAACTTGGAGGTAGCTTTAAGTAGCCAGCTTTATTGAAGAAGTTGGTTTTTGTGTGGCTCTGACCCATATTGCCACTTCCCACAACTTTTATGTGTCAGGACTAGAAACCCTAAGGAATTTCCTCCAGTAATCATGAACAAAAGTTTGCAACTAAAATGTTTGTAGAAGGCATCAAAAGAACCCTTCAGAAACTTTAACACAAATATTTTATTACAATGGTGCTTCTTTTTCCAAACTGGCTTTATATTTCCACCAGCATTGATGCAGATACCAATGCTAAACTGGAAAAGGGATGTTTCACTACTGTAGGTATTGTGTGAGAAAGCTAAAATATTTATACAGCTTTCGAAAAAAAGTAAAGCATTTCAGCCATTCTCTAAAATGGTTCCCCCTCCACACACACTCTTTACATATGAAAATATGTTTATGTACAATACATACAAAATATTTTTACAATAACAAAAGATTAGTCAAATAATTTAAAAAAGTTATTCACTTGAAAAATGGTCAATATAAGAACGATCGTGATTGTGAAGGAATCCATTCACAGAGTAGTTGTGTTGCTGACCACACTGTTACTAAGCAAAGTGATTGAAAAAAAAAAAAAGGGGGGGGGGTTAAGGCACCTGATAAATAAGCCATCTCCATTTCCAAGAATTTAGATATGAATATAAAAGGAAAACATGCTAATGTTTAAAAAACTGATGGATATCAAATGTCCTTTAAAACTTGCACTGTAAACCTCAGAAGGACATGGAAAAATAAGTGTTACTTTAAAAGGTATTAAAAAAAAAAAATCAGAAGCATAATGTGAAACTGCAGTAGGGTAGATATAATTTATATTCATGTCCTTGCAGAAGTAATATATGTATTAAAAATGTGCCTGCTGTAAAACCTTGGAGTTTTAGAGATCTTCACATTACAACCACACTACCAATAAAAACAGAAGCTATTCTCAAACCAACTTGCACATTAAGAATGTTACGTTCTCCATCACTTTCCCTGTATTCTTTTTTCTATAGAGTTTTGATTTTTTCTAAATTCAGAATCAGGCTTTTAATGTACAGAATGTTGCAAACTGATTAATGGAACTCATGTTCGCTTATATGTTCACTGTAGGAACTGCAGTAAAAGATGGATTAAACCAACTGAGAAGTAATATGGAATTGAGATTTTTTTGGTCTCTGGAAACCTGGCTATAAGTTAAGCTTCTTATTCTTCTGTGAGATAAAGTAGGTATTTGAACAGATTTAAACACAATATATATTGAAATATCTATTCACATATACAAGACATTCAGAAAAAGTAGAGAAATATTGTCATCTCAAATAAAATAAAAATTGAGCTACCCCATTACCAAATCAATTTTTTTTTAGTAGAGTGGGACTTTTAGTATTACACTGTTTTTCTTCTTTGTACTGTTGTTGACACTCTCAGAACCATCTTCAAAGCACCGTACTCTTTTGTGTGGTGTAAAACCAGTATGCTTCCAATTTTGCCATCAATCATCTTTAATAGCATATGCTATTAATGTAATTTTGTTATTGAAGATTCCTAAATCTATTCAGTGGTTTGCACAAGACAATTACGTTTTTTGTTATATGCATGCAGGCAATCAGATAGCGCCTTTTTAAATTAGAGCAATTAAACATGGTCATTATAAATGGTAGATTATTAAAAAAAACATGAAGTGTCAATATGACATTCTTTGATTTAAAATAAAATGTAACAGAATGGAGAGATGCATTTTAATTATTTCATTTCAAAAGTGTACTTGAAAAATCTGCTTTATGAAAGCCTGCTGATGTTGGGAAATGTTTTCTATAGCTTTTACAGTGCTATGGATGGTTTTACAGATATTTCCTAACATCTTGAAAATCCACTGGAAACTTTTTCCAACACAAAGAAGTCCTCTATGCATTATCTAGAAAAATAATTAGGAAATACAGTCACTTTCCTGGTAAAAGTGTTTGTTTTGGGGTTTTTTTGTTGTTGTTTTTGTTGGGTTTTTTTGTTGTTGTTGTGTGTTTGTTTGNCTAATCACACTAAAATGCAAAAAAAAAATCACCACTGGTACAGTAAGAAAATGCAACAAATTATGCATATTTTTGCCATAATAAGTTAAACAGCTACATTATTGTGACAGACCACTCCTTTCTCTGTCTTCTTTCTTCTTGCTGTAACTGGTTACTCCCTGTCTACCTTTGCAATATCAAGACCACTCTTTCAGGGAGGAACTTAAGCATATGTGTAATGCATACACAGTCCTACTGGTACCAAAATTAATTTAAATCAAAGTTAATAAGTTACTATGCATTAGTGTATACCATACCATGCTTTCAGTCTTACTGTAACTGTAGTTGATGAGTGTCAGAGAGAACTCTAAACTTCCTGAGTGTCCGTCGTTCCATGTCTTACCTGGCAGAAGTATGAGGAATCTGAATAGGCATATCTGGATCATCTCCATGTCTGATAAGTTTGAAATATGAACATGAAATATGAACTATGAAGTTTGATAGCTTTTTACACCCAGATGTTAAAGAATTACAATGAAACATCTACAAATTTTGACATTGCACAAATACCCTCCACAGTAGGAAAGCTCTATTAAAACTGCTTAAAATATGGTCCAGAATGTCAAGTATAGCACTTCACGCTCCCAGTCCAAAATTTATGGCTGTATCCTGTAGACACTCAGGTAGAGTTTGAGTGAAGTTATTTGTAAACATAGTGCTTTCTTTCTTACTTTTGTTCCTTAGAGCCTTCTAGAGTGCAGTAAGCAGAGTGGAGTAAAAAACAGCTGTTTTTAACCTACAGCTAAATTCAACATGCAGACATTAGCCTGATATAACTTGAGTTTGAGACGCTTTTATTTACATCTTTGGTTTTAGGGAGGAGTATTTTCTGCAGGAAGTCTACCTTACATACTTGAATAATATAGTGCCAACAGATTTACTTTAGAACCATTGGTCATACCTCAAGAAATTTCCTACCAAATGAAGATTTATATCTAGAAATATACTAAGAAAACCATAAAACAATGAAAGAAGATAAATGTTCGAGTGTGATGTTATTTACCATGCTACTGAATAAGACACAGTTCTTAACTCTAAAAGAAGTGCTAGCTCTGATTACTAAGAACAGTAGTTAAGAGTAATAAAGGTTGCCCAACACATTCTTTTTTGAACCTCACTGTGGCTGATAAGTACAACCTGCCTGCGGTTGATATAAGCATTTTCCTTCTCCCATCTTGATTTCCATCTCTTCCCTCCCAAAGACAGTCATTAAGATCTGAAGAATCCCCCTTACAGTATCTCTCTGTGTTCTACCACTGATGCTTGAACCATAACACTACAACCAAGACAAGGAGGGCTAAAGGTATCATTATAAAAACACCCTTAAGTGGCAAATATTATTGCCTTTACTTCACTTTCATTGTACCCGTTTCTTCTTCAGATATTAACAGAGCTCTTGTTCAGAGCTTGTACAGAAATCTTCCAAGACTGGTAGTTATTGGGAATATTTCTCAGTTTCTCAGGGCTGCTTTGTGTTCAGCAAAAACCAAAGCCACCTACAGAACTGAAACTAGAACAGGCAAAATACATATAAAAGTAGACTCTGAAAAGGAGTTGTTCAAAGAATCCCTTTTTAGGAATGTGTACCTCAAATACAGACATGCTAGACAACATATAGACATAATTGTATATAATACTCTAATACCATACATTTTACAGAACTCACTATGATTTACTGCCTCATCTTTCTGTGTCGTTTCATTGAGACAACTTCTTGTGGCAAGCAAAATAAATGACTAATATAGCTTTAACAATAGCTTGAAAATAAAAAGAAAAAAACCYGAAATAACCATTTTGCAAAGAACAAAACGCATCCTTTTGTGAAAGAGCTAAGCACGCCTTGTATCTCAGGCCAGCATGATTGTTTTGAATTGTTTCTTTGAGGAAAGCAGGTAAGGAGCAAAACAGGAGTTCAGTGAAAGGACAGAGAAAGAAATCTGCTCTCGGAAAATGGTGAACTTCAAAACTGCTTTCAGCTGTAAAAATGAGAGTATTTGAAGATTCTCAACCATGTGGAGTACACAAAGTAGTTTTAGCTGGCACAAAGAATATGGATAAGCAACAGTATAAGAAATAAATCCATGTGGGATATCAAAAAGAGAAGAAATATCCCCTTCCATCCAAGCACCTCTCTGCACTTTGGGGTCATTAATTCTCTAGACGTAGTTGTGAATATATTCTGGTACATTTTGGTAAGTAATGTTTAATCCATTTTATAGATGGATGATGTCAACTATACCTGACCTTATTAGCAGCAAGCGTAATACAGACTTGTATCTCCCTGTCACCTTAGATCTCCACTCCTATTTTCAGAACAAAATTTATCAGAGAAAAATATTCAGTACAATTAGCTTTTTCTGCATTGCTTAATTTGAGATATCAAGGAAGTGAAACAAAAAAAAGAGAAAAAAAAAGGAATCTATCACCTATATTAATGGATGTTTCAGATCAATTTAACCTGAACTAATATATTTTCTTAATGACAAATCAATGTCAAAAATAATGAAAGAACTTAAGATTCTGTGTGCTTTCCTAAAGTCTTTGCTGTTAAACAGCGTTGTACAGCCTGCCAGTCTTGCATTATTTATTGGCTGTGAATATTATTAGACCCTGTTGTGGTTTACAGTACAGAACAGATAGAAGCCAATTATTTCTTCTGCATTCTTTCAAGAGTTACACATTTGAAAAGGAAAAAAAAAAAATAGTCTTTACATCAACTAAATAAAATTAAGACCTTCAAACAAAGCTAGAAATAAACTGCAAATGAATATACTACCAGTTTAATTTTCTGTTATTGGTACAATTTTACAGGTATGTCTACATTTTCCCCAGATGATTTTTCTCTTGAGCCCATGACTAGATGTTAAGTTCAAGAATCCATCCAAATAATTCACATTTATTATAGCTTATTTTACGGCCATTTTGCAACAAAGAAAACTCAAATGAATAAAAACTTAGCATGAAGTATTACAGCAGAATCTACAGGCAAGAACTCGCATGCACTTAACACTGTACAAACAAGCAAAGAGAAGTTCCCCTTCTTATGAAGGCTTTTAAACTTCAGGATGACAGGCGGGTACTGTGGATAAGAACACAAAAGGTAACAGGATGATCATTAAAATTTACCTCAAAATGTCATTTTAAGAGGTGATTCCATAGTTTTATTTAGTGGGCCAAGGACAGAAATATTTACTTACTTTCCAGTGCAGCTAGCTGAAAGGAGTCTTCCCTAATGTCTATATCTACCATTTAATTTCCAACTGAGGAACACATTTTTGACTGTCCCTCAATCTCATAATAGAAGAGAAAGCTTCAAACCTTCCTTTTTTCTACAGGTAGGAGGAAAGTCAGACAAGCTATCAGCTAATATTTGGAGATTTTTGTGAGAAAAACAGGAAGTATGAAAAGAAGAATTAAGAGAAAGGACAAAAGAGCTTATTGGCATCAAGTTTACAACAAAGGTGGGCATCATCATTCCCTAATAAAGTCAGGGATGACAACTCTACAAGAAACCACTGGTAGAACAGAAAAATTTAAGGCATCCTTTAAAGGAAAAACAAGTAATTCCTGTTGAACACAACAGCTATCGCTGTGTGAGTACAGTTAAACAGAAGTGCAGGCAAACACATTGTTAAGGCTATGAGCCAGAAAAATGATGCTTATAGCAGTATTTTGAATGACTTGAAGTAGGGCAAGTTGTGATTTACCAAGCACATACAGAAGGAGATTGGCTAGTCAACATTTTTTATTATTAGAACCCATATGAAGTATTTACATGCTTGTGGGCATGTGCACTTGTGTATATGTATATGTATTTATAAATAGGTTGGGGGGGGGCCTGTAAAACACCAACCCAC
This sequence comes from Phoebastria nigripes, assembly GCA_035582835.1. Taxonomy (NCBI): domain Eukaryota; kingdom Metazoa; phylum Chordata; class Aves; order Procellariiformes; family Diomedeidae; genus Phoebastria; species Phoebastria nigripes. The sequence continues at coordinate 1,453,362 of JAYKAV010001000.1, read as the reverse complement.
AACAAAAAAACAAAAGAACCTACCAGACTACACCAATGTATACTCAATATGGAAAAAAAAAAAAAGCTGAAAATAATCAGATGGAAAATGACAAAAGTGATCAGAGGGTTTAAACAGCAGTAGGGCAGAAAGTATAAAGACTGAAAGATTAAAATAAATCAAAAGAACACATTTAGAGTAAACTGCAAATATGGGAAAAAACCTCACTGAAGTTTTCAAAAACATATGAATTACTAAAGTTACTTTTCCAGATAGGTGAGTTTTGACCATTTAAAAATATACCCGCAATAATGTAAAAAAAAAAAAAAAAAAGCAACATCATGTTATAGCTTTCTACATATTCAGCATTTTGTTTTTAATTTAGATTTAAATAATTAATGTTTATCTACCCAGAAGTATAGGAAACTTAAAAAATTAAAAACTAATAGAGGTTGACTGCAATGATACCCTATGCTATCATCAGACTGAATAGATTTGCAGTCCGCTATAAAGACTGAGAATTCTATCAGAATAAATAAGGCTATGAGCAGAATATGGATGACTATTTACAGGAATTTGCAAAACTTTCAAGTCTGTTTTTGTTTTTAAAAAGGCCTGTACAAAAATTGGATCCTTAAGACAGAACATATAATTACAGAATTATCTTTAATGCCAAAACATGCCTGTACCTTGCAAACCCAATGTCTTTTTAAGTGCTGGGTAAAGATGAAAACACTGACTTTTTTTTTTTTTATTTAGGGGAAGGGGGGAGGGTAGAATTTCAAGGAGCAGTTTGTCCATCCACAAGGGGCTGTGCTAGGGTTACCAAGCTAATTTACCTTGTGACCTGAGCTAGACTTTTGAACCCATTCCTTCAAAGGTGAAGAACTAGGGTATTAAGTTTGATTCATTTAAAAGTGCCCTACCAACATAACAAATGTTTTTAATAAGATCTACAACTCTACCGGGAAAACAGTATAAGAAAAGCCCAAGTGCTCCTTTGATGTTTAAAACTTGATTAAATATTTACAGTAGCATAAGACTGAAAAATCAGAAAGCTCCTCCCCGACTTGATTGCATCAAATCATGTTTATGGTAGCTTATGAAAACTAAAAATCTTTGCCATTTTTAGAAACAAATACAAAAGCTAAATTCAGCTATACAAAATTTTGTAATCTTTATCGTGTGTGTGCATGATTCCACCTACTTATCAAGAGAAGAACAGGACTAGATATACTTATGCTTACTAAAACCACTATTTTCACATTTCAAAGACTGAGACATTTGAGAGATAATATGTTGGGTTTTTTGCCCCATTCCCCTTATATTTCTTCTGGAGTATGAAGGCTTATTTTGGACATCTACCTATCAATCAGGAATTTTCACTTTTTTTTTTTTTTTTTTTTNTTTTTTTTTTTTTTTTTAATTTTTAGATTTTCAGACTTTTTATTGTCCTTCAGGGTAATGAATGTAAGCCCCTTAGACAAAAAGTTTGCTTTCCTCAGCTGCCTCCTTATAAATACAACATGCAGTACACGCATAGCTTTCAAATTACATCAGGTTCTAAACGAGCATTCAGGTGCCCAACCCCTTATTAGCATGGCCTTAGGAAGAAAATTTTTCCATGGAAGTCCATGGACTTGAGAACAGAATTTTGGTTCTAGAAGAATTCCTATAATGCAAGAAGTGGACTGAACAATTAGAGTCCCAGTTAAGAATAGAGTTCATTATGCTTGAAGGATTTTATAATCTCACTATAGAATATAGAAGATAGTGAGAGGAGAGAGACAGAGAGGAAGTTATTTGACCAAAGTCCTACCATAATCCAGTGTCATTCTCTGCAAATGAAGCATCTATTCAAATATCTTAACAAGGTGTTAGACATCTAGCAAAGCTGTTGAAGCTACAAAAACCTTAAAACACCCAATTCTCTCAGGAATGGATTAGCGTACTAAAATAAATACCATGGTCAGCTCTTTGCAAATGAAGTCACACTACATACAACAAAAGAATTTGAAGTGAAATCACTGTCATTATAACAAAACAATTTGATTCTATTTTTGACAACAACATCTGGCATCCCTGGGGAGTTAGGTCTTTAAAATGACTGCCTATAGGCGATTTTAAGCAGCTAATTGTTACCTTGAAGCAATTTGGAAACCTGCACATTCCCAAGTAGTGATACAGCTATACATGCCCAAAAGCCTATCTCGCTATTGACACACTAAAGCAAAGACCCAAGAAATCCTGAGAACACAGAAAACAGAAATCCCAAATCTTCCATGCTCCAAGGCACTCCTCAAGAAAAGGGCAGAGAAGCTGATGCTTCCTTCACCCTCCAAATCAGCTGCTGGAAAACCACAAAGGTTTTCCTGTAGCCAGCCAAAAGTACATGGAAGCCAGTATCTTCCATAAAATACAAATCAGCCAGTCAAACTAGTTCTTCCAGCCAGTGGTACTCATTAATAAGGATATGTGACAGAAAAAAAAGATATAATTTATTTCTCAATTGTATGCTTTACAAAACCAGAAGCAAGCAATGTGATTGACTAACCAGAGCAAACCACCAAGACTATGAAATCAAGACTCCTAATCTAAGTCAAGCTGTCATTTTGTGCAAGTTGCTAACTTCCTTGTGCCTCAAGCTTCCCAGATGTACAGTTTGGCAAAAATACATTTTCAATGAAAAACAGATGCTCTTTCAAAAACGTAAGCTCTCAAGGATAAGTACTTTATATTTTACTATGCAAAAGATTTCTACATCTCCTTTAAAGAAATAATTACACTATTTTGGTTTAGCTTTAGAATTTGGGTATGAGTAGGAATTCCTATAAAGAAGCCTATCACTGCTAGCCACCTTTCATTCATATAAATACGAAGTGCATATATATGGCAGTGCAAAGCAAGCAAACTGCTTTGTATGGACTACTACTTTGCTGTAGTTTTCAGCTTTATGTACTTGGTTACAAATTACCATCTGTACCATGTATGTTAATAGCTAGATGATAGTATTCATACATAGAGGCAACCACATTCCATCTGCCATGCAGTTAGGCCACACATAACTCAGTCCCACCTTTAGACAAAACAACTGCTGTTTACTCAGACTGACAAAGAAATTAAATGATTGATGTCACGGGCAGCTACCATCTAACATTCAACCAAATGTGCACTTAGCATTTAGGCATCACCTGTTCCAGGCATAAAACAAAACGGGCTTTTTTCACAGTAATTATTTGTAGAGAAGAAGTCTGACACTTCATCCAAAGCTCAGCACAGAAGTGACTTCAAGTAACCACCAGAGAAAAGTTGTCCTCCAACCCTCACCCCCTTATTTGACAAACTATTTTAGTTATGTGTTTAGTAGGTATATTACTTTTTCAGAAAAACTTGCCTCTTGTGCACTAACAATGTTAAAATATTCAGAGCATTACCTAAAAATTACTTAAATTTATCAGAGTATGATAAAGTCCCATTTGTAAACAATGCAGATTGCAATATTAAAATAAAAGCTTATTTTTTAATAATTACGAGAGATCTGATATTGATACACACCAACTACCACTCAACTCCTGGAATCAAATAAAGACCCTCTAAGGTTTCAGTGCATTCTTGGAAAGCAATCAAAGGCCTCTTTTTCCATAAGTTTGTTATTTATAGAAAAGCATTTGATTGTTGCATTGAAGTGTGCACTYTATGTGTAAAAAGGTGTTTATGGGTTTTAGTACAGTATAGTTAATACCCAAGCAATACCTAGCCCTTTTATAATAAAGAACCCTCACTGAGAGGATATATTTTGTACTTTTCATCAAGTGTACAGCATACAATTACATTTGCTGGTGGTCTATAACGTAAACCCCAGTTGAGTCAGCTTATACCTTATAGATTTGTTGTTCTCCATACAACAATTAAGAATGGTTACATTTTTGTACTCAACTGAAAGTAAAGAGTAAGATTTGAGAAAAATATTCATACTTTATTTCAAAGCAAACTACAAAAACTTGCAGAATAATTTAAAATCAAAGCTACACTGCTTAGGAATTAATATATTCTTTCTGCTAGTTATGGATTGATAATTACACATTTTCCCACAGACAAAGAAAATAAAAGGTGCAAAGAACACACAAAACAGACCATCATGCACACAAAAGATACGGTCACATTAAGTATAAATGTGGTAAACACAGACGTAGCAAAATTCCTACCCACAGCATAACTTTAAGCACCCATTGGGCTGTGCAGTTGACAATATTTCAAAACGCAAGAGAAAAAAAAGCCACAGAAGAAAATGAAAACCTCTCCCATCACAATGAAATCCTAAGAAAGCATTACCTGTTCCCAAACATCCAGAATCCGAAATTTAATATCAATTCATAGTTTCCCATGCTTGAATATAAATAGGTATCCAATCATGTAACATTTAAAGATTAATGTTACATTCAAGGTTAGAAGGCAAAGTAAAACTCAAGCTTTCACAGCTTGACCTATTTCAACCCCAGTTCCTGGTTTAAATACGTGCACCTTTTTGTCAGTTTGGGGTTGTTTTTTTTTTTTGTTTGGTTGGTTGGGTTTTGTCGTTGGTTTTGTTTGTTTATTTGGGGTTTTTTAAAAGTATAGCAGAAAAGAGAAAATAAAGTTATTTAAGATCACAAAACTTGCAGTCCTGAGAAGCTTCCTTTTGACACTTACTGGAATTTTGCATGGGTACAGGCTGAGGGACAAGTTCTTAAAAGTGACAAGTCTTTTTAAAACACGCATAAGCATAATTAGATAACTGAGTTGTGCACCAGTGTCATAAGAAAAATTAAACTCCAATATGAACTACATCTTGCATAAATTGTTATGGCAAAATTTACTTTCAAAAATTAGGCACCTTTCACTTCACAGATTTCAGTTCTGTCCATCACACTATAGCCACAACTGAGCAAAATGCTTAAGCACATTAAATGTGCCAGATAGAAAGTCCCTCTCCAACCTCCTGGAGTTAGAAACTCTGTGGCAGAGATTATGTCAGTGCTGATCCCAAACTCTCAAACGCTCCTGACAGGCATGGTAAACTACATGAGGTGCCTACTGTGTGATTGAACAACCTTGATGCAATTTTGGTCCAAAAAAAGCCATCTACATACCCATAAAACACAGTTCCTTTGGAATTGTTTTATAGTTAAGATTTAGTAACACATATTTAAGCACTTTCCTCAAATCAGGCCTTTCACAGAAGCTTTAAATAAAAACAAAATAGTTCAGAAAAGAAAGTTACAAGTACAATCCTGGGTATTGTCCTTCTGAAAGGCATTTTGGTGCATTCAGAGTTAATTCACTGAACCAGCTTGAGATCAGGAATAATAGCAGTTCCATAAACTCCGATTTTTTAGGCTATATAGGCAAAATTCTTACTTACCATTCTTTAATCATCATCTAAGTAACAAAATAATATCTGTACTTATAGATTTTTAAGGATACTGGAAGAAGTGCAACATTTTTATATATATATTTATATAAACTTTTCTTACTGTAAAATAAACCAAACTAAGCAAGTGTAATGTACAGTAAGTGAATATCTAGGTGGACAAAGAGGTAGATTAAATGGAAATGCAAGTATAAACAGCCTCACACAATCCAACAATTAAGTCAAAGTGAAATGCAGATTTAACATCTAATTACAAGAAAGAACTGTGAAGTACGTTATAAAGTCAAGTGTTTGCACAGAAATATATTTTGCTAGAAAGCAAAGTGGTAGCTCATTTGCATATTTCTTTTTGTTAGCACACAAAAGAGTCAAACTGCTAAAATTAAGATAGCAAATTGTTTGAAAACCTCATTTTTAAGCAAAATAAATCAGGCCGAAAACAGCTATTTTATATAGTCCCAATTTTTGCAAAGTTGATCCAGAACACATCTTTCTGAAAAATCAGACTAGATTAATTGTTATTTTAGATTACAGAAACCTTCTGATGATTTCAATAGATGCTGACTGCTCTGATCACAAACTTGTTCAGTACTTCATTAACATTAAACATACAAGCAGTTAAGCAGGTGGTTAAAGTGTCTTGCCAGATCAGAGCCAGAATTTTCAGCACCATAGGAGTACCCCCACACACACCCCCAAGTAGGAAAATTTCATTCATATTTACAGAACTTAACAGATCACCTTCTGGAAAGTTGCAGTCATTTAAAATGCTCTACCATGGTAAAACTAAAAAACAGGGTAAATTCAAGATTCAGTGGTGGGGTATTTTGTTTTGGTTTGGTTTTTTTGTTCCTCCCCCCGTGCAAAAATGGAATAAGCTACAGTATGACTCCACACACTGGTATTTTCAAATTAGGAGAGCATCTACCCCATTTTTTAACATGAAGTGCAGTAGGGAGGCATAGATACCTTTTCTTGTGTTCCACTGCCGATCTCAAAATTTGCTTAGAACCATTAAATATCTTAACAGGTCTCTAACATTATGAGCCTCAGTATTATATGGGTGGAACTTTCCATAAAAATATAGGTGAATGCTGTTATCTTAATGACTGGTTAGATTATTTGTTTGAATTTGATTTCATAACATCTGCTCTTTTCCCTTTATCTCTGACAGCAGCCTTCTCTCAGACTAATAAACAATGACCCTCCTCATTCCAGCATTTTGTGAGCTGTTAGGAAAACTATGCATTCAATGAGTTGAAGTTGAGGAGAATGGTAAGGTGCACAGGCACATATGGAATTTGCACCAAATTAGTTTTGTGAACTAGCCACATGCTGTAACGTATTCCTACTCCCTAGTGATGGATACGGGCTTTCAATCTGATACACTATTGTTTATTTCAAGACAAATTTCAGCTAAGCATTTAATCAGATCAGGCAATGTTGGGTTTAAGGGGAAGTTCCCACAATCCAGTTAATACAAAATATGGTCAAATAAATATTTGCAACTTGACCAAAGTTATCTTCTAGGATTAATTCAATCATAAAATAAAACAATCTGTTTACACAGATGATAAATGATTATGCTATACTACGTGCAAATTCAGCTTTGTTCATGATGGTTAACAGATTACCTTTACAAAAAATGCCTGCTAGTAGTTAAACATTGTTCTTGTAGAGAAACTCAGAATAAACGGATAAAGTGAAATCTGAGAGAGTATGCATAATCCAACACGCTGATATTGTACACAACTTAAGCCATGTGTTTGTACAGGAGAATATATTAAACCCCATCTGTTTTAACAGTTTTTAATGTTATAAATTAGGAAAACATCAAAAATGTCAGGAGACAGCGAACACTTACTTGTTGTCTTTCAGCTCTATATTTATTAGACAAGTTTGTTATCAAACTATTCCTCCAAACATGAAAAGAACAGCAGGCCTTCTGGAAAACCAGATGGCTGCTGTGGTTTCAAAACATGTTCTGGAAGGGTTATATAGTTTACATTTTTTCTTTTTCATAAAGGATTGTGTGGGATGTGGCATGGTTCTCAGACAAAAAACTCCTGCAAAAAAAAAAAAAAAAAACCACCCCAAAAAACCCAACACAAACCAACCAAGGGGTATGTGGGTGGAGAGTGAGGGACTACTTGAGGATACAAAAAGAAAGTAAAATTATCCATGTCACTGAATCTAGGAGACCTTCTGGTAAGAAAAGGGAAACATTTCAGCTACAGAGGAAAAAAGTTACCACTATAAAGAAAAAAAATGCTTTCAGACTGCACAGTCTTAGGCATTTCACTGCCTTTCCCTGAAACAGAAGGGGGCCCTAGACACTGAAATTAAATAGGGGAACAGAAAGAATAGCAAAACATCAGAAGAAATATATGTTTGATGGGATGAATTACATGCATGTCAAGAGGAAAAAAAGAAAAAGGTCAGTCTATCAAAGCTGAGAACATAATCATATTCCAAAAGGAAAAACGTTTAATAACATTTGTCTAGTAGGAAGAAAGCCCAAATATAGAAAGGACTCAAAGCCCAATTAAGGGAAGGATTGCAAGAAAAAGAATCCATTACTACCTCTGGTATTTTGGTTTTTTGCTGTTTGCCATGCCATTTTCTATCATGATCTTTTGTTTTGGAGCAGGACAAAAAAAAAAATTTTTAAAAGTATTTCATTCCTAGGACACTTCAGAGAGAAAAAGAGGCAATTGCGAACTTGGATAGCCTCTGGGATTGGGATGGCCAATCTTCCTGACCTAGCAAGGGGGACATCCAAGCCAGATGCCAGTGTTCTTTTATAACCACAGCCCAGCACCCCTCCCTGGCTCTCCCTCACCTTGGGGACCTCCCAAAACCTGTTGCCAGTCCCGTGATACACCCCTACTTACACAGTCTGCTTCTAAGCTGCAAATAACCCACCTAACACTGACATTAATTTATACCAACTCTGACACTGGAGGTTGCTGATATTACGAGCCAGGCACTTAGCCAGCGCATGTGGTAGAAGAAGAAGGGACAGTGAATGTGCATTTGAAACAGGGCTGGTTCTGACTGAATATAAGAAAAACATTGTTCCCATGAGGACATTGCCTAGAGGAGTTGCGTAATCTCCATCCTTGGAAGTTTAAGACTCACAGGACAAAGCCCAGAGTAACCTGGACTGATCTTGTAGCTGATCCTCCTCTGAGCAGGATGTTGGAATAGAGACCCTGGAGGTGCCTTCCAACCTGGATGATCCTATGATTACTCAGAAACCATGAGAGTTCCCAAGATCACTCATTTCTTAAGCCAGTCTATTTTTGTGACTGATCATTACAAGACACTGTCAGCAGATGGCCTACTAGACAGCTAACAAACATGTGGATGAAACAATTTAATTAGAATAAGCTGAAACACAGTAATTTTGGGGTTTTGTCAGAGCATGAATATTTGGTAGAAATTTTGACAGTATGTTTATCTAAAGAGGTTCATGGGAGAGACAGGCTGACACACGAAGAAGCTGGTCAGATGCGAGCAACGTTTAAATCCTGTTCAATCCAATTCTGTAACAGAGACTTTTGCTCTAGAAAAGCAAACCTTGAGCTTGGCTTCCACCATCTCTAAAGCACAAATTCTTTACTTTCTTAAAAGATTAGTTTTTATTTTAGTGTATATAAATCAATCAAAAAAAAGTTTTGACTTTTTTTTCCTGTCACAGAACATGGATAAATCTCAATGCTCCAAACCTGCTGCCAAAGGAAATTTTCTGAACAACTCTAGTTCCAAAATTTCTTTTAAAATAAGAATTAAGAAAAAATTTTATTTTAATGATATGACATGAAATAAAAAACTCCCATCAGGGTTTTTTTAGCAAGTTTTAGTGAGTAACTTTAATGTTTATATGATGATGTTTTATTCTAGTGTCAAAGATAAAAACTTAAAAAGCCATTTAAAAAAATCCTTCTTAAAAAAAAAAAGTAAAACACTTTCACTTTTTTCCTAGCAAAATCTACCTTTTTTCCCCCTCTCCTTTGGTAAAATTAACCATTTCACTAAGCTTTATAAATATTTTATTTCACTGAAGAAAGCATTACTATTCTTTTGTCTAGGCTGTACTAGAAAGAAATACATAATTCCAGTAAGGCTGTTGCATATCATACATCTTAGTTGTAACACATTACAATAGAGACATGCTCCACACAAGTAAACCACAAACACACAGCAAGTCTAGGGCATCCAAGGATGTGTACAATGGAGAGCTAAGTGCACACATGCCAGGATTTGCAGACAGAGGCCGTCCAGTTGAATGTAGTGAGAACTATTACTTCAGCTCTGTTTTTGGATTGCTCCAGATTTGATCACTTCACCAAACACCTTAAAACCTGCTCAGACATAAGTTCCGAGCGGAGACAAAAAGGACATGTTTGGGAGACAACAGCGCTTTACCACTGCCAGAAAAATGTTTGGCTGGATGTTCTTTTTGCCAAGACCTAAGCAGGAAGACACAAACTCAGTTTCCATGCATGAGGTATTACAATTGGTTGGGACGAATACAGAAAACGTGAAGCAATTCTCATACTCATGAGAACTGATGCTTAAGTTCACAAACAATAATTTTGTTGTGCTGACTAGATTCACCTGTTTGATACTCAACGTAGAACAACACAGAAGTAAGTGTCACATGTAAACTTAATTCACATTACTCAAAAATAACAATTAAAGTAACCAAACTAATCACGTATTTGCCACGTACACATGGAAGGTATGAAACTTAAATGGTTTCCCTTCTTTCAAGCAAATTCTAGTTTTTAGAAGGTATAAGAAAATCTAATAGCCATAGGAATAATATTTTAGGCAAACATGTTTCTTGTAGAAACTGTTGAAGAAAATAATCAAATAACAAAGCACAATTAATACTATATAAATTAACTGAATGATATATTATTTGAGAATCCCACTTAAAGACTTGTCCTTTTTGCTAAGTTTGTTATCCTTTGTTCCAAAATCCTTTTTCAAGAAATAGGGTGCAAAAATCTTACATTTTGAATGAACGCTGTACAAATCTCAGTGTACATATGTCAGTATTTTAACTAAACCAAAATTAACATGCATGGAGAATAGCCACAGCTACAGTACATGAGTAAGACTGACTCAAACACTTGCATTGTAAACTGTATTATTTTCACTAACATTTTTTAATCTGAAAACCCCATTTAAATAAAAAACAAACAAACAAAMAAAAAAGGTTTTAAAATTTGCTTTTTTCTCATCTCTTCTCCTTGTTTTGTAAAGCTGTTATAAAAAGAAAAAATGTATTATTTTCCTCCGGGCTATTATTAAGTAACTCTTGAATTACAGTCTTGTATTTTAGTTTTCATCACTCATCACATTTAACCACAAATACTAGTACATTTTTTCACTCAAAACATATCTTTTACTGATACTGTGTCTGTGATAATGATGCAGGTGAATTTTATCATTCCTTTCACCCTACTAGTAATGAACAAATTCACTGCTTATTACTTTGGACTTGATCTCTAGCAAAACACTACTGGAACAAACAATTTGATTTGTCAACACCTTTACTAGGACTCCTCAATCAATGTCACAAATCCAAATTTAAACAGCAAAATACATTTGACTGCAAGACCCCAGACTGATTAGAGCTCCGAGTTCAGTGAATTGCACCAGACAGGACAGCAATCAGATTATTAACTCCACTTGAAAATACTCTCTGCTGCGTGGGATTAGCATGCATATTTTGATATAGATCGATAAGCAATCTCCTTTCTATAAGAAATGCCTGCAACATTCATTTGGCTGATCAAAGGTATATATCAGCTTGTTGTGACAGCTCGCTATTGTTTCCCTCTTTCTTTACAGGAGAGTCTCTATTAAAAAAAATCTCTGGCTCCCTTTCACCTAATAGTGGAAGTCAACAGAGAGTCACAGAATTCCATCTCCTCAATACCCAAACACAATTAGTACAGAAAGGACTTTTGCCTTTTTTTGAGGTAACTTCACTTATTTTCACTTCTTCATTCTTTCCACTCCCCCTCCCTCCCCCATTCTGAAACTGTGAACATTCTTTTCTAGCCTTCCAAACGGTTTCATGGCTTTATTTTCTACTTCATCCACAATTTAATTAGAAATAAACTGAAATTTTGGGGTCCGTATTTTGTAATTTGGATAACGTTTTCCATATCAACAACATATTCCTGGCTTTGGATTAAAAATAAAGCAACCCTTTGAATGCTAAGGTGTTCACACATCAAAAATCTATTTCCAGTTAACTCAGAGAAAGAAGGCAAGATATTTTCTCCATAAGGTAACACAAACTCTTAACTGAGCTCTGGATTTCATTGCATCTGCAGAAGAGCTGAAAAACCAAAATTTATCTGCCAAATTTTTTCAAGATAAAAGCACAGGCATTTCATCCCTCCTCTAATTACATATGAAATAACCACTATCTCATCTGAGCTTTTTATCTTTTTAATAAAAAAAGACATATTTTAAAAAAGACAAGCACAGCTTGTGAAGCAAACAGTCAAAAGTGAGATTCGCACAAAACAAACTAGACATCATRCCTCAAGAATGAGGCCGTCGGAAAGTCAATGTGCATTTTGATGTTCTAAGAAGGAGATACCCTCTCAGATCAACATGAGAAGAGAATTCCAAAATTAAAGCTCTTCTCCAGCAGCACCTGCAATAGGTTCTTGGAGGAAAACAATCCAGCCCAGGTTCAGTTGTGGTACTGAAGTCCTGAAGCACAGGAGAGAGGATTCTCCTTTCATACCCATGTTTCAAGTACAGACCAAAGAACCAAGCAGCTTTCACTGCTGATTTTATAACTTTGTTCAATTGTTTACAATTTTAATTGATTGAGTTTCCTAACCAAATATTTTTTTATTGTAATTCAGTAACAGTGTACTGAATTCCCATACCACTGAATTCAGTGAGCCTTTCCCACTGCCAATGGCTTTGAACCTATGCCTTGTCTCAGAACAGCCTATTTTGAGTACACCCTGTGCACTCTGCGACTTCTGGAGAGAGTGAACACTTATTCTTAACCTGCCCTTACCTCCATGCTGATGCAGCCCCTTCACACTTGAGAGCAGCACATGAGAACTGGACCTATAGTCTGAATCTGGTCCAACACATATAATTTCTCTACATTTATCAGCATAAATTTTAGTCTCTCACAATTTTCCCAATACTTTGTCTTACAATACTGATTTTGTTCTACTCCTAGTCCTTTTCCTAGCAGAAGTGAAACATTATTTTCTCATGTTCTATAAATAAAATAGCTCCTTCACCACTGAATCCTCATGGAAAATCCTGAGGTAATTATGTTAACCCTTACAGTTAAAAAGCAATAAAACAGGATTAGGAACCTCAACATCTCTTTAACCCTGTGAGCATATATTGTTTGATGTGCAAAATAAGCCTAGGTTTCCCAACACAACAGAGACAAATTCATACAGAGCAATTTCATCCATGTATGTATACCTAATGTACACAGTATTAACTAAGACAACAGAATTTATCATATTCTAATCCCTTTTCCCAGCAATTTTCAAACATTTATAATTTCTGGTATCATAGAACAGCAATGGAAACTGCTATGAATAATACATCATCTCTTTTATTATTATTATTTCTAATTAATGAATTTATTCAAACTGGACAATCTGTAGGCTAGAAGATACAGTAGAAGCATTCTGGGTATTCCTTTCAGCTAAAGATAAAAACAAAAAAGCATATTTTACATGGAAGTAATTTCATCCATTAAATACAAATTGAATATTTTAAAAAATATTTCCTAACTGCACCTTTAAAAAAAAAAATCATAATAACAATGAAGTATTTAGTGAAAAATAAGTAGTTCTTCATTTCAGCTCCATGACTAAAACTGCATATGGTAATGTGTAGCATAGCAGGGGGTTTTGTTGTTGTTTACTGTTTTCTTTGTATTTTAAGTTTCAAAGATTTTTTTTGAACAGTAGGAAGGGGAAGAGGGGAAAGGAAAAGAATCCTACAAATACCCAGCAGCAAGTCCTAATTATTTTCCAAGGTGAATTCCCCCCCCCCCACCAAATAATCCTTATGGTTATGCAAGATCAACATCCATCTCCCTTTGCATCTTACGTCAGTATATCAAAGAAAAACTTGTATACTGGTATTACCTGGAAAGCCTAGACATCTCTTTGTGACGTGAAAGATTAAATTTAAAATGATTATCCAGATTATTGAATCGCTAAGAAGATCAATGGATTTAATAATATTCTTAATGCAGAACAGGATAATTGCTTATTCTTGCTGAAACTAGTGGGAAGAACAGGTACTGCTTCGTCACCTTTCACAAACCCAGGAAGTTAAAATTGATACCAAAGTTGTTTTCCTTTAATGGTTCTTCAGCAACTAGCAATCTAAGTCTACTTGGCTGCTGATAGCAGCTTCATATTTGATTAAGTAATCTTAGATAGAAAACAAAGAATTTCAAGATACAGGTTCTTAATCTTTAAGCTTCTTAACATGCTCATGATTTCTTTAATGTCAAACTCAGTAATACATTGACTGATTTTTGTTGTGAAATTCTATAGAGTACTATTGTGCAAGAATGGGAAGTGGGTCATCTTATAAAACATAATCTTCCTTTTGCAGCTATTAATAGTGATAAAAGATAAATAAAAAAGGTATCATTTAAGTATCAACTTGAGTAGTGTGACTGTTGTTTTTTGGTTTGTTTTTTTTTGTTTTTTTTTTTTTTTTGAAGAGACAATCTCAAAACGTTCATAGAAGGGATTATAAATGTATACAATAAATGTTTAGTATTTTCTACTTAATCTAATAATCTGTTGGGTTTTCTTAATTAAAGGTTACTACCATTGTCTCAAAAAGTTTGTAACACCCTTACAGAAGAATTTTGTTACTATATAATCATATGATAAACTACAATGAGAAATTAAAATTAAAAAAATAAGATTAAATGTTTATAAATTTCTTTTTATAAACATTTGCTGCTTTTCACTTGGCACAAATATGTATTTGATAGGAACATTTGCTCAAATACCTTCAATACACTGATGCAAATAGCTTATGTCCATTTCCAATCATTTATGTTACACATAAAACATAAATCAGTCTTCTCACTTCTTTCTCAACAACATCTCAGCCTAACTGCTAATACACTTTGAAATCAATCCATAGTGGTAGAATAGCTCTTTTTACCAAAGGAACTCACTGTTGGCTGCCTTCCCAAAAGCAAGCAGAGTTTTTTGACAAGGAGCATACATTTGTGTTCACAAACAGGAAGAGATGAAGCCAACATCCCTCCTATTTCATCAGTCATTTTCATCAGTCATTTCCCTCAATTACAATGGAATAATTTGAGTAGTAGCTTAATTCAGTCTTGCACACCTAGAACCACAGTTACAGCAGTCTATGCAGAAGGGCGTTTAAAGCTACAACCTACCCCAAGCAGCAAAAATACAAATAACAAATGGTAATTTGCACTTTCAAGTACTTTACTCAGACTGTATATTACTCTACTAAATCTGAATTCATTGATATTTTTCATCTTTGACAAGAGCGGGCCCTTACATAGAATATTCATTCTGAAGGAAATTAATCTTCATTAATCACAATGGCTGTATCATTGACACAGTGCCTACATTAATTCAATTAGACATTTTATTTTTCTATTCCACACTAGTAATGTACTTGTTTCAAATTGAGAAATTATTTGTGCTAGCTACGATTTTGGATGAAATCTGTTGTTTGACTACAGCATGGGAAATTATTAGGAGACATGAGATCTTAGTAAGGGGAAGAAAGGAAAAAAAGGATGCATTTGAAAATAACGTTACACATACTAGAATTGCTGTGGGCTTGTTTTTAAAATAGGCTCTGTCTAATATCCTGTTTCAAAACATGACAATACATTACTTCTAGTTTGGATCAAGATCTTTTTTGACGATCTAAGCTCCATGCTATCAAAACTGAAGAAAAACAGTTTCACGCATCCAGTGGAGCATCTTCAACTGGGGCTATTTTTGATCTCTTACTTGTAACAGCTCTAATCATGCCATTCCATCTTTAAAAATCAATGCTGCCTTCTGTGATATTTTCTGCCACTTCTCAGTAGGAGAAACTCATAGTAGTATCAAATCATTCAATTGTATCGAGGATCGACTGCAGTACTGCCTTTTATGTGCTTCTTTATGACACCGAACACTTGTTCCCCCCCCAGTGCACAGAAACAATAAAGCTATACTGTAAACAGCTGTGTACAGCAGCTTATAGTTGTATACTCTAGCTCCATCTAACTAACTTTCAGGGTAAATGGCAGAATCACAGAATGGCTGAGGTTGGAGGGGGCCTCTGGAGGTCATCCGGTCCAATCCCCCTGCTCAAGCAGGTCCACGCAGAGCTGGTTGCCCAGGAGCACGTCTAGACAGCTTTTGAATATCTCCAGGGAGGGAGACTCCACAGTCTCCACTATTTGTCTCATTCTGGGAAAGCTATAGAAACAACATGCTAAAATTACAATTTTGACACAAAAAAAAACCCAATACAAGTGTAAGTAGAATTTAATTCATCATATTAGGTATGGCCAGGTTATGCACCTTCATAAAAAACCTATTACACACACTTTGCACACTTCTCCCCACCCTCCCCAATTTAGACTGTACTCCACTTCACCTGGTGTCCACCTTGAAAAGAAGCAATTTAAGCAGATACAATTGGTAGGATACGTTACACCACTTAAAAGGGAAACCAGTCCCCCATTTTCAGCTCTTCATTAAATTTACATTTCAGCTCGCAGGTTAAGCAGAGGCTTGTGCTAAAACATTGTCATTTCCCATTTACTTGTAAGGACTGAGAAAAGAACACATTGAAGAATATTTAAACACCAATGCTTCCAGCAATCATTTCACAACCTTTAAAAAAGGAATGGAATCTTAACTGTTGACTATTTCTCCATACAGACGTCGATGACTATGTTAAAAATCAGATTTCTTTTAGCAATACAGAATTGCTGCCTTTCAGTATTCCTTCACCTGTCTAATACAGGATGTAGAAAGCAAGGAATGCCAAATCGAACACAAATGTGTATGTGCGATCAGATGCAGAGTTTTGCCCTTAAGCACCTCTTAAAAATGGAAGCAACTGCTTTTCCAGGCAGAGGAAAAGAAGTCATTATACAGAAGGGGGGGGGGGGGAGAGAAAAAACCCCAAAACCCATAGCTAACTCTCCTCACAGAGTCAATGCAACAAGAATTCTCCAGAGGCTGCTCAGCTCAACCAAAAGTCTGTCCTGTAATAAATGCATGAACACAGCTAAACGCCAAACGTCAGAGCTGCACTGACACTGATCTGGGCTTGATCTTTTGACTTATACAAGAGTAAACCAAAATGAATTAGATTGAATGGAACAGAACTTCCTGAGTTTTAAACTAGTCTCAGTACTCTTAAATACAGATATTGATGGAATTATTCCACTGGTGAGACATAGGCATTCAACAGTTTCAGTGATAATTTCTTTGAACTAAAGATTTTGGATATAAGGGACAGGATACTATTGTTTTAAATAAAGGTATATTTAGACTGTCATTCTGAAGAAGCTGGATATACTGAAAGGAAAACAAGGTAACAAGATTAAATAATGGCAATAATGTGTTATACAAATAATGGGAGGTGCTACATTTGTTTTTAAGAGACCAGAGAACATAGTGTCTATTTTTTATACCCAGGGCATTATAAGTGTTCAAGCAATTCCCAGGGGTCTTAAAAGAAAAAAGCAGCAGAAGGGGGAAAGGTGAGACCAGCTTACAAATGATCACTGCTGAATTGTAGTACATGAGAGGAAAAAGAAATTTAATCTGCTCAGGACACTTACTCCTTATCATAGTGCATCTTCAAAAAAAGATTTAATTACTTAAGCTTGGCTATATTTGTCAGTATATAGCATGTTACTATATTGGGATTAATGCTCTGAAGCATCTTCCTTTGTCACCTGAGATTTTCCCTGAATGTGTCTCATGTATAACTAAATACCATGTTTAGCAATGAGTCTTACGTAAGAGTCCTTCTGCTTCTGTTTCCACAGAGCTTATGCTAAAACAAGTGACTGATTTAAGTGACATTGGTAGGCCCTTTGAGTGTAATTCTCCTTATTATCTTATCAGTGGTCAAGTCACAGAAGTGTGACTCTTATCCAAGGATTACATCTGAAAAGGATCATGATTAAAAAGACAGTATCTCAAAATCTATCTCAAATTGTTTATTGTATTCATGTTATTTATTACCTAACATATACTTAAAAGCCACACCCCTGATATACAGGTATGTAGTTTTGACTGCATGCTTACATAAACAGTATTGCAGATTCACATCAAGTTCCCCTCAAGAATATAACAGAAAGTAGAACAGCAAACACAAAAGGCAAAAAGACAAAAAACCCACTTGTCTGAGCACAAAAAAAGTCATAATAAACCAAAACGGAATGAAGCACAGTATCTGTATACAGGGACAGAGAGAAGCAGGAATGTGTTCTTCCCAGTATCAAAGAATTTCATCAAGGAAGAAGAGTTAAGAGTTGGTCATACACAGCCCTCCTGTTGCTCTGAAAAATTCTCAGTTCAGAGTAGCATTGAAGAATTGTCCCAGGAATGCAAACATAAATGTCTATATTCCTATAACACTTGAAAATCTGTATTATCTATGAACTATTTCAACTTTATCAAGCACCTGGTTTCTTCAGTCTGGTTAGAATCTACTTTTTAATCTAGATCTCTACAGATAGCACAATGCATCCCTGTAGAGCCCTAGCAATTTCTTTAGGGACTCTGCCCAGGGGACCAGCAATGCAAATCATACGTGCAGATACTATCTGAGGAATTAAATTAATATATAAGCTAGATCTCTTATTTATAGTATATTCTGAACTCCAGACCAATACAAATTATCTGCAAACTACACTGAGGTAAACTCAATTTCTTAAACACTTGCAAAATTACAAGCAGTACAGTTACAGTCCCAGGGCTCTGTGGACTGCCCTGGTGGCACACATACCCACCAATTTTCTGGCATTCCCATAACAAAAACAGACGTTATGCATAAAGAGAAAAAACATCCAGTTACAAGCCAACCAAGAGCTGAAGTCTTATTAAATACTCTGCATCTTTGCTGTGTTTAATCATATGATCAACGCTAGTACCGACTGGAACCAACATTTAGATTATGTGCTCCTGTCTGCCTTTTATCCAGGCGAGGAACAACTCCTAAACCAAAATATACTGCATTATTCAGCTACAGACTACTTTTTAGGACAATTACTTTCCTCTTCATTTCAGTGGCAAAGATACTGTTGTCTTATCACAGGGCATCTACATGCACTATACAGGGACACTAGTGCATATGCTTCACATACTTCTCAAAATTGTTGTTGACATTCAGTTTGTACTGAGACATATGTAAAAAAATAAATGAAGACACAGTGGTAGCATAGACATGACTATGTACCATATACACCAGACTAAGGGAGGACAAGGCATAGTTCTGAGGGAATTCACATCTGATTGCTTCAGAGTCATCTTCCCATTCTGTGCCGAACTCCCAGGTAAAAAGCTCATTTTCTTAGCTTTGGAAGGACAAGCAGATTTGGATTTCATTTACAGCAAGAGCAAATAGCACATTAATTCTGAAGTGGTCTTTGGCCATCTAACTGCCACTTCATCTAGTTATGTGGTACTAAAACTTTTCCTGGTATGCAAACCTCGTTTATCCTTCCTTTACCACAGAAATAAAGTATTCATAAACTAAAAACAAAATGCCTTCCAACACCATCCAGCTTGTAAAATAACTCCCTGTAAAGAACAAATCTAACACAGTAAACTGGCCAGTGGCTTTCCAACTTTAAACGGCTAATAGACAGCCAGCTGTTTGCCATGCCATTAAAGTACTCTGATAAACTCCTTACGGCAGGTGGGAGTTAGAATGCGATTTAATAACTGCCAAATGAATCATTTATGAGCAAATCTTATTTTAACTGGAATGTTTTACTTTATAATGCAAATCTTCCAACTGCACTGCAGACTAGAGCTACAAATTATAGCTAAATATTTTAGAATAAATGATTAAGAAATATATTGTGTACTTCAAACAACGATGGTCATTTTTATTGAAGAAGTTAAGCACTATTCCCTGAATGACAATAAGTTTCTATATCATACAGTTGACAGCTCATTTCAAGATGGCATAGTACAACCCACAATTTACAGAAGACAGTCTTCCAATACAGAAGGACACAAACTGTATTAGGTGGGCTGGAGGAAGTATTTTAAAAGCAAAACAACAAAAAACAACCCACACTGTCAAGAATCCTCTGTCTCCAGAAAGCTTTAATACAGGATTACATTTTTGCATTCAATATATACCTATGTCTTATCTCCTGTAAGGTTGTTAGCTCACAAGCCACCGAAGCTGTTTTACTACTAAAATATCTCACCAATGAGCACCCATCAGCTTCCTATAATCAGTTCACTTGAACCTAAGCATATTAAAGAATCAATATTAAGGGGGGGTAAAGAAGTGTCATCCTGCAACATTGTCTCAGGCTACAAGAGTCAGCTGAATTCAGTGTTTTCCTCATGCTAGCTTATAACGCGAAGAAAGAGTTTACTAGTAGAAAGAAAGGGCAAAGGACTATTAAAGTGTAAAAGAACATCTTCTATCTACATGTTAAGGTCTTAGAGATGGGAGTGCTCAAAATAATTATGGTACTACTCCAGTAAATGAGCATACTTTTAAATATAATCCTGATTCACAGGTACCACCCACTTAATTGCTTCTTTCATAAATTCTGCACAATCCATACATCATAAGAAAACATCTACAAAGGTTTTGCATAACAGCATTAAAATGGAATGTTATGTTGTAATGACTCACCTGCTAAAGGTAAAGCCTCCCCACTGCTTGTAACTAGAGCCAGATTCATCATCTATTTTGTAGGCAGATTAAACTTGTGAGAGCACAAGCAAAACATGAATGCATGAAAAGTTACGTGGTGCTGTCTTCTATTCCTGCTGTTAGATAAAAATCTTCCCAGTGAATGTTAGGAATGGGGCACACAGTTTCTCAAGATCTGGATCTAGACTTATTTCCCTTCATCTAATTTCTCTAGCAAATTACACGTCACAGAAGGTAACTAATGTACGAAGATTATCTCTTTCTTACTCTTGCAGTGTAGAAATTAGGTGCGAGTTAAACTGAATCCAAGCACAAGAGAAAAGAAAAAACCTTTTCAAGAAACAGAAGTATCATAGAGAGCAATGACAAAGTTATCCTGAAGGACAGATACTAAAGAATCATGAGACTTGCTTCTGTGACATAGCAGGCTAGAGAGATCACTGTGATGGAATTTACGAAAGCTATAGTTAGTTATTAAACTACAGTTTTGAGGTCAGGCCTCAGAGCTGAGGAATATTTACCCATCTGCACTTCAAACACAAAGGGAATACTAATGCTAAGCAACACTTTTCTAGTTTTATGTACATACTTTTTTTTTTCCCCACTGAAAGACAAGCAGGTACCTCAAAAGCACTGATCTTATACAAGTTGAAGAGCCACAGTTTTTTTGTTTGGTTGGTTTTTGTTTCCATGCAAATAAATCAGCAATACATACAAACTGCCACCCACAAAATGACTGAACCTTTCTGCAACAGTTACCAGCAGAAAACATTCCATGAGGACTGCCTCTTTGAAAGCATAAAATGATACATTTTCTTAAACTCCAGTAATCTTCAAAATCAATTCCATTCCACCAGCACTCCTTGATGAGGAAGGTTTCTTTCTTCTGCAAATTTATCTATTTGCCTTTTGAGTTTCTGTAAAGTTTTAGCATCCACAGCCATCCTGCAGTAATGAAGTCCACAGTTACACTTTGCATTGTCTAAAGGTTTGAGACTCACTTATTTAATAGTGCAGAGAATTAACAGTGCTTCATTTGTCTAAGACATCAAGTAGTTGATAATTCATAAGATCTGGAACATTTCTCCACCACACCCTTCAGATCACCTCACTTGGGGCAATAAGACCTAGCTTGCTGTTTGACAAGCAAATTTACCATAAATCTACAACACTTATAGCTATAATGAATCCCATTCTAAAGGAATATTAATAAAATGTAATGAAAACAAAAACATTTTAGACAGTTTAGAGCATTAACAAAATCTTACTATTGCCTGACAATTCCAGAAGCTAACTTGGTATCTACTTCTGGTTAGAGTACGGACTGTGACAACATCATATGCTTTGACATGAATGACATTAAAGACTAAGGCCCTCAGCAAGTATGGTAATTGGGGATGCCTGTGTATCCTAAATAAATGGAATATTGCTTTGAAATGCTGTAAAGCTTTCTAGTATGGCAGAGATTTAACAGACTTTTGCAAGGACATCGCAATCTTTTGAAACAAGATGCAAAACTAGAGTAAAGCTAAAAGTATGATTTTTCCATAATTAAGGAACATAAAAATTTCTTTGGTAGTTCACATGCGTATTTTATAAAAAAGTAGTTATAATAATTTCCTAAAACTATTATACAATCTAATCAATGTTACTTAAAAATAATCATGCTAACTAATRTTATTTAAGCACGCGAGTTTAAAGTTGACATTTAGACAACTCCATTTCACATGTATAATTCATATACATAGGCCAAGAAAAAGCATTACTATTCAGCAAAAGCATGATTTCATTTACCCATAAAGTGCTCCATTTAAACCTAGTGTTTACATGTGACAGAATTGAAAAGCATATCTTCGAAGAAAAACAGCAACTGAATTTGCAGACATGGCACTATCTAATCCTGGTTTTGCAGAGCTGCTGACCTAATACTCCACTTGAATTAATGAGGGCTGTGCCTATGTAAATCAAGCCTGTGTTGTCCTCTCTGGTACAATGCAGCAATTTCAGTTTCAAGGAACAAAAACGACAACTGGACATTCCTAAGAGGCATGTGATCTTACTGTGATCCTTGAATAGGAATTAAGTTGCTAAGAGTTATTTTTTAAACATTGCTTTCACCCTTTAGTTTATTTGAATAAAACCACATTTTATGTCCACTGTTTCTAGTCAGTCTTATTTCTTGCCAGTAGACCTCTTCACTGAAATTATGCTCCCAATTACAACCTTTAAAATCAACAGCATTCAGGCTAATATAGCTGTAGAAAGCTCCCTTACTTAATCTTATGAGAAATGGATAGGAATGAGGCGGCAAAGAGAGAAAAGAAACATTCAGTGGGATATTAAAAGGGTGGATTTTACTATAAGCTTTCCAAAAGCATGAAATTTAGAATAACGCTAATTCTTTTCAAGACGAAATTGGGGGAAGGTTTCCTCTCAACCTGCATTTCAAGACAATATCAGAAAATATCCAGAAAGCATTGTGAGGTAAATTATTAATTTGTCACCATTCCATGCTTCGTAGGCAACTGTAATCAAGCTTATTTCATATGTTCTCTGTTACATGAAAAATACCATAGAATTCAACTGGTTGCATTGCATGGGCTTCTGCAAAATATTTTAAGATATTCAGAAGCATAGTCCTTGCTGCTTTCTACCGTCATATCATCTCATTTGCAATATTACTCCCCTACGTTGCCTTAAAGGATTGCAGCATCCAATACCTTGCCCATAAATAGAGCGCCATACTCAGTGCACACATCTGTAATTCTGTATGTAGGGAAGCAACAAAGGAAGCTTTAAGAATGGACAGACTTTTTTCTTTCTTTCTTTTATTCTTTTTCTTATACAAGCTACTGACTGGGATGGGACGAACCTGATCAGCTTTTATTACGACATTTGCCAGTATTTCTCCATCACTTAGATCTATAATCTTAATTTAGCTTCTTTCTTACCAATTCCACAGTGCAGAAATTTATTTTGCATGAGTGCAAGAATCCACACAACATATACAGAAATATCAATATAACTCTAAGGGAATAACTAGCATTTTAAAAAGCTTTCTAAATAATAAGCCATAAGAATTTAAACAGCAAAAAATCCTAAACATACCCTGTAGGACTGCACAGATTTGGGGCGGGGGGGATGGTTAATGCTCAAATGCTGTAGTGCACTCTACACACAAACAGTAATAAAAATCTATCACTTAATCATTTACATGTTGTGTAAAACAGCAGTCTCCTTTTAGTTAAGAGCTGCTTTATGTCGTTTTCATCGATACAAATATTGCCCAAGTGATTGTGTGGGAGAATACAAGAACAGACCGTAATAAAATTAAAAATAACTTTCCAAGGAAATAGTATTTGGAAGGATTAATTACAGAAGTTCAAACAGGAGGCCATATGCTCTCTTTACTATTCAGCATACAGTATGCCTGTAATAAAACAGGGAGGGGAAAAAAGCTAGTCAAAGCAAACTAATTCAAGTACCAGGTAATGATTCAAGATACCTTTACAATTTTGTGTGCCTGAATACAGTTTATCTAGTCATTTGACCTCTATGCTAAAATTTTAATCAGCTGTTGTCATTTGTGGAATAAAATAGTTAGCCCTTTGCCACTATTCCCATATAGCAGGTATTTCTTGAGTGCTAAATACATGGAAGAAATTGGTAGTGTGTGTATATTTCCTCCTTACGTCAAATTTTCTACTCCGAATATAAGGTATACTTCCAAGACAACAGAGGCCATCAAAGATCACAGCTGCAAACAGTCCCTGCATAAGAACTTTCTTAAAGTTTACAATAAAAAAATATTTTTTTATGCTTTCCATTTAAGTAGCACATAGTAAAAAAAAAAAAAAAAAAAATCATTGTGACTTGACAAAACTTCACTAAAACTTCACATTAGCATGCTGACATAAAAAGTATATGTTCAAGTGTTTTTCCAAGGGCTTAACTTGAGAAAATGGGTTATTTTTCCATCTGCAGCAGAAAACCTTAACATCTTTCCTTAATTGATCAGTTTAATATTTTCAAAACTATAGCACTGATTCTGTAAGCAAGAGCTGATGGAACTTAACTAGAATTTGCTAGTGGAAAAATCAGAGCAGACATATAAAACAAATCAGAGAGACTTTTATTCCAACTAAGTCACGTGCAACGTGACCAAAAAGTCAAAATTCTTCAAACATTCATTATTATGGGTGTTACTCTCTTTTTATTCAACTAAATCYATAAGATTTTTAATGTGATAATAAGTACCCTATCTGTTGCCATCAGTCACTTAAAAAGTAGGTCAACACATGAAAATTCAGTTTAAAGATATTATGAAAGTCAATGACATAAGTTGACATTATTAGAATATCATAGTAGTGTATGGCCGCAGAACATAATGTTAGAAGAAGAGGAAAGAGTTGGTTCTCATCCCATAACCTCCATGAAAAACAACAATAATAATAATAAAAATCTTACCTTTTTACTTGCATAAATTAATGGAGAAAAGTTGTATTAAAACACAAGAGTCAGTTAGGGGAAAGTGTTTGAAATGCCCTATGCTCTGCAAGAAGCCACAGCTTCCTTGGAAAATATTTTCTTAAGAAATGTCAAACTGTTCTAGACAAAAAATGAAAATGAAACAACTGATCAATAGCATGTTTTTCAAGTGTATTTAAATAAAGTCCTAGGAAAAAACCCTATAAATTATTAATACTTATTAGATGACAGGAAAAAAGTAATTGAAATTACTTTCCTTGTTCTCTCTATATCAGTCTGTTTCAAACTCCATTTTATGTAATAACATAATGATGCACTGAAAGTTTTCTACAAATGTAAATCCATCACATCTAAAGTGAAAAATCCACTAACAGTAAAGCTGGTTTCTATATTGTTTAAACATAATGCACTACTCAGTCTAAATCATAAGGGAATAAGGCACTTAAAATAGGGTGTCACATTTCGAGCTAATAAATAGCAGATTGATTCAGCCTCCCAGTTGATCCTGCAGTTTACTTACATACAAGATGGAAAATAAAGTACTGAAGCCACTGTGATTTACTTCTCAGAAATGAGACACTCTATATTAGTGTAAATGAATGCAAAAGTCCTGCATTGACAATTTATTACATTCTTAGTCCAAGCTCTGATTAGATCAAATTGCAGTCTGAGCACACTGAATACACCTCACTTCAGTTTCCAGTGAATGCTATCAACTATATATTAAAAAAATCTAACAAAACCAAAACCACCACCCCCCCACCCCACCCCCCAAAACACAAAACTAAGTTTTTCCAGTACATTCTTTTTCAAAACATGTTTGTCTCCTGATTTTTCAATACTGAGGGAAAGTTGTTCTACCCCAACAGAAAATCCATTACTTAAAAATGTTTACTTATGGGATTTTTCCTAGAAAGCCTTACCTAAAATAGTGGAATTTGGAGGAATTCTCAGCACCAGTAAAGCTCTGAAGTTAGTGGAAATCTCTCTCCACTAATGTTAGGATAAATGGAATTGAGATGTAAAGTGACATTTAATATTAATACCCCAAAACAGAAGGCAGGAATGATGTATTTCTGTGAACTGTCTCCATTTCTTCCATTAAATCCCAGGCATTTTGGATGTTTTCACATTTGAATTTTATTAGCTTTATTAAGCAAAGATTGTATAGATAGTCTTAAAATAGAAATTATTGCATTTAGATCCTAATTTGCCTACTAAATATTTTCACTGATATGGATTTATTTAAAACTTAGAGAGACTTTGCAGTGAGATCTGACCTACATCCTAATTTTAGCCCACTTTCCTAATACTGAAGATCAAACACCCATTTTCACTTTACCATGCATATATAAGTTACATCCAAAGAGACCGTACGTTTTAGTTATTGTCAACTATGCTTTTCAAGATACAGATTGCCTTTAAAAGTTAATCTACAAAAACCAATGTGGTCTTTAAAAAACACCTGCACAATTTTTATGTGCCAAAATATTTCTTCATGCAAATTTGAAGATCTGTGCAAACAAGTTACTTTTTTGCACTGAGTTGCATAGATATCATAGATGTGACGTCTGCCTCGCGCCCCATTTCAACTCAGCAAAATAGTTGGGGTTTTTCTATTTTGAGCATATGAATGCTTCCATTAACACCAATATCAGATTTCAGTCAGTCTTAGGCCATCACAAGTAAACTAATGTAAATACTTGCCCAGCTACAGTGTACATTGCTTTCAAAACATGGTTCCATTGAGCTTAATTATTTCAAGCACTTTCTGCAACTATGACAGAAAATACAATACCCTACTTCCATAACTACCATAGCACCACAGTAGAGATGACAATCAAGACCAGGAAAACTGCCATAAACATGTTGTTCTAAGAAACTGACAACTTACATAGCCTTCCATGACAGAATCCTAAACACTTTATTTATATCCATATGTTTTCTGCATTGAAATATATGGAACAGCGGTGTCATCTAAAGTTTCTACTGATCTATTGCTTCTGTCCCTATTACAGAAAATGTAAATGGGAACTTAATCATCAGATATATAGAGTATTTTCTATTCTAAATGAATTATCAAAATAGTAATATAATTCGAAGAAAATATACTAAGGTATGAGTCTTTTAAATGTATAAGCTATTATATACAATAGTATTTTTTTTTCAGTTTTTTTTTTTTAAATCTCATAATAATATAGTTTCCTATGGTTTTGCCAAAAATATTCATAGCAATATGATCAAGCAATACTTTCAGCAACAAAATTTATTTACCTCCAAAAGATATTCCAGGATTGACAGGAAACAGTCAACAATTCCACATTAGTTTCTAGTCTGTTTATTACTGCAAATCAATGCTATTCAATTGTTTCCAGAGAACCTGCTCTGCTTATTCCAGAAGGCACACTGATATTCCTTACTGTTTCTACAGTAGCTCAAACACTGAAATGGATGTTCAATTTTTAAAGCAAAGCACAGGAGACTAAAGCAGCAACAGTTCTTATAGTCCTATTTGAGAAATGAGGAAAATGAAGTATGTGGGACCCCAACTAAAGTACAACGGACCACTTGTGTCTGCGTACCTAGGCTCTGTGTGCTTAGCATGCTGGGCTTCAGGACTCCACAGAAGTTCATGGCCTTCAGTTCAGACTTAGTTAAGGAAGCCCAAAACTGCATTTTAATTTAAGGGCATCTTTACTAATAAACTCAAGAGAGTATCAAAAATATTTCAGAATTCCCATAGCTAGAGTAAATCTCTTATTCAAGTGACCTGAAAAGGTTTCTCATTTCACACCACAGGAACCCCTTCCCCCAACCCCTTTTCCTGTTATGATCTTTTGGAGAAACAATACAATTGCTTCACTTTTTACCACCCACTGGCTTAACAATATGCAGATTTTCAGGTGCTTCATCTCTTCTTAATCTTATGGTAACTGGCATTTGCAGAACAGTATCTTAGCTTTTACCTTGACTCTAATCTTTGCTACTTTCCTGAACTTATTTAATTCTTAGCTTTTTTACTGAGCTCCTCACTGTGCTATCTGACCTCCATGAGCCAGCCATCCTCCTTTCCATTAGAGTTATCTCCATGAGAGCCCCTGCCTGATGAAATCTCACTAGCCTGTTTCAGTCTCATCCTTCTTAGCCAATCAAGTGCCTCAGTGCTAAAAATCTCTTCTTGCTGATAACCCAAGTTTATTTTCATTTGCTTTACTGTGTAGTTTATGTGACCAGTCTGCCAATCAAAAGGCTTTACTGTAACGGTATTTGATGTTTTCCCTAAAACTTCATGTCAACAAATTGTCAGATTATGTGAAAACATGGTGGGGGTTTTGGGGGTGAGGTTTTTTTGTTGTTTGGTTGGTGGGGTTTTTTTGGGGGGTGGTGGTTTTGTTGGGGGGTTTTTGTTTGTTTCATTTGGGTGTGKGGGGGTTTTTTGTTTGTTTGGGTTTTTGTTTGTTTGTTTGTTTGTTTTTTAGAGAGGGCTTTTGTTGTCCTTCTAGGACTTTCATAAGAAAACTTAGGACTGCAGGCATCAGTGACTGATCATCCTCTGTAAACAAAGTGTGCCTCTGGATACAAGAAAAGACTATTTTATCATTCTGAAACATTATTACTATTTTGCGTAAGATGTTACACAATACATAGAAAACAACTATACAATCATTCCACAGTGCTGACAGTTCCAAGGCATGTATAGGCACACTCAAATTTAGGACTAAAAAAAGAAAAGCTCTGATTTGAGGTGGTCTGATCAAACCATTTCAAATGATGTGCTGAAAAAGTGCAGAAAAAATGTTTGTGCAAAAAAAAAAAAGTTAAAAAAATAATCAATCTGTCTTCAGATCCAGAACAAAGCAGGTAAAGGATAAAAGTTTCAAATGTTACATTTGGGATGGAGAGGACCAGGATTTTTAGAGTGAACAAAATTAGTATTGCTCATTCACTGTTTACTAGAGCTTCATTACTAGCTTCATTGTTGCTATGTTGAATAACAAAAAGATTCTTGTCATTTCCAGGTATTGCTACAATATCACACAGAGCTCAGTTTTCAAACCAACTCTTCTTGATTCAGAAGATGCCTAAGTGATTTTGGAATTATCTGTCTGGCAGAAAAGAAAARAAGTAGTATAATGAAGACAGAACGATTTAGAAAGGAACCTAAGGTGGTATCTAGACTGCTTCCACCAAAAGCTCTCAATTAACCACAACGTTCTCTGGAGTACTCTTGGTGCAATTCTCTCAACTTCTGAAGCAAATATACCTCCTGGGAACAGGCGGAAGCTTGTAGGACTGTATTCAGCTTAATGTAAAATAGAACAGGTTTCCAAGTGCTCCATACAGTCAGGGCTGGCTTACTGAGTTTCAGTCTTAATGAAAGGAGCATTCTAAGATCTGCACATCTTTCAAATTCACAACTTAATTATGCATCCTATAATTAAACTTTGATAAATAATAGTCAAATGTAGCCAATCAAATGATTGCATATAGATCCATATCTATTTTCAAATTCACCTGATTTTTAACAACAAACTTATTTAAGGGCATATTATTCTGTATTAATTGTGGAGTCTTTACAGCCTTTTTGTCATCTTTTCTTTGATAAGGATATAATTTATGTGCTATCCTAAAATATAAATAAAAGAGAGGAAAAAAAAAATCTTTACAGTGAATGTTTTGATATTTAGATTACTTATCTTTCTCCAGTGGATTCTAGTGATTAATGAATCCCAATTTCACAGATAATTTTTTCCACACCTTTAATTTCACATACATTCAAGGCCTTTTTTGCACCTGAAAATATTTATCTACTTTTCCATTCACATTCTTCTACTAGTAATATAAATCTGAGTTCCAAAAAGTTGGCACTGATATCTTTAAAATAGCACACTTGCTGTACTCTAGTATATTCTAAGTCTGGTGACAACAAATACTGAGTTTCCTAATGCTTTTTAAAGTTTTTATGCATAATAAATTTGTTTTTCGTATTTATGTTATATTCAGGTTTCCACAAAAGCAGTTCATTGTCCTTAGTTTTCAGAGAAGGAGGCACAACGAAATCAAACTTATGTACTAGAGTAAGATGCCTTTTTTTTTTTTTTTAAATAAATATAAATAGCAGCCTTCAAATATTAGGAAAAAACCAGTTGCTTTCAGGTAACCTATATTTCAGTATCTTCTCAGTGCATAAGCATGTAAATAACTGCTTAAACAGCATCTCCCTTCCACAAACTTTTTATATTCAAAATTCACCAGATCTACCTTGCAAAGATGGTTGTTGAATACAGTGCTTTCTGTCAACAAAAAACCCCTGAGTATCTGATGAATAATGGTCACGTAAATTGTTAAAAAAAGGCAGAAAGCAATACTATGGTAGAGGACTAGAATCAGCAATATTTTAATACAGTTCTAGTTAAAAAGTGGTTTTCTATAACTATCTGCTACCTTTTTGCAAAATGTCTGATGTCTGCCAGTGTGCAGCTACAAATGAAAGGCCCTTGTCTTCAAAACCCAAACTAGCAGAATTTTTTGTAATATTAAGGACCTTGAATGAGGAGTAGGGAGTAATTCAGTACTTTAATCTACTAAATATTTTAAAGGTTTGTCATCTGCACTTTAATGTCTATCTTTTCACCAGGTGCATAATAGCTTTAACACTGCAAAAGAAGGATCTATACATATCTCTTATGCCATAAAACACTAATCAGTGTAAACTTCAAAGCTTTTACTTGAGAGTGTAAACTTCTAAGAAAGATTAGATAACTACTGAGCAGGTGCAATCCAGGAACAAAAATAGATGGAAACTTAATAAAGGAAGCCAGACAAAGCTGTCACTAAAAAAATTCCCCTCCTTAAAGAGGAATGACCATAGCAAAAAAGAAATTATGATGCAATTACCACATCTGATAAGGATAGCCAAGCATTTTACAGATATTTCTTCAAAATTCGAGTTCATCATCCAAAGGCAAATATATTATTTTGGATTTCACCTTTGCACAAGCAGATTTTGATATTCTCTTCTCTCAGTCATGTTCAACATATTCTATAAAAAAGTTAAAACTTAATGATATTCACATTAAAGGGCACAACACACAGTCCTAACTTGCACAATATTTGACAGTTTTCTTTAAAACATTACAATTTTATATAAAGCATTCAACACTTGAATTCCAATGCTCTAATGTTCACTGAAGCCAAAAATTTCATAACGTCCTCAAACACATTCAAGTAATCATCACATACTGAAACACTCACAGACACCCTGATGAATTAAGGAACTTAATGGGATTAAGTTCACACTTAAGTATTTCAAGTAAGTACTGTCCACTTCTTACTTTCCATTGTGAACTGGAACCAACCACGAAGAGACAAACATAAGCTAAATAAAAATAGCAAAGTTTCCATGTATGTCTTATGACAATGCATTTCACACACATCCAAACTGAAGAATAGAAAACCTTTGTATTTCATTTTATAGTTTTCGAACAAAAGGTTTGATTTTTTTCATGTGTGATAAAAATGGCTAAGTGGTATTAAAGTGATAGCTTAGCATGCAGAAATAAAAGCACGAGCCCATTGCCAGCAATCTCACCAAGCTCTGTAGGACTAATCAGCATTAGAAGAGAGTTGTTTATAAAAAGCTAATAGTAATTATGACTTTTTTTTTTTAAAGCATGCATCTTAATATTTCTGCTTTCCTGAAATACCACATCCCTTTCCATTGCATGTAAGTACATACTTTTCCTCTTTTGCATGTTGGTTTGGGGGTTTTTGGTTGGGTTTTTTCCTTCTCTTCCAGAACCTCAGAAAGTTTGACTCAATCAACCAGTCAGGCCAATTACATTGGCTGCTTTGTCACCTACAAAATTCTGTATTACAAAAACATTGGGTATTTATAACAGAATGTCCCTCTTTCTTTCAGAATAAATGGCCTGTTTTCCTGAGCAATGGAGTTGTTCTATCCTCATTACTCCCATTAACCTGTGAATTTAAATCAACTATCAGAAAAATAAAAGGTGCAGGAAGCGGCTTTGATCAGAAACAAGTTTTCATTATCTTTTGTTTTAGAGAGAACACAGTCTTTAGATAAAAACTGTGAGGAAGCCAGCATCTATGTAAGCTATTAAACTGGATGGTTAATTCTGGGCAAAATATGTTTATTTGCAGAGGGCATAGCAGAAGCTTATTCTACACTGAAATTTCAGTAAAACTTTTAGAACAATGTCCTGCCTCTCAGAAATTAGTATTAGGCTGCTATTTACTGTATAGCAGACAGATTTTAGCTTATTTTGGTCTGTGCAAAGAAAAACACCAACATCCGTAAGATAGCCATGTAGATATTTCTTTAGGTACTGTTTGCAATATCCCATACCTAGCAAACTGCTTAGTGCAGTGTTCTCAAATTGCTTTTACAGTATAAGGCTCTGAATAAAGCTGCGCTTGAATCAGCCAGCAATGGGGATCCTACAACAAAAAAGAATCTCATGTAAAATCCTGGGCATGCTCCCATTGACTGGAGAATTTATAGTGGTTAGTAGGCAGTAATACCTTGCTGAAGTAGCTCTTCTCCTGGTGCATATAAACTAATTTAATACATTCACATCAACAACTTACATACCACATCCTTATCACACCATTGCCACTCCATCTTTTCTATTGGAATACTGTCACATTTTCACTCCCAGAGAGTTCTTGGCATTAAACTGGAGAGAATCCAAACCATTATAAAATGAAAGTGCCTGATCTTTCAGTTAAAAATGCCAAAGTACATGTGCAACAACCTAGTGGGAATTATAGATATTTTCTGTATTTTGCTCAGATAAAGTTATTATCCCCGTCTTTGCTTATTCAATCCATTGACAACATAGCATTTGTGAACAGAAAATTGTATTTCTGGAGTTGTCTACTCACAGCTTGCCTAATATTTTAAATAAACCAGAATCATACCTGGCTGGAAAACTATCCAGTCAAACATTTTCAAAAGAAGATGTCGTCATAGTTTGGCACAAAAATCTTAGAATATTTTTTCTGAGAAGATTTCATTTTTATTCTTAAGATGACATGGAATACACCATAACAAACAAGATTACATCTTTATGTATTCAACATACCTGCTATGCAACAACCATCCATTTTACATCTGACTTCCAAAGTAAACTGAGAATCAAGGAAACATTTATTTATTATTCCCCATAAGATACCATAACTTAAAGTAGTTTTTTCATTTCACTCATTTTAGAATTACATATAGACAGATTTAAATATTTTTTACCTTCAAGTTTAACTACCATAGTAACTTTTACATATAAACCTGGTTCATTTGGAAGCGAGTTCTCTAATATGAAGCATGCAATTTTACACTGCAAGGTATACCTACATGCTGGTCCACAAATTTCATATGCAGAATGTTTCTTAAGAAGAAAGAAGGGAAATGAGAGTCTCCAGCATGTGGTCTTTCAGAAAGAGTCTTTCTTGGGGCCACTATGAGTGGGCTCGGGCAGCCATTGCAGAGCCCTGCTTCCACCAAGGGATGGCAGAGGGGCTGCCTACGCTCTCAACAACCGGCAAATAGTATGCATGTGAGAAAAGGGCTAGCATACAAAAATCTGAGCAAGCACCTGCCATTTCAGACTGGTACCAGTCACTAATGGGTACAAGGGCATGGAATGTATCAGAGAAAATGGCAAAGAGGTGAGGGGAAAAGAATTGTTCCAGTACAAGAAATCTCTCTAATTCAAATGAGAGCAAGCATAGGTCACATGAGTACTGTTTAGATCTGTATCTCAAATGCATTCATCTTCCTGATTGTGGACAAAGAAACCTGCAGGATTACAATCAAGTCACTTTAATTTAGAAATGTTATTCATTCCAAATTATATCAAAGTACTCTTGTTCCAGCTTTATATTTCTAGTTGCTAGAAATAAAAAAAGGGAATTACTTTGTAGACAGTGTTTGATACTCTTCTTTGCTGGTGGCCAGAGAGATGAAACAATAGTTCTCACCTTTGCAATGCCAACAAAACCAACCTAAGACACTGTGCAAAGCAACAGGCACAATGTGAATTGAGCAAGTAAGGACACAATACAAAAGACAACTTTGCATTGAGGTGGCAACCTGTCTAAATTACAGGAAAAATTAGGAAACCCTAATTTCTGCATTAAAATAATAAGTGATACAATAATCACTTTGTCTCCTTCTTTCTAACAGAATAAGCCATTTCCATGCTGTCTATGAAACTGTCACTTGGTGATGCTGCGTAGCTACTGCTGCTGAACAGCAAAACCCATCCAACTTTCATTTATTTTGAGTTGTGAACTCTGAATAATTAAGACATTTATAATGCAAACCTAACGTGTCTATACATGGCCTAAGATTCTTACCTGATATGGCTAATGCGACATACAAATAAGCTATCATTTTCAGCACAGGGCGCTTCATTTCTTTTCATTGTTAGATGTTATTTCCTTTTTTTATACCAAATATTTAATATTCTATGAATTAGTTTTATTGATCAGTTACTCTAGTTTAGCAGCGTTAAACAAAAACAAAAAACTAAATATCTCAACTACAAAACCTTATTTAACGTACTATGTACAAAATAAACCCAGCTATTGCTCATTTTGTGGAACAGGTATACAAAAGAATATCAAATAGAATTCATCAAGACAGAAAGTGATGCATGAGCCTATTCACTTCTGAGACATGTCAATAAAAACAATAAAGCAAGACACTTTGTAGTCTAGCTCTCCTGTTCCATATGAACGACTAGTTTAACTAGGCAAGACAAACTGCTTATTTGCTAATAAGAAGCTTGGTATAATGAGAATARTATGTGCATTAGCTAGATATTTTTATTAAAGCAGAGTATCTGTATATAAAAATCAGAAAATAATCTAAGATAGAAAGTATGACTTGAAAACATTTTTATATGAAAGCTTCTATTTTCAAGCAATGAAGTATCCACAAGTAACAAATGTACGTGGGTTTTTTAAGCAACATATAGACAGTTGTTCTAACAAAAGACACCTGAAAAATGAATTGTAAGCCCCACTTGTAAATTGGCTGAGGCTATTCCAACATACCTACCTACTCTAAATTCTTGTTCAACAGATAATCAGAGACTAGTTTCGATCAAGAGTTCTACTACAGTAGAAGGGCCTACAGGTATAAAAGAAATGTGTTGTTTAAACAAAACTAAAACACAGCAGCTCACACAGTAAGGATCCACAAGTAGTTGTGTTACAGATTATTTCTGTTGATAACAGAGCTACTCTTTCCTGAATAAGTCTGCAAGTATTCTGTAAGTTGTCATTCTCATTTACCTTACTACTTAGCACATTAGAAATTGAAATTCTCCTTAATGACAGTAAGTTATCAGTTGATAGCAAATAAGCTTGCCCTTCCTATGTGCTGACCAGGTCACACAAAGAAGGGGAAGGTGAGTAGCCATATTAAAATGCTTTCTCTTCCTCCAAACCCCTCAGGGGAAGGTCCTTACCACTGTGCCAATGAATTTCTTATGGCTGCCTCCATCATAAATACTCTGATTAAAATGTAAATTCAACCAACCTATCAGCTTCCCATTAAGAGGACTCTTTAAAAACACCATTAATCAGCTGAGAGATATGTAGTGAAATACCACTTATCAATTCTAACTGCTTATGACAGTTAACAAAGCTTTATATTTGCCCCAAACATGTGCTGATCTATCAATTATGCCAGGGTTCACTCTCACGCTAATTGTACATTTTCTTCTCTAATGCATTTTTGCTGTTATCTCATAGGCTAATGAAAGCCAGGAAATCAATACATATAAATTATACATGCAAAGAAGGACTGCTGTGAACATAAAGTTTCTAATTAATTGCACTTGATTAATTTATATCCTTTAATTATCTTGCTAAGCCACAAACAACATAAATATCCTTGCAATCTGGTTATTGCTATGTCAGTCATAAAAAAACCAGACACAGTAAATCTATGAAATCTAGCAAACTCCATTGCCAAAAAACATGGTATGGCATAACACATAAATATAACCGGACTTACTCAAGACACCTATGAATAATTTTAGTGTGACAAATTACCACTAAATATGTTGTATAGTTATTTGACTAAGGTTATAATGATGTTATAACTTTACATGTAGCATACAGGGTAAGCAAAATGCAGGCTTACCATGCAGGATTATGGAGGCTCTTAGTTGTATTTATAAAACAAATTTGCAATACAGATGTGATATTGATATCTGATTGGTTAGGGTCAAGGACCAAATTATCAATATTCTAAATTAGGGCATTACTGTTTTTCTGCACTTAAGATCACATGGCAATTTGTTTGTAGAGTTATCTGAAAGCCAGAAATGCACACAATCAGGACATAATAATGATAGACCCAACTCTAAACAGAGTTAAATAAGAGCTACCATACTGTCTTTTGTAAGAGGCAGTTGGCCAAATATAAATTCTTCCATTATGTGAGTAGCTGTAACTGTAGATACTTTTTTTTTCCCCCCCCTTTCAAATTTTGTCCACTTTGGTAAACCAACCATATGTCACTGTTCTGAAATCTAATCCTATCAATCCACCAGACTTGCTCTTTGTCCTACAGATATTCAGTAATATGCTGTTGTGTATCTACAACTTTCATAAACGTGTAAAAAGAAACTGTATCTGTCTACAGGGAGACTCAGACAGAGACCATCTGTCAGTGACTAAAGCTATTCTTTAAAAAAGAAAACATTCAT
The DNA here is from genome assembly GCA_035582835.1 of Phoebastria nigripes. Lineage (NCBI taxonomy): Eukaryota > Metazoa > Chordata > Aves > Procellariiformes > Diomedeidae > Phoebastria > Phoebastria nigripes. The sequence continues at coordinate 1,416,780 of JAYKAV010001000.1, read as the reverse complement.
CTGGGATTTGCCCTTTACAGAGTAAACCCACTTAACCTCCCAATAAGATTAACTGTTATTTGTTTCCATTAAACAAAAATGACCATGCTAATATGCATTTAATGGTACTAACAATGAGAGAAACATGAACTTCAACAATTTTTAAATTCTTTAAAATCATAAAAGTTATTTCATGACAGCTATTTTACTATTCATAAATTACTTTCATTTTTCATTACAAGCTTTCTTCCCTGAAGTTGAGACTAAAAATGAAAGGGAAAAAAAAATATCAGGGTAAATATTGAAACTAAGACAGCAGGCTCTTGAGTCTGCCACATATTATAGATAGCAATGACTATATATAAATTAAGTCTGAATAATGCATATAAAAACCCAATACCTTTGGAGCACTGATGATTTTCACCTGTGCCCTCAACATCTAGGCATTTACAAAGAAAGGTATTTAACTAGATTGATTATATGAGGCTGTCCGAGTAGAGTTAGTGCAATGTAATGGAGACTGTGCTTCTCTCTGCAGCAGCAGAAGTCACTGAAGCAGCCTGAAGCTATACTGAAAAATACCTTAATGTCTCTTCCTGGGCTGACAAAACACGATAGTAGTGTCATCTAAGTCTCCCTCTTCTACTGTGCAAAAACACAGTAGGAGAACCCTTTAAACGTAGGCAAGCCCTTCTCTCCTAATTTTGTCTTTATGCTTTTTTTGTCAGACCAAGTTAGCGAGATGCGCAACAGTAATAAAGAGTATCCTAAAACATGAAGGACTGAAGTGCAAAATCCCTCATAAAATTAATCCCCAGGTCCCCGCCTTCCAGTTTTGCTTATTACTCTGCCTCTGAAGTAACCTAGATGAGAGCCACAAAAGGCATCCTCCTCCCCTCAGGAGAAGCCTGAGGAGAGCTCCATAAGGTCTGTTTCCACTCTAGGCATAATTCAAATCTTACTGGAACCAGTGGGAATATATTTACCAGGTTCAGTTAGCTTTGCATCCAGCTTTCTTCATTAATGGTAGTGGCACTATACAATCAATAAACATTAAGACAAAGCAATCATACAATCATTTTCTCAGTGAGAAATTGGCATATGCTATAAATAAGAATAATTAAATTGATGAGAGGAATCATTATCACAATTTAGTACAGCTAAAAAAAGTTGTTCCTAAAACAGAGAATCCAGAAAATACCAGCTTCTTCCCCTCAAACACAAAGTATACTAAGAACCAGAAGCAGAGAAAAAAACCCTAGGCATGCAAATCTTCTCTTCTTATTCTAAGAGTGAATGGTTGATGCATTACTTGAATACGCTGCATCTAAGACCCAACATCGGGGGGAAAAAAGATCTTATTGTATATACAAAGTGTTATACAGAAGCAAATATTTTAAACTCTATTTTAGCAGATATTAAATCTGGATGAAGATGCATTATGAGTCATTTCAAAACTGCTAAAATCTCCTTTCTATTGGACAGGTGGTAAGACCACAACTTTTWAAATATTGAAATCAATCCTTTGACATTGTTTGTGCTGGCTTCTGTTTCTTCCCTGCTAAGGAAACAGATTCAGACTAGCATTGCCCAGTGTTTGTGTACTGTCCGTAAAGCTATAGCTGGACAATGAACTTTGTGTTTTCATTACTTTACAGAAAGAATGGTGAAGAGTGAAATTGAGAAAGGGGTGAATTAACAAGGATCATGTTTAGCTACCGATAAAGTTCTGACATAAGACTTGCCACATGCCAGAAAGTTACGGCACAGAACACTCAATGGTCACTAAGAACTAACTGAAGGCATCAGGAAAAGCTTTTATCCATCCAAAAAACATCAGTTCATCGAAGGAAAAACTTTGAAGTATATAACTTCCACTAGAGTTCACTGGATTTGTCACTTCAGATATAAAGCACCTAGATAGAAGCAGAGTACTGAGGTTTGACTGCAATTACCTTATCTTTCCTATTTTTAGTGACAGGACCAGATTATTTTAAGTGCGTTTTATAGAAAACCCTTCTTTACTGAAATATAAAGACTGTAATAAAGACAATACAATGTTTTGAAACTGTTTTAAATCCTTCACTCAGCTTTGCTTCTACAGATTTAACATGTAGGGGTTCTAATCTTACTGCTACTAATTAGAGCTTTAGTGTAATTGTGCCAACAGGGTGCTTGGCATAATAATTACTATTGAGAGATTCTGGTGGAGCAGTAACGTGCCCACATAATACAGATATGTCTAATATTATACAGCAGTCACCTTTGTATGTTGACTCTTAAGTTGGATTTTAACCAAGTAAGGGGTTATTTTGCCTTTATTATAAAGCTCAAAAGGCATATACATATGTATGATTTAGGTATTCATTTTTTCCTCTTTGATTCTTTTGAATATTAATTAGGTAGAAGAAAACTAGAAGGCACATTTTATTCCACATCCTTCATAATTTAGTCTAGTTTGGCATGGGAAAATGGACAAAAATGCTTATGTTGGCAGGTCATACTTCTAATGTAATATTAGACTTTCTTAGGATAACGTCCTCAGCTGCAAAGTTTACCATAATATACAATGAACTGAACTAAAAACAGAGGATGAGTAAGACTTAAAAATCTGCATTTAGAAAGCGCCTGTGCTGCATTCCATTACAGTCTTACTGGTTTTGAAATAAATCTTTATGTAACTATTTGAATAAATCTATTCAGTGAAATACATAAGACTTAAACCTAAGGGACAATGCAGGAACACTAACAAAGATATAGAAGAACATTTTTGAACAGAAGAGCATTTTTGATCACTTAGTAACGTTTACTATCTTACTGTCTAACAAGTTTCAGAGAATGAAACTTTGTTAATGACGTAAATCTATAGTGAAAGAACACTTACCAGCATTGAGATGTTGTGTTTGGTTTTGTGTTTTTTACCTCTAGAAATATCAGCTTCAGCCATATAGTCATTTGAAAAAAACAAAAAACAAACAAACAAACAAAAAAACCAAAACAAAAAAAATCTTAATTATGGATATTTGTTAAGGAGGACTTCAAAAGCTATTTAAACACACAAACCCTGCACAATATTATAAAATAAAAAGTAATAGGCCTTTTCAGTCTAACTGTAGAATCTTCTTTTTAAAAAAAAAAAGTGAACTCTCTAAAAGAAAGTGTACAGCATGGAGCCTGAACCAGAGCTCCATCTAGAACAGACAGGCTTGTTTTTACTGCCCCTTAGTGCTTCCCTTTTAAAGTGACAGGAAACCAATTTCTGATTACAAATCAATAGGTTAGCATGCTACTATCAGACAGTAAATTTAGTTGTTGATATTAGACCATCGAAGAGGATATCAGAAAAGACCAAGTGTTGCCATTCTGATGCATACAAAAACCAGTAAACAGTATTGCTTTTCTGCAACTCCATATTTTCAAGGAACAATTCTTAGAGTAAGTCACATGTGGCCTATTTATCATTTGTGGGTCACGATCAGAATAAAAACTGCAACAAATGTATCATATACATAAAGTGCATAAGTTTAAGTCTCAAATACAAGAACCACTGAAATGTGCTGTATTAGTTAATGTAATGGAAACAAAAAGTACGTATGCTCCTGTCACACAAAATACCTTTTGATGAAGTCTCTTTTTTCTTTAAGCTTTTAAGATAATCTTAGAGAAATCATCAAACTATAAAAAGAAATCAATAAAACAGAAAAGGTTCCCATCACCCCTAAAAAAATCCATAACTTTTGCATTTTAATAGAGACACTACAAGACTATACCAGTCATTTTCTTTCTGATGTATTCCTTTGATTTCACTCTTATCTCACAGGACTCTTGACTTTCCTGAGAAAGGGATTATTGAATTGTATGTCTCCCTCAGATGCTCTTGATCATTCAAGTAGTCTGTACTTAAGAACGTTACAGAGTCTGCTCAGCTGCTGGCTCCTTGGGAACTCATCAGGGACTGTCATCTTAATATTAATTGGGTTTTGTGCAGGAATCCGAGGCCCACAATGAGAGGGTTTCAAGAGAGAAGATTATGCCCAAAGCCAGATATAAAGACAAACATATTTAGCACAACAATTATGATAATTGCAGAAACACTCTGAGAAATAAGTAAATCTGATTAAGGGCACTTCTACATGATCAAATATTAATCTGATGTCTTCACTCTAACCTGGTTTGAACATAAGAGGCTTCTTATGGTTTTATGTATTAACAGATTTGTAGAAGCTGAACTCATAGTACCTAATAATATGGTACATCCAAGTCAATACAGTAAAAGGATCTTTACGGAATGTAATCCACTTAAATTAAAAATAGTCACAGATTGAATCATAAAGCTTAAATTAAAATTGACATACACTCAATCAATAAAACATTTAATATAAAGTCTTGTATAAACTACCATAACATTTTTCAATCTCATAGCATAAAAACTTGTGTGTATTTCTTTTTATTGAATAAAGACAGCATCACTTCAGAACAAATCATCATAAATACCACTCGGACAAAGACTTAAAAGTTTCCCGACTCACATAATATCCAGCAAACTAAATACACCTATATTTACAGATGTGAGATTTATTTCTCTTTAAAAATATGTGTATTAGCTATAGAGATCTGAAGTATCTGATTAAACCATTTCATCTTTAAAATCACTATGATTTATAAGAACTGTGGGCCAACACTGTATATCTGAGTGATGAGCAATAAGACAGTGGCAGTAAAATAAAAAAAAGTGTTTGCAACATTGATTTCCCTACATATGTGTGCATGCGCATACTCGTATATAAATACATACATATACAGACCCCYCTATCAAGAATCCATACAAAATCGTGTTTAATATTCTGTACACATTATATTTAATACTATCATGACAAGTATTTTCAGTTTGTTATGCACAGACCAGTTTTGAATAAATCTTAATCTAATATATACAGTATGCATACTTTTTAATATAAATTTGCAGAGGTAGAAGCAATGCCTGAGAACATCTACACTATATTTGCATAATCATTTAAGTTAACTCAGATGAAAGCTTCCATGTATAGCTAAGTTTTCAAAATTGAACATAAAGCATCTGAAAACTATTACAGTAATACATGCACAGAAGCCTACAAAAAAGGATAATATATCAGAAATTGTAATACAAAAATGAATTATTTCAACCTGAGAAAGAAACACACACACATAGGTGCCTATCTATTCATCTTTATTTGTAAGTATTAACCACATATAGACCTTATGTGAAAGGTAAATCTTGCCAGCATGGCTTACCTCCCATAGTAATTAGGCTTGTGTTTCTGCTTTATTAACTCTGATACAACAGTGTCCTGCCCTCTGTCACCAGGGGTACTAATAGATGATAATCACTACGATTTGGAAACCATACAAATTAAATGATGAAGTGAGATGAAGTGTAGTAATGCAATGAGTTCAAGGACAAGCAAGTTAGTAATTTCAATATTCATTTTCAGGATATTAAATAGGATATACATGAAGAAATTAAACCATGGTTTATCACAAAAAAGAATAATTTACATTTATAATTATACATATTCCTGAAATATTAATGTTTTAAAGATGATACTAAAAAGTTTACCTTATGCAAGATAGTTTGCTTTCCCCTAAAAGAAACATTAGAAATATCTCTCTTATTTATAAATGCAATCAAATCTTTACAAGACTTAACATTCCCTATGGACAATTTTAATTTTGTGTGCATGTCTTTCCAGTCCCGTGATAGCAGGCCTATATTAGTATATGGGAAATACATTTTTATCTGAATTACTACAATGTTAAAGATGTGATACTGATTCTTAGCTCCTAACTACAATTTTTCATCCATTAATCTCAGAGCACTAATACTGCAAACCTACTGTTAATTTTTTAAAATCAAGTGCTTAATTATACAGAAACATAACTCAGCCAACAAAAGTAACTTAACTACAAATAGTTGTCAGCATTTTCTTCTTTTAGAAGTTTTTAAACTGTTAAAACTTGTGATGAATATCACAATTTTACAGTAATTTCAAAAAGAGGCTTCAAATTCTGAAATGTCTTTTTAAATGATAGATTTTCTTTAAAAAAAAAAAAATTATCAGCTCCATAAGAGACAATTAAAGCACTGACATGAAGATACTAAGTCTGAACATTGTCACTGTGCTTAACTGTCTTTTCAAATCCATACTTGTCTTTGGTAACTTATCAATAATACATTCTTCTTATCACATTTATTCTTTACACAAGACATCTAGTTTCAAAGTCTTGCATGTTTCAATGTGAATCTAAGACTCCCACATTTTTAGAAGGTAGAAATATATTTCAGTATATTTATTGAAAGCCAAATATGTTTTAGAATAAGCTAACATTTAAAAAAAAAAATTAGTGAAAAATTTTCTGTCAAACAGCTTTTTTTCTTTTTCTTTAAATAAGTAAATAGGTGAATGGAGCTACTTAAATGTATTATCCAGTTATCTAAAAAAAAACCTGATTCTTGGGAAAACAATCCATGTTACTCAAATCAAAGTCACATTTTCCTAGTAGCGTTCTAAACCAATATATTCACCTACAAACAGCTCACCCTAATATTAATAGTTTTGAATTCTGTTAGATATAAGTTTCAATAATCAGGATGGCTCTGCAGAAACATAATTCTGCCTGGGCCTATATCGTGCACTTTGAAAGCAAATACTCTGCATTCTTTTTCAAAGCAAGCAAGTACAGTACATTTTTAAACATCACTTACAACCAAAAAATATAAAATACTGTTTGTACCTTGTTCATGCATATTGATATAAAAATATTATTTCACTCTTTAAAGTGTTAAGATAAAAAGCAATATAATTTCTGAACTAAAATTGAATTCTGCATGTGAAAACTATTTCAAATTATATCAAAACTTTTAACAGCGTAGGTCTGCTCTCTACTGATCTTACGATCTACAAAGGATGTATTTTACTACAGTGCCACAAAATGTATATAGCCCACATAATACAATTCCATCTCATATTTAAAAGGCTCAAACACTATGATTTCAAAAGCGTCCTAAAAATTATAGTTTCCATCTTTGAAGATGAAAGGCTTAATAGACAAAAAAAGTACAGATACTTTGCTAATAATCATCCAACTAGCTACTTTCTGTTCTGAGGAATTGTTTTCTAAGGTTAGCATGTTTACATCCATTCAATTCTAGATGCAGATTATGGCAATTAGATATTTATCCCCCTTAATGTACACTGTTTTTATTTATGTTGAACTTGAATCCATTATCAGAAACAAAGCTGCATACATATAACCCTAACCAATTGCTGGAGATGCACACAGACTACTGCTTGTTTACTTTGGGKAGACTAATCTTATGGCATGCATTAAAAATGTTGTACTTGTCACTGACTAATACAACAAATTGAAACCTTGGAACCATCTTATTTACAATTCAAGTGCTCCATATTTGATTCTTGCATCAGAATTTTCACTTAACCCTTTTGTTTAAATAACTGAATCTCAGAGCAATGTACAGCTACACTGCAATTTAAAACTAAATACAAGATCATTTCATTTGTTACACATAGTTTTTATCTAAAAGATACATCCAGAGTGCATTACCTCACTGTATATTTTGTAGGCCCTCAGTTAGTATGCAGTATATAATTGAGTATTTCAACTGTTTTGTACTATTCACACAGCTAGGGTTATTGTTGAAAGAAAAAACCCAAACTTTCCCTCATCTGTATTCCATAAATAAAAGGCTTAGCTGCTGTTTTTACTTACAGTTCCCAGAATTTCTCTCTCTTCTAAACCATTTTAGCTCTTAATATGAAAGTTTTATTAGTTATTCTGTCAGAAAATTCAAACCTTTACTAAGTGACATGAACAGTTACAGTTGGTTTAAGTGTGGTTGGGTACCCCTGATTCCATCAGGAAAAAAACAAAACAATATATGGCATATGTTAACATCTAAAGACTGAAAACATACCCAGTAAAATAGTCCCCCAGACTTAAAGGAAATCACTACTTAATTCCACAAACATTTGTTTCAGCTCAGGAATTGCACTAGAAACTTTAAGTAGTTTTCTGGTTCAAAAATTACTCTAGTTGATATGTGGAGTCATAAGATGCTGCATAGCACCATCTGCTGGTTTGAACAATGGGCTTTGGAGGCAACATGTCCAATTATTCTTCGTGTTATCTGAAATCTAAAAAGACGACATTCCACTCACCTTAGTGCCACAGGATTTGTAGAATTCTGCATAGATTCACTGTACAAACTGAAAGAGAATATGAGAGAGAGAGACACACACACAGAGAATCAGATGTGTACGTAAAGACATCTGAAAATCATACAGAGATGAAATCTGAGCAGGAGGGCTTTATTCGAAAGAAAAAAAGAAAGCTGAATTTCCTTTGTCCTAGTCCAGGGAAGCACTCATTTTAAACCATTTCATGGACATTATTTTCTTGCTTCAATCTAGATACCTTTTCTTGTGGAAAGAAATTTAGGAGGGTGTTGGATATAGAAAGAATTTTTTTTCTTAAGCAAGAACATCACAACAGTTTCTATGATAGATTAATCCTTTCTTAATAAATGCTAAATTCAGAAACAGTTATTTTATTTTGGGTTATAATGAACAAAGACATTTAAAAAAATTGTATAAACATAACTGATGAAGAATATATTTTGATTTTGTCCAGGCTTCATATATGTAGCACATTAAAAAGAAGTCATATTTGGAATGCTATCGTTACAAGATTATGAAAGCTAAAACAGCCTTAGGAATATTTCCTGAGAAATAACTGGTGAGCAAGTTGGGAAGCTGTTTAAATTTACGTTTTTACTCTTTTATTGCTATTTAAAAAGAAAATACAACCAACCTCACTTTAACTGAAGTTGTTTGCCACATCAACACAAAAAATAACAATTTTTCCTCCAAAAATGGGACTATCCAGACCTCTGAATTGTTAACCTTTTTTTCTATGCAGTTTACATATGAGCAGTAGCCAGAGACTTGATGTAAAAATTAAAGACAAATCCTGCAGCATTAGTGGAGCTGCTTGTACAAGCACCACCCTCACACTGTAAAGAGTACAAACGATAGGACTGGGTCTGACAGTCCTTCCTCAGTGACACCGCTCAAACTGTGGTAGCAGAATTCTATAGATGGAAAACCCAGATTCTGCTCACACCTCTGACTGCTCCCCGTAAATTAATTTGTTTACTTGATGCCTGTTTCATGAGGTGCGTAGAGGCCTTAGCTGGTACATGTGCATACCAAAAATATCACACGTTTAGTACCCACTGTGGGGTCCTGGCCACAGTGTGCTCTGTGACAGCTTGATGATAAACAGCTGGCCTGCTTGTGGAACATGCAGAGCACACTGGGCAACATGAGTAAGAAACAGGTAAGCAATTTTAGCAGAACTCGCATTTCAGAATAATAGGACAGGCTACTTTGAAAATCCTACTGCTGAGCTGTCCAAGCTACGAGTGTGGTTAGAACTCAGTTCAATGCCTGGTAAAATAAGTATACTCTTACCAATTTCGGCAAGAGCTAGCTCACATCTTCGGGGCAAAAATTAAGAGTCAGAAGAATCCCTCTCCCTCTTCACCCAACAACTCACAGTCAAATGCCTTTGTTGCATCTACAAATAACTCCAATCAGTAGATTTATTACTTCATATTTAAGCCAGTATAACATTTGAGATAAAAAAAAAATTCAGAGCAGTCTATTTTTCCATTCAGTAAACTAGGAATCAATCCGGCATGCCTGCCGTCTCCTGCAGCCAGCATAAGATACTACCAAGCTCTGCAAATCCAAATGACAATGCATCATTGCTTGTCTATAGCATAGAACTGAAGATATGGAGACATACAATAATCCTGGTTAGCACTAGTATAAATAGAAAAAGATCAAGGTGGTCAAGTAACAGATAAGAAAAACCCTTGAGCAGGCTTATCAGATTCCTCTGGCAGCAGTACCATGTGTCAGACCAATCAAACCTCAGAAATACAAAATGCCTTTAGTTTAGAATACTCTCTACCCTGTAAGTATTGTTTATAAAGTTTTATTTGGTATTGTTCATCCCACAATATGGTTCTATTTCAAATTATAACAGAAAACTGTTGATAAACTTCAGTGACTCAGTAGTTGGTATGTACTAAGCATAATTTTATTTGTCACTGTAGTGATATGCAATCTCCTCAGTGTGACGTCACATGAAAGTTTCTTGCACCAATTTTAAGATGACAGTACTTGTTAAACAAGAACAAAAAAAACCACCACACCAAAAAAAAAAAAAAAAAGATGAGAAAAAGTCATCCAAAGTGGTATCTCCAGCTGAATTATATTACCTACTTGGCACAGCCTAAAGCCAAATTCTTGTGTCAGCATCTTTACCGTATCGACACATAGCACGACTTTTTATTTTAATTCTTTCCTAACATTGTAAAGGAATAAGTTTAATATATCAGAAAGCTACAAAATATTGAGTCACCAGCATCAAGAGATGTCCAGCTAGCTATTTCAAGCCTTACTTACAAACAGTTGATTTTTGTTCTTATAAAAATGCCTACATTCTTGCTAATTCCTAGTATTCTTACAGATGTTTTAAACTATGCAAAACACATCGGCTTAAAGTTGTGAGTAGACACTTCTACATACCTACCATCTTGCAAATACACTTAATATCAATGTGCCAAGAATCCAGTAACCCAGATGAAATCTCTAGGATCACAGATAACAGTACAGAATTGGACATTTTCTCCTGAGTTCAATAAAGGCATAATGTTGTAGAGATAACAGACTTTACTTTAAATCACCTTTAAATATAACTTCATTTTTCAAGTTTTTTTCATCTGAAAACAACATGAAACCTCTCATATAAGTAACTAACCAGAAAAGATATTATTTTTCATGAATTTCAAGGGAATTTGGATTAGACATTTGTTTTATAGACTCTGTGGGACAGGAAACATTTCTTCCACATTTTTGCCAAGTGCCCTAACAAACAGAGCACTTAAAAAATCTCAGTGGCAGCCAAGACAAGTCCTGTCACAAACTGCATTTTAATTAAATACTATTCAGACTAAAGTAGTAAGAAATCCCAGTTATTTAACAGTRTCACTGAAAACAGATACATGCACTATGAAAGGAAAAAACCTCAGCAAGGTATCACTTGTTAGGATCCGAGTATCATTTAATTGCAAGGAAATGAGATATATATGCTTTGAACTAATGTGGAAGTACTTATCCATGACATGGCACTTAAAGATTAACATTCTCCAATAGAAAAAATTTTCAACCTACTGCCCATGGCCACAAGAGACTGAAGTTAAAACTGGAGATGGCAAAACCAATTCAAATTCTGGTTCAAGCATATTACTGCGTGAATATGATTGCCCATGGACTACTGAATATCTGAGATCACTACATCCTGATACAGAATGAGTTTGGATCATTGCTTGCTTATGGACAGCTACAAATATAAATGTCTATCATGAATAAATGCAAACAGATCTTTGTTGTTTCAAAACAGCGACATGTAATTTTTCCACTAACACAGTACTATAAATAACAACTTCTGCAACCAATTAAAGAATTTGCAAGAATGACCTCAGGTAATACATGTGTATTGTGCCTGCAGCTTAGAAAGTTTTGAGAATGCCTTAATTTTCACGTGCTAAATTTGTATAATCATTATAAACACAAACTTAGAGCCGACACACAATGCTGTTATTGGATAAAAGGGTGTAGGAAAAGAAAATCTAGAATTCTAAAGTCCACAGGTAGTTCCACCACAGCATGTTTTATGGCACTGACTGCAGTTTCCAAAGCACTCAGCACTGGTCACAGAAGTTAGGGACTAGGATGGTCTTCAGCTGATAATTCATGTTTCACTTTGAACATGTCTCCACTCACCAGGGCCTTACTCTTGGTTAGCACTATAGCACTACTATATTCTACAGTATTAATAATACTGTGATCTCTCTTGCTATACTTGTTATTTCTGTGCTATGCCCTTGAGTTTACAGACACCTTGTCTGTTTGCAGAAGAAGCTGCCATTACAGGCTGCAGAGTCAGTAAAATTTGCTACAAAAGGATCAAGCCACAGGACTCATTACATTCCTACCTCCTTTCATAAAAAAAGAAACAAACAAAAAGACCCCAACAAAACCCCACACAAACAAACTCACAAAACCAAAACCCCTCAAATTGGAAAATAAGTTTACATAGAGAGCTAGAGCAATTGTCACAAGTTTCTATGAGCATATATTACAAAGTAAAAAACCTGTCAAAGTAACGAGGATTGCACTTGGAGCCCTACCTAGCAAGCTCAATAGCTTAAATTCTTACTGTACCCTAATGGTGTGCATCTAACTGGTAGAAGATCGTATTTTTCAATATCTTAGCATAGTATATTGATTTTTCGTATAACTACTGCCACAATTCTGCAAGGGTTATATATGAGCACTTGTCTAAGCATGTTAGCAGGCCTACCAAAATCTATGCAAACAATCATAAGCAGGCATAAACTACAATATCTTATTAGGTATTCTAATGACATTTTTAGGATAAATGTATTACAATGTTTAGCCATTTGATGGAATGGTATCTTAAAGCATTCATTCCTTGCCTGTTTTAAGGTTTTCACCTAATTTAAGATCATTACTGCAAGAGCTCTGAGGATACTCTATTTCATAAAAATAAGAGGCTTAACGGTTCCATTCATGTTAGTGCCTCCAAAGACACTAAGCAGTTGCCTTTTCAAAATACTTTCTTCAAAGAAAATGCTGACAGCATGCCAGAAAAATGCTTTGGTATAAATACAGAAAGAATAATATGGTTTTGAATATTTTCCTGGTTTTCGATCAGTGCACAAAAATAATTTTAGTATGAATAGTTCTCAAACAAATATTGAGTATAATCACCTATGAAGGCACAAATGTGCTACTAGGCAAGTTAACTCAATGAACAACCTGCCTTGTGGTAAATTAAAGATTGGCTATTTAAATCTGACCTGAACGAGAAGGTGAGAAAGGGGAAGGTAGTTCCTTGCAAACACATAGCAACAGACATTAGCAAATACTACATATTACAAGAAATTTTTAAAAATGAAAAAAATATGAAAAAGTGAAAAATGAGAAAACAAAAGTTTTGAGTGATGCCTAAATTCCATCTTTAAATTCTCTTAGATTTGCTAAGTAGAAAAATAGCAAGTGGAAAGGACAATGAAAAATGGTTTTCTGATGTAACATCCATGCTGTGACATTTTCCTGAACAGACTTAAAAGTCACAGTATCCAAGCAGTACATGAGAGTTTAACACCTGTCTACAGCAAGCTAATTTATACCTTTTGTCTCTGAACTTAATATATATTAACTCTTCTGAATACATATATGTTACATCATACTTGGAAAGAACACTTTTCAACTCTTGATCATGGGCTGGCCTGCTTAAACCCAAATCCCCTCCCTAGCTTTAACTAGCAAAGTAGAACGTGATCAAGTACACCCCTGCAACATATTGGACTCTGTTGCTGCTATCTTCACCTCAAAAGCATGAGGCCCAGAGATTATTATTTAATGCCCATAAAGAATATCTTCCCTCTTATCAAGGACATGCATAATCCAGTGACAAGAACTCTTAAGGGTCGGGGGGGAGGGGAATAATTGAGCCAGAAGATGCGGCCTTTTGAATATAAGAAGAGAGTTCTGTTTGGCCATATGCTTTTGAGGTAACAAGCAAGCCTGATGCAGATTCAAAGCTTCCCAGAAACCTTGAAGATGTGTAATACCACACTGTGCCAAGCTGCAAATCCAAGGACAAAATTATGGTCAATTATGGCCACGAGGAGATGATTCAGAGGTACACCTATGCCATCTCCCCAAATTCTTTTTACAGGTTACATGAATACAAAGATTAATAGAACTCTACAGACAAACCACAAAGAAAATGAAAGTCTTCACCAGGCTCCTTTAATAGAGGTACTTTTCCCACTGTAGGAACTTAGCAGATCCTAGTGATTGATGCAATGTTTACTTCTTCAAATCAGACTAATTTGCCATTTATCCAAATGATAGATCCAAGTGATATTTCAGCTGAGCAAGCAGGAATGGAACTGGGAAGGCCAAAGTTTGACTAGGGTTGAAACTAGTGAGGAATGTGAAGTGGTTCAAAAACTAACAATGTCATCTATGACCTCCATGGTGTAACAGACCTTCAGCAAGTTTGCAGATGATGCCAAACTGCTTGTGGATGGAAGCAGTTTATATTCAAAGGGATCTTATCAAGCCAGAAAAATGGGACAACAGAAACCTCACAGAGAAAATGACCTCTTTTGGAATACAACAGCTCCATGCAGGAGTGCAGGCTAAGGACCAAGTAGGTAGGTAGCAGTTCTGCAGAAAAAGGTCTTGCAGGCCTTAGAAGAAATGTGTTTAATCATTAGAACAGACACTCAAAGAGACTATGTTATCTCCAGCTTCTGAGATTTACCAAGGAACAAGCCCTGAGCAACTTCATCTAACTGGGAAGTCACTCCTGCTCTGAGCAGGAGATTGGACTAGATAAACTATCTCTTCTGGAGGATGACCTCCTCCAGATCTCATTAAACTTGGTTTTCCCCCCCCCCCCCCCCCCCAGGATTCTATAATAGATTTCTTAACATTTTAATAATGAATAGAACAAATTCAGATATAACCTAACAGCACCAGCACAGGATTCATTACAGTGAACTACTTTCTGACACCATGTTCTGGTTTTGGCTGGGATAGAGTTAATTTTCTTTATAGTAGCTAGTACGGGGCTACGTTTTGCATTTCTGCTGGAAACAGGGATGTTTTCATTATTGCTGAACAGTGCTTACACAGAGTCAAGGCCTTTTCTGCTTCTCACACCACCCCACCAGCAAGTAGGCTAGGGGTGCACAAGAAGTTGGGAGGGGACACAGCCGAGACAGCTGACCCCAACTGACCCCCATCCATACCATATGATGTCATGCTCAGCGTATAAAGCTGGGGGAAGAAGAAAGAAGGTGGGGGGGACATTCGGTGCAATGGCGTTTTGTCTTCCCAAGTAACCATTATGCATGATGGAGCCCTGCTTTCCTGGAGATGGCTGAACACCTGCCTGCCCATGGGAAGTAGTGAACGAATCCCTTGCTTTGCTTGCGTGCACATCTTTTGCTTTACCTATTAAACTGTCTTTATCTCAACCCAGGAGTTTTCTCACTTTTACTCTTCTGATTCTCTCCCCCCTRGGGGGGAGCGAGTGAGCGGCTGTGTGGTGCTTAGTAGCCGGCTGGGGTTAAACCACAACACACCATCAATGAGGAATTTACTCTCCAAAACTGTAGCTTGTTTGTGAATAACCAGTTGTGAACATGGGGCAGGGGGGAAGCGAGAGAAAGAGAGAAAGAGAGAGAGGCTGGACAAAATATTTTCCTCCTTTTTCCAAAATAGCACGCACATTTGACAGCATTATTTATACTCAAGTTTTCTAAATTAGCTGGACAGTTTCTGTGCTGCTTGTGTGGGCTTTTCCCACAGTAATAGGAGTTTTTGCTTTAGGTAAACGTGACTCCAAACCAAGCCAACCAGTTTCTGGAGGAGCAAAACTAATGAACCCTCCTTTCCTGCAGAGTTTTGCCCCAAGGTTGATAGCTCATGTGGCTTCCCTGATTTCTAATAAAGGCAGAGGTTACATTACACCCTTCCCCTTAGTGGAATACAAGCTTTTTCTTCTAACCATTCCTTATTTTTCTAGGACTCACAGAACTGAAATATCTTTAAGATTTCTAGCTCTCCGTCACATTTACTCTGGAATGACCAAACTAAAAAAGTTTTTAGGGATAGATACACAGACACCCTCACACACCGTCAACATGACTGCCCAAAGTCGTCATCTCTCTGTCAACAATCTAGAAAACATTAGTGAGCCATGTAACCTGGAAGTTCTCTATGTGTTTTCAGTCATTTCTGGTTCAGAGTAGTAACTGCTATTGGTCAATATCAGTTGATCTAGACATCTAGAAAACTAAAATGACCTCAAAGGACAGCTTGCCAGAAAATTCTCATCATGAATTAGAAAAAAGTCCTATTATAAAGAGAACAATGTGTTTGTTCCTATGAAACCGTTAAGCGAAGATTTTAAGGAACTTCAAGAAAACAATCTCTTAATTTAATAACCTAGTCCAGAAACTGCACAAATGGAATTACTCAATATAATATATTTCTTCAGAAAAGAAATGGTATTCCAATTTTAAAATGAACTATCAATCCTAATTGATTTGCTTCCCCTCCCTGAATTCCTACAGGTCTTCCCCTTTTCTCAATTTAATAACAGTGTATTTTATAGATTAAAAGCGAAGAGTCTGTTGCTAAATTATTCCTTCTTTGATTTAGAATACATCATGAATTAGAATACTAAATAGAGAATATAGCAAGATGATCATCATGATATCTTGGGAGCTGAACTTTACCTAAGCATAACTGTGATACAAGTTACATGCAAGGTAAAACTCTCAATAATGACACTAGTATTAGGTGCTTAGATATTGCCACGGTAATAATTTGAATTAATCCAGTTTGGAACCTCCTTCATAAAGAAGCTTAGAGAGAATTAACAAGTTTCAAAGGCCTAATTTGCTTCAGTGAATTTGGTTCCAAAATTGAAGAAACTACCTAGAAAAAGATTTTTAAAAATCTAAGCTCACAAATCCAATAAGGATAAAGCTTAAAAAGCCTTGAAAATCAGGATCAAACAGAACTACTAAATGTTATTCTGGCCCGATATTCACACAAACACTCTCTTCACACTCTGTGTTTGGTTTTGTTGTGTATTTTGGGGGGTTTCTTTTTGTTTGGTTGGTTTTTTAACTAGTACATTGCTGCAGGTATTAAATCTTGGTTTGTATTTGAAACGGTGTTCCTCTAATGTGCATACCCAGAACTGTGGACCTGGGTCATCAGGTGCTACTTTAGGCAWACCAATTTGATGTGGTTATTAACACACTACAAATTAAGTACATAACTTACTGCTTTCCTAACTTCTTAACAAGTGTTCTTCACCTCCAGAGCATCTTTCCTGCTCCCAGATTTGTAAAAAGTAATTTGAAAAATAACTCAAAAAGTATATAAGTAGAAATTATCTCAGTTCTCAAATTTCATTCTTATCTCAACTGCTTGCACACATTTGTCCAAAGAAGCAAAATGTCATGCATCATACCAGGCTAATCTCAGACTAAGAAAATTGCTAAAGGTTTATGAAGTCACCCAGGTAGAAAAAAATTACAAATAATTCAAGTGCTGTCAGGGGTTGTGGAGGTATAGCACTTGACTGGGCCCCATCAAAGGGTGAAAAATTTGACTGTTCATGGTGATTAACTGCATCATTTGTTTCCAGAGATCTTGGGCAAGAACAGGGTTGAGTCTAAGAGACAGAAGCCTGAACTGTCTTGGTGAAAAGCCATTTTATCTGAATCCAGAGCAGAAAACACCAGGTAGCTAGTCCAGGCCTTTATTATAAGAAACCTAATAATCTCCACCAGCAGAAAATTCAAGACAGACATTTATAAGGATACTATACTTGCTGAGGTCAACCTTCTCCCCCACCCCCAGCACTGGTAGCAAGACAAGAACAGGCCAGCTTCATGAATTTTAAGACTTTATATGCTGCTGCACCT
The DNA here is from genome assembly GCA_035582835.1 of Phoebastria nigripes. Classification (NCBI taxonomy): domain Eukaryota; kingdom Metazoa; phylum Chordata; class Aves; order Procellariiformes; family Diomedeidae; genus Phoebastria; species Phoebastria nigripes. The sequence continues at coordinate 1,399,121 of JAYKAV010001000.1, read as the reverse complement.
TTTAATGTCTAACAAAGTGAGCCAGAGAAGGACCTACTTCCACATGAAAGGGATCCCTTAGCAAAATGAGAACATCAAGCTAGGGACAAAGGCCAGTCCACAGCAGAAAAAAAGGTTTTAAACTTTGTGAGAAAGGAACAATGACCCTCAAATTTTGTCTAGACCATGCATTCTCTCTCTTAACCCCAGGGTGGGGAGGGTCATATTTCCAAACTTCGTGGGTATTTTGGGAGATTTGGGGGGTTGGTTTGTTTGTTTTTTAAAACATCTCAGATACGTGTCTGTGCTCATACAGTGAAACAAAAAATGCACTCTGTCCCCTTCAATGACTGTCACTTCACTAGGTTGTTCAGACCAGCTACTGAGAATAACAAATGTACTTCAGAAAGTCACCTTCTAAACACAGAAATTCTACAAGCGACTCGTTCAGCATTATGTCTTTGCTTTCAGATTTATGCTCTTTTTTTTTCCAGCTTGCATTCACGTCAATACCACTGTTATTACCTGAATGTCTACTACTACTCTTAGTTATCCTTCAGGTACCTAAAATGTACATAAAGTGTACTGACTAAACATAACTGAAATATACCATGCAGAGATGGAACATGGAAGGAACATGCCTTTCAGGATGTTAAACTTCTTTCAATAATGTTGCCATGAGCCAATGGAACAGTCTTTAATTCCTACCTCTTCAACATTTTCTACCTTCAGTTAATACTCAGTATATTGGATGCTGAAGATAGTATATTGCACACGCCAGCAGTAGTGAACACGCTAATTCCGAGGGTCGCGTTCACCAGTTTGTAGCTCTAGTGAACAGTTTGCTGCAGCTCTAATTTTTATGTGCTTTTCAAAGGCAGTCACAAAATGAATATCAAAGCACATAAGTAAGCCACATTGGGAAATCTGTCAGAAATTGTTGGGAAAATAAAGTGAATCAATAGCATGTCAAGGGACTCAAATGGAAAAAATATTGAATATTCATTTTCTTGGTTTCAGAGGGGTAGGGATTTAGTAGAACTGGAGCAGCTTGTAGGATTTTCGACTTTCTTGAAAACATTCAAATAATTTTTGTGATGTGCTTTGAATTCAAAATTTAATTAGTTCCCCTAAAATTACGCTTTGCATCTTCATGTTGTTTACTGATGCATACACAGCATAATTAGGAGAACTAGTCTGAATGGCACAACAACTTTTAAGTACATTGTTGCAAGAAAAAAAAAGTACACTAACAAGTATTCATGTTTGCTCATTACCATGCAGAAACACATGGAAAGAAACTGTACATTTGAAAGTGCTGCTACAAATGCTGCTAACTAGAAGCAAATATAAAAAAATACCTGAGTTAATTTCAGTGCTTTAATGAGATTTACAGCATATAAAATATATTTTTTTTAATGTGGTTTACATTCCAGGAAATGTGATATGCTTACACAAGCAACTCTTAATGGAGGGCTATGTCTGTGCAGTTTGTTACTTAGGCTGCAAACTTGCTTCATCTGTTTGCCAAACAGCTGTAAATATAGTTCTACACAGACCATATTATGCAGTTTCGATATCTGAATAAACAGAAGCACACTTCTATGTTAATTTTTTTTGTAAGAAAAATATCAGGCCCCTTCATCTCACACATAATACAAGAGAGAAGAGATTTTGAAATAAGTCCCACAAAGTATCAATTATGAAGCAGGGATGTGGGGGGGGGAACCAAAACAATTCCCCTAGTGCTTACTTATTTTTGCATATAACTATACAAATAGTTATTTTGTAGGTAACCCAGTAATCCACTCATAGAGAAAGTTACGAAATCTCCTCTTTTAAGCCAAAGCGTTGCCAACCAGCTAACCCTTGGGTCACATTTATTTTACTATCTTCACCTGCCCCTTCTTCTTTGAAGAATCCAAATAGTAAGTCAGTAATTACTTTTTTAAAAGTGAAATAGATTTTCAAAATTTACTCAAACAATTAAAGAAAACACAGTACTTGTAAACACAATAACACCTTCCTGATACTCAATGTTCATCCCTTTCAGAAATTGTTGAAAAATAAGAATGGACCTACAACTTATTTTTAAAAATTGCCATCCATAAAAAATGCTTCCATCCTGACACCATCATATAATTTTTTTATAGTTCTCTAATTAGAAGCCCTCTTTCCCCAGTATAAACAAAAACAATGTAACAATCGTGTAACAAAGATTAACTGCTTTTGATAAGGCAGGAAAATTCTACATTCACTTCATAGAAGCCAGAAAACCACTCTCACCATTCTTAGGTAACAGCAGAAGTAATAAAAACATAGAAAAAGTGCAATTTAATTCGGGGTTTTTTTTGGTTGGTTGGTTTTTTTGTTTGTTTGGTTTTTTTTTTTTTAGAACTGTTCCTTCCTTTGCCATAGAAAATTAACTTTCAGAGAGACTGTGAAATCACTGATGTAATTCTTTTCAAGTCAAAAGGAAAAGAAACCTGTAAATACCAAACATTTGCTCCTTAGAGCACAAGAAGAAAAAAAATAAAGATAACCAGTTTCCTAAAACAGGTTAAGCAAGTATTGTCTAACTAATAGTTCCCTAACACTAGATTATTTTATTGCTTTTATTGGAATCTATTTTTAATTTAACAGTAAAACTTCATATCCCACTTAAAAAACCAAAACAAAACAAACACCTTAGCCACACTATCAACCATTACTCCTATGTCCTCCTAAATCCTCTCCTACGAAAAAATGAACTTCTAGTTACTGTGTYAGTAAAAACTGTTTCCTCTGACCTCCCCTTGGAAAATTCTTCACACTCTTAGATTATTCAATGGGTGCCCAATCAGAGAGCTTCCAATGTTTTAATGATGCTCCTTGCTTCTGCCCATATCCAATATGGGAGAAATAAAGCCTTAAATACTTCCCAAGTCATGACAACGCTCACGCACCTGCTAATTTCTTCACATCAAGACTATTTTGTACAATGGCTGTCTCCCAAAATAGTGTAATAACAGCACTTTTAATTTTGGATGTGTAATGAAAATGCTAAGATACTACTGAAAGGCAAATAAATGAATATAGGAATTCACATTTCAAATAGTATCTCCCAGCTTGACTTCTTTTCAAATAGTAATGGGTCAAGGGGAAAAAAAGGCCATCTCTAAAAAGACCAAAGTGCCCAGTAGCCTATACGTACAATTACCCAGCAAAGATAAGCAAAATACCAACAGAAGCATTGCTTCATTCTGGCTTTGCATTCCCATATTTAAAAAAAAGGACCTAGAACTAACAACATGCTCAAGAATCTTGCAGTGTGGGGAGTGATTTAGGCAAAAATGGTGAATTTTCACATTCAGGCCACCTGAGGAAGATAGCAGCAATGAAAATGCAGCTATTAAAAGGCAATAAGATTGCTTCCACTAAAGTGTATCTGCAACTACAGCTACATCCCAAATTGCCAGTGAGAGATATTTTCTAAGGAGCAGAACAGCTTTGCCAAACAAACAAACAAAAAAAACCAAACAAAAAACCACAACAAAAAAAACCAAACCAAAACAAAAAAAAAGAATCAGATTTCATACATTTTATAGAGGCAGCTCTCATGAAACAGCATTAAATTCCACTACTATCTCCACCCAAATTTCAGAGTTCTGTATTATTATTATACAGATTATTGAACAATGACCTCTTGATTTTTATTTTAGAAAGCATTCAGCACCTCCAGGCACCAAAGATTCAGCCACTAAAAAGCCACTCTCCCCTCCACTTGACAATCCTGATGCTCTGCTACTGCACCTTGATCCTCCATGCTGCATGCATTTCATATATGTATTTCAACTGTGCATACTTCTTAAGTCTATGCATATAACCCCCATCTAATACATTAACTCTTAACGGAAAAATTGTTCCACTATTGATCCAATTGCTAACCATCGCACTTTTCAAGATCATGCAACTTAGAAAATTGGAAGTCTGAGCCATCTGGGAGAATGTTGATCGTATCTCATCTGGGAAAGTTTTGCAATCTTAGCAGGAAATACTGATTTGCCAAGTTAATTTGCCCTCTTATTGTAAGAAACTCAACTTTCACGATCTTAGGTTTCCTGGAGTTAATACAAGGAGGAAAGCCCACAAAGTTGTAAGACTTGTGAAGAAACCAGTAGAACTGGTAGAACAATGATGCTCAAACTATCTGAATGCAGGGGGCTTTACACGGAGAACAGCAAGAGACTATATGAAAACAAGAATGTACTGAAGTAAATGAAATTCTAAAACAAAATAATTACTTAGTTACAGCCCTGTTTGATATAGACAAGTGAAGAGAATACTCCTGTAAAAACGTCAAATTAACATCTATGGAAACTGCAGTCTAATGTTTCACAATTCTTCCAACACTCACATACCTCATTAAACAGAAACAGTCTTTGTGACCAGCTCCTAAGCAATCTTAACTCTGCTTTAGCAGCATAAAGCTCACAATAAATGAAAAGTGGAAAACTGGGTTTTGGTGGG
>JAYKAV010001000.1:1258318-1394578 GCA_035582835.1 Phoebastria nigripes | reverse complement strand
CCCCCCCTTTTTTTTTACATAGCTTCTTCTTAGAACTATGTTATTAGTACAAAAGATATAACTTCCAGACCTATAGAGCCTTAGATGGATAATGTAATAGGCAAAACTCTGCTAATCTGATCTTGTCTCCTATTTCACTACACCTACTACTAAAACATGTATTATATGTAAACAAAACTTTTCTCTTTGCCATAAAAATAACTTCAGGAGCCCCGTATCACTAAAAATCAAAGGAACTCTGAAAAACATACCAAACGTAACATTTAGAGTGATTTACTGGACATGATCACAAAGTAGGAATTACTCAATTCTTGATAACACTACCAAGGTATACCTATTGTCAAAACAAAGCATTCAAAACCCACAAAGTAGTTTTAAGCAAGACAGTTGGTCACATTAAATATCCTATGCATTAACTGCACCTGCGTCAACAAGGATCTTTATTTACTTGACAGTATCATTCAAACTATATCTAGACTATATTAAGCATTACAGGTGTTTCAAAATTCTGCCTAAACCAAGAAACTTACAAGAGTTGTAACATTGCTTGTTGCTTCCCACTTGAAACACCATGTAAATACAGTGCTGATTTGGTGCTAACAGCCCTGGTGAATAATGTTGTATTTGTTAATACAGCAAATGATAACAGCTCTACCTTGCATAAGTTTCCTATCCATGAAAGCAGAAGATACTACTCTTTAAAATAATTAAAAAAAATAAAACCAACAACCAAACAAAACTACAGTTCATCTTCATTCTGCCTCCTAATATCTCCCTAATACTAAAAACTTAGCTCCAGATCTTTGGTTCTCTTAGATCCATGTGCAGTCCTTGCTTCCTCCTAGAAATTTTGGCTACTGCTTTCTCCACAAGCCCAATGTGACAATAAGCGCAACAGTAGCTTCCATTGGCTGGCAAGAAGTGAAGCACTTCATGATAGTTGAGCTAGATGTACAGCAATCCGGCAGTAATATACAACAGGTCTGCCAAATGCATTTCATATGGTCTACATGAAATCTGGCAGACCTCCCATATGGCATCTCACTGCATGAGTTATAACCGATGGAAACATTTACAAAAAAATACTTACAAACAAAATCGTCATGTTTCACACAGATCCATCTTAATTCCAAATCCAGAAAGTAAATTGGCGTGTACATGTGATTAATTCCAGCAAAGACTGGTGAATTAGAAATACTTATTCTGCAATCATAAATACAGTTTTAATGAGTCAGAGTGACTACTTCAGTGAAATGGATCATGATGTTCAAATTGTTACAGTGAAATGGATCACTATGTTAAAATTGTTTTTGTCTTAAATATAAAACCTGTCTCCTCCCAGAGTGCAATGTCCAGGCAATTCCGTGTGAAATCATGAACCTAGACATCATCCCTATTTAGCAAATCCACGTATTTATTACCATTCAAGTTAAAGAAAGTAACATATCCACAATGAAATCTTTTGATAACTGTAAGTAGCTGTCATTTCAACTTTGTTTTTATTGTGCTTCATCTGAAATGTCACCTTCTTTACTTGAAGAGTCACAACACAGGCTACCTTTAGCCCTTCTCCCTTTCTTTCCCTTTTCACCCACAACAGACCAATAAACTGATTTTCTCACCAGCGACAAACAAACAGGTGAAATACACATTAACAACTTTTCTTCAGAGCTTTATTTTTGTGCTAAGCTCATAGTAAAAAAAGATCACGTGCTAAATATGACATCCAAAAAGTAAGCTCAACAAGTTTGTCCCCTCTATTGAAGTATAAGTTTAATTTTAAAGAAAGCACGTTTCTAAAAGAGCCAATGAGCCCACTCTAAAAGAAAGAATGAACCCGCTTGAGGAACTACAGGAATGCTAGAAGAGAGGCATATTTAGCACTATAAGTCTTCCCAAATCTTTTATATATACACAAATCTAATTTTTTTTTGAGGCTTAGTAAGAAAGAGTTAACTAGAGGCTATGATAAAGAAGGGCAAGGTAGGGAAGGAGCAGCAATCTTTCCTCAAAATAAAAGACTCCCTCTGCCTTTGTAATATGACTTTTAGAGCTGTCAGCCACCAACATCCACAGCTTCTGCTAAAGGCAATAGGAACTACAAATACTGAGACTTCTAAGAAACCAGATCCTTACGCACATCATGCTGGTTGACTTTGGAGGGCACTGAGACTAAATTCATCTAGCATTTCCATTTTGTATTCAGTTATGGATAGTAAATCTGGCCACAGCTCTTTGCGTAACACAATTCACCCTTGCCATTGTGTTCAACTAACCAACACTACCCATTCACTGAGATCACATCCTCCAGCCTTCACCAAAGCCTACAACAAGAAGTATTGGTTGCATCAGCCTCTCACTTCTCTTCTAATTTTTCTTTCAATGTCATATTCCACGTTGGTCTAATAAGGTTGAGGAGAGAAGGAAAAAAAAAAGGGAAAAAAAAAAAAAAAAAATGGAAGAAATCCCTAACTGCTGGTTGACACAAGGACAACTCCAGAAGTTTTAAATTTAGCCACGCAAAAAAAAAAGGAAAAAAAAAAAAAAAAAAAAGCACCTTAGCACAACTTTCTGCTACAACCAACCTGTAAGAACCACAACCAATTCCTTTTACAATTCTTTCCACAATGATAGCTTGGACTGGCATCCAAGTAGCCCAGTCTTCATCAAGATGTACCCAGTAAGCAAAAGCCTGTAGACAGCTGATGAACTGTACGTAAAGTTGGTTTATACAGTTTATGTCAAAGTTCTTCTGAAGATAGAAAATTGTCCGGAAGCACTTGAGGTTGTATAAAGAGATCAAGTTTTGATACAGGGTTATCTCTAATGTGTGTTTGGCATGAAAGAGAAGCACCAAAAGTAAGCTCTCAATTTTTATGGTATCTAAAACCAATAGAGTTTTCAAATGCATCTTAAGTAGTAGCTACTTTATGCTACTACCACTTCATTAGGAACACTTAAAAAGGTATTTAAAAATTCATATTCACATCCAATCTAATTGCCATTTAAGTCAGGAATTTACTTTTAATAAACACATTCTTGAGCTGGTAACAGTAAAAGCATCATTCAAACATCATTTCCTGTACTAAATTTTACCCATATTAACAGACTTAGCAAAGCATCAACCACAAACATGTTGGTGATAGAAATTTCCTAATGCAAGCAGTCTTTATAGATTTCTGCTATTTCAGCGCAGGTCTCCGAGGACCATTTGAATCCATATTAATTTCCTTTCTGGCAGTTAWGCGGCCATGTATGAACTGCACTATTTCACTTTTAATCTGTCAGTAATTTAGTAATGTGTAAACTAATTATGCACAGATATTAATGTAATCAGTTTGGGGAGCTATAAAATCAATGTGTTTTTACAGACTGTGTTAAAGAGAACTGTATTATTATAGTCATATGTCTGTTGCTGATAACGTTACAGAATTAAAATAATTGTGATCCATGCATCAATACACATTCCCACAATCCATCCAGTGATACAATACTATAACTTTTTACAGAGGACAGGTCAGGTTTTTCAGTAACATTAAAATTAAATCTGCCTGAAAATAATACGTGGCTTCCCATTAAGAAACACAAATTTGATGACATCTCAGGTTTCCTATAGTGAACTAGAAATGAACTGGCTAGCAACATTTCATCCGTGATTCAACCCAAATACTCAGCTTTGCTCCAATGGAAAATGCACAGGAAAGACTGCAACTACAACTCAACACATAAGTTAGTCAAGAATCAAATTTGAAGCATCATGTAACAAGTCATTAGGTTTATCAAGCATCACTGTGTATCCAGGCATAGAACAAAAACATTTAGAACAAAAACATTATCAATGTACAGCTGCTGAGGTGTGCTGCCACAGAGCCTAGCTTTGCTCTCAGGTACCCAGCTGCAACTCATAATGCAGAGAATCAYGCCTCTGCCTCATCTCTACCTCTTCCATGCTCAAAGGCCTCTTGAACTTCTCCCATGCTTTTCTACATGCTAATTCCTCTGTTTTCTGTGATGCAGGTCATCCAAAACACAGATTTCACTTGTGAAATTTAATAATGCCTTTCACCAACTGTACTTATCATATGCACATGCATCAGGCCAAGCAGGACAACAAGAAAGCAGTTCTGAAGTTACCTCAGCAGTTAAGACCCCATCTCTTGTCTCAGATAATGATTTCCAAGCTAAAAGGAAGATAATTGTCTTTGAAGAGCGCATTATTCCTCTCAGATTTATTTGAAAATATCAATGAATTCGAAGTTCTGCCACACTGAGAGAACCACTCACAACATAACTACACCAGTTTTCCTGTTCCCTTACAAAGGTACAATTAAATTATGTGTTAAAGTTTCGTGATACAATTAATCCAGTCAGACTTGACCTGTTGCCAAAAGGCCTGGCCTTTTCCCCTCTCCCTGCCCACCCATACCCAGCTTCTGCCTAAACACCACTGCGGCCCCTCCAGCCACTTGCAGTCTCACAGGCAGCTTTGGGCTAGGGCAGCAAGAATACACATTTTGCAAGCTATTTGACAAATAACATCAATATGCAGAGACAAACACAGCTTGCTTACAAGTAAATTAGTACTCGCTGCTGGTAAAATTAGGGTTTTTTTAACATGTAAAAGATATTAAGGCCTCAAACTTTCCATTCTACCATAGAATTAATTTATCGTTATAAATTCATTTATTCATGTGTATTATTAACAGTACCTTTTACAAAAAGAGCAAATTAAATCTGCAAAGCATATATACCTGCTCTTGTGCCCTATTTTGGGAAGGGAGCTTCATAGAATTAATTTGAACTTCAAACTGGGCTGGCAGTAGAAAAACACTAGTAACTGACTTGTGAAAACATGTAAGCACAGACCCCAAAAGGCCATTCACACATTTACCCCACTTTTTTTTTTTCTTCTTTTAAAAACACAGACACTTTTTGGCATGGAAGTAAACAGCAGTGCACGCCTCACACAAAGTTTACGTACCAAACAAAATGCAAAACGACGCCTTTCAAACAGCAACAAGCCAGCTATTTTCACCTGGCACTTGTCAAACTTCAATGTATGTTGCTTCCCCTGTTGAACTCCTACATTGAATACACACACAGAAAACCCCGAGCACAGCACCTGGAGCAGGACAGGGCCAGCCTGCAGCCCCCCCGCCAGCTCCCCACACAGCAGGGACGGGGCCCTGCCAGCAGCGCACCAGGGTGGACCCCAGGACAGCCCCTCAGGCCTCACCATGGAGGACACACACCCTGCCACAGAGGGGCTGCCTGAGAGGTACAAAACACAGGGGGAAGAAAACACCAARCACACCAAATAACCGCAGCAGGTCTCCCTCTTGCTACGGCATGAAGGAGTAACCACTAGCAGGCACAGCTCTGCCCAAGGACTGCACTGTTCCAGAAGTTCCAGAAGGTTCTGGAAAGCTCCTCCCACGGCCTCCAGCTGTGCATTCCTGCCTGTCCCCTCAGGCTGCCCCACTGGAAGCACCAAGCCCAGCCTAGGTAGTTAGCAGCCACCGCACAGAGCACAGGCAGACAGGGGACATAGCAGACCACATTGTCACCGCAGCACTTCCTTCAGCTTTTGCGCCGTGGAGGGGCAAAGCCAGCAGAGAACGCCCGTGACGTACCACCCCCACACCAGTGGCCTCTAAGCTGCCCAAACCAGAAACCTCACTGGGAGGAAAACCAGCTCAGCCCCATACCTACCATAGCAGAGAAACAACTGCTCTCGGGCTGTGTTCCTCCTCCACGCTCCAGCCGCACCACCAACTACCACCAAGCAGGGCAGATTCATCACTTTGCAGAGCTACAGCTGGTAGGGGAGCACCAAGAGCCTTGCTGGAGAGTTTAATGGCAGGCGGGGCTGCCTCTCTCCTCTGCACCTGGTAGATCAGGTGAGCTGCCTCTCACTAATGGTTTTAAAGCCTTTAGAAAAATGAAGTGGCCAAGAAGCACTGTGATGGCATTTGACCACAAAACAGCCTCGCTAACCCTGTCAGGAAAACAGACTGCAAAAATGTCACCGAAATGACTGTCAGCTTCACCAAGMGTGATTAGGTGGCAAAAACGTTCAGTCTGGCTCTTTTGTCTGTAATTTACTGTATGTCCTGTGGAAACAAAAAACCCAAACGCTTAAGGCCTGTGAGGGAAGGGAAGCCCATGAAAAGGAGAGGGAGGGTCGGGGTCAGAGTCGTGCCCAGCACCGGCAGCGTGTGGGGCTGCGGGCGCCTCCACAGTGCCAGCTGGCACGGGCGATCCCGCAGCAGGAGCGCAAGGCCGAGAGAGGGATCAGCCTCCCAGGCAAGCGTAGGGGATGGTGGGATGAGGATGAGTTTTCTAGGGATCAGAAGGGGACTCCGCAGAGATTGTTATAACCCCTGAGGGCACTAATGTTTCTGGATGGCAGAGCAGGATGGAGAAAAGGAGCGATTTTGCAAAGCCCTGGTGGGCAGAGGGAAGATTTGTTTTCAACCTATTTAATCTTTTTGTATCTTTAAAGAGTTACTTGCTCAAGTTTATTTTTCTTGGATTCTAATACAAACTAGCTTCATAGCTGGAGCACTTGTCTTGTGCGCTCATCTTCAAGGAAATGGGAGGGCAGTTCAGCCTGCAGCCTCCACAACATTTTGTTACACCAACTATTAGCACAGATGGGAATGGTTTTAACCTCAGATAATACAACTTGTGGGGATATAGGCAATAAATACTCACTTAAGGATCAGTCTAGGTGAGAGCTAAGCACGAATGCATGCCATTTATTTATGGTAACTACTGTATATTGATTCAATTAATTTCAAATTATATTTTAATGTAAAAAATATGCACTCTACAGAAACTTTTCCTTACTGGAGTAATTCTTTCAGCTCTTAGCTAAATTTCAGCAACACTCAATTTTGTAGTAGACAGAAAAGCGGCTCTAGCTGATAAAATGGCTCAGGTGAGCTCCCCTCAGCCACTACAACATACATTTTATTATTTGTGCAATAGGCTTATCTAAAGATACTACTTGTCTATACACTGAAGCCAAAAATATTTCCAAAAGTGAAACTAAATGGAAACAGAAAGGTTTGGCAAACTCTCATGTTGGCAAACTTTATTTGCAAAAGGTTCAGTGGTGAGGAATGTAACAAAGAAAGAAACTAACAGGGCATGCAGAAACATGTAAACTGAGGGAAAAAAGGTTTCTAGTTCAGCTTAACATTTGTACCTGCCTTCATGCCAGGTTAGGCTGCCTTCCACTTACACATCAGTAAATGGATGAAAGCAAATATTTTAAGTGAGCATGAAAAGGATCAACTTACTTCACTCCCTGCCTCCCCTCTGAATTTAGACTGTTGTGTCAGACTTCTATACTGTCAAACAGTGCTACCCCCTACCTTTTATATAGATGGAAAAATCTTTAACAAACTAGCACACACACTTTAAATTTTTTTCTCGGAATTATTCTGAAAAGTAAATTCTCCCTCCTGCACCAGGTACTAGCTCTTAAAATATGCTGAGTTGTAGGAACTACTGTAGTTTAAACATACTTTTGTTTACAGTGCTTGCAGAGCAATGCGTGTACAGACAAGCTAATTAGGCAGGGATTGTGTCCCTTTATTTTTATAATTCCAGTTTTAGGAGCAGAGCATTTGATTTATTACATGAAGGTATTTTTACAGCCTCAAGTACTACTGCTCTTTAGGACACAGGGAACATCACAGCCCATTTAATTTACACAGGAGATGTTAGTACTATTTAATGGCATGTAAACATTTTATAAGGTAAGCTCAAATAACAGGAGATTTTTTTTAATATACTTCAGCGAAAAGGTTCACAAATGGATTTTCGTTCTACTTTATTGGACCAATCTCTGTTATTGCATCAGAAGTGAATCGAGTTTTAAAAGGTGTTAAGAGTTTTCAATATATTTTGTGACACTGAACAGAATCAGAAAGTATACATAAAACAACCAATGCGTGAATTAATTCCAGAACTAGTATAACTGCACACCCTCAAATGATATGTAATTGTCTGTGGTTTTGAGCAATAATTGCAATGGACTATAGATAATATTTTCATTCTATTTCTTTTCTGACATCATAGTTTTACACAATCCTAGGTAGAAGCATTTCAAAGATACCTTATCATCATTATTACTATTCATTTTTCACAACAGAATTTTTAAGGAGTGGCAATATCTTTTCTTAGGCCAATTGATAAAGTTGAAAACAACAGAGTAGTTTAAAAAAATAAGTATTTAAAAAAATGTTCTTCTTGCTACAAACTTTCCCACACACTTTTTACACCATGTTTACTGCAATACTAACACTGTTGTTTATTATTTCTACTGTTGCATCCAAACTAAGATCATGTGCTAGCATTTTATAAATATCAAGATATTCTTTGTCTGGAGTGTTTACATCATAAAAAGACAATATAAAGATCAGAACTACTGCCTGTTTTTACAAGGAAGATTTTTTTACATAATTTTTTTTTTTACAATTTTACAGGGAAAACGATAAAATGGATTGCAGTAGGACTCTGTGGAATAACTAAGAGATGAATCTAGGCAACCTGGATATCACTTCATTGTCAAAATATTTTCATTTTGGGGGAGAAAGGTAAGACAATAGCAAATAATTTATACATCTACTGGTGTGACTGTATTTTTTCCTCTTCTGTGTATTGCATGGGTAAGGAAGATGAAAACTGCAGCCTATTTTCTGGTGTTCATAATGAAAAGCATGGAAAATCTCTAGATCCCTTGTATAGCAAAACAGAAGTTGTATAACTTTCAAGAAGAAAAAGGAATTCTGCCTCAGTCCCATACTGTGCTTTTTTATAAAGCGGAAGGGAGACATTACTTCTTGGAAGACTAAGAAAAAGGACTGAAAGTTCTGGTCCTTTCATACATGCCATGTCCTCCCCAGTGGGAATGGTGTGTTTCAGTTGTTGCTCTATTGTGCTATAACACAAGTAATTGGTCTGACTTTTGGGAAAGCATTCAATAAAGAAAAATATGATTATCTCATACTGACACAAGGCAAAATGAAATAATTGTGTCAACACTAGTTTGGTTTAAACAACATGCCTAAAAACCTACTTAAGTGAAAGTGCTGTAAATACAAGTGTTGAATATTAACTTTATGAGGTGCTTAACTGCACTGGATTGTAATGAATTATCTAGTTCTAGTGATGCTTTGACACATTTCAAATGAGAACCATAAGGAGTTAACTTATGGTCTTTAGTCCCTTTCAATATGCTCAGTGACAATATAAGATCCCATTCATTTCCCAAGACATAGCCGTTTTCAGTAACATTTCATTGTAAAATATATGAGCATTTCTCCACCTAAAAATGTTTTTGTTAGGAAAAAATACCGGTACAACAGAACACTTTCATATGCAACTGTAATCTCATTTRTCCTGATTCATTAAAAAAACCACTAAAATGTATCTCTCTTGCTCTTGGATTCTACTTTTCTCAACAATTAATGTATAGTCTTTTCATTTTATGTTTTTTCCACCTTTAAGTTTTGCATGTCAGGGATACAAGGATTGGCAGAGCAGAGCTTTTCTAGCTGTCCTGTTTTCACTGAATTATCAGTGCCTATATATGACAGTTTAAAAAGAAAATACTACACAACTGTAATGTCTACACGTATTGTGTGTACTTCTGTTGATAACCAAGGAGTGAACTTACACTGGTATATTCTTTAAAAAGTGGAGGATTTTATATTTACAGCAATATCCTAATCTTGTTTTTACAGTATGGATTATTTTTATGTAGGAATAAGCTGTGCTTTCTTGTTCACCTTTGCTAATGCATATCTAAATAATAGCCTCCCTCCTGCCATCATGTGTGATCTTGCTAAAATACAAGTTGTTCTATCATGCAAAGCTTCCCTATCATATTCTCAGAGAAGAAATAAGGTACAAAGATGGTCAAAAGGTCTACTCATGGGAAAAGTCCCTTCTTCAAATTTCTTGGTTGGTCTTCATTATGAAACAAACATCTGTCTGAGTGATCCAGCAAACTTAGCAGCAGAACTAACGTGGTAGTGGAAGGCTGGGAACAGCTACGCCTTGTGCATGACGTAGTATAGTGATCAACCTCCTTCCGTGAAGGCGGCAATGGCATGCTGTGAGACTTACTCCATTCTTCAGCTTGGCAACACTTTATCAACTGTCCTTCAGCTAAGCTAAAGTAGCTTCTATGACTGTTTAAAGATGTGGATACAAACTCTGCATTCCTTGACACAAAGATCTGGTCTAGGTATACGACTCCAGAGGCCGTATTCTGTTATCCCTGCTCATACTGAGTTGTTTCTCACTCTGCAAGTAATCCTGCTGAAATCAAAACTAAGAGGTTTTCAATGAGGTTTAAGTGAGACTACTCTCATGTTTAAGTGCTTCACTGGATGAATGCCTTAATTTTCCCATTTAGGATCCTATCCAATATYCATTGTAATCAGTGGAAGAGACTTCTATTGTCTTCAGTGAGCTTTGGATAAACTTTTATTATTTCATGGTCTTTATCCAGATTCTTTTCTCATTGTACATAACTAGTTGCTTTTTATTTTTTATGTACAAGAAGATTTTTACAGTTGAACATAAAGGTGAATGTCTGTTCTGCCAGAATTTTATTGCAAACCTGGAATTTTATCCTACTTATTCCATTATAAAAATGTTGAAACTATATAAAGCTGGATGATGACCAACAAACGCACAAAGACCACTCATATGTTAAAAAGATAATTTTGGATCTTAGCCATGATTTAAAATAATGATACCTTCTAGAAAGATTTGGAATAAAGAAATTTATTAATTTTCATTTTTCTGTTTTGACATTATTATTCAAATTCAAAATTATTCTAGATGTCTTAAAAATTGTTGGCTGTCCCAAACAGTTGCTGAAGTCCTTAAGTAACTTTGCTTCGGTAACTATGATATTCTAGGTGTCCTAAAGAGAATGAGCATAGTTGTTCTACAATGAGGTAACTATATATTGTCAACTCCAAACTGGTCATTTAAAAACCTAGATACGTACAAATATAAATACATTATTCATAGAGTGTTTATTTCATACATGCCCTTTTTCATTCATTAATTTCAAAGCACATAAAATAATCAGGTATCAGTATCCTATTTTATAAGTAACGGCTTGAGTTATGAAAAGATAAAGTTCCCAAAAATTTGGAATCTGAATCCCAAGACTCTGCCCTAGCTTCTAGGCAACACTGCTTCCTGTGGTTTTGTATACATACATACGTGCATGTGAGATGTCTGTCTGGAAAGAAAACACCTTAAAATAGCCAATAGCTGTGCCACAGTAGTAAGCTTGCTAGTGCTCTTGTTTTGATAATGTCTGCACTGCATAGACACATTGCCAAAGGCTTGTAGTGTAAAACACGTTTCATTACCAGTAGTTATGAGAGCATATCAGTTTATGGGAATGATTGTGCAGGTGGTGGTGAGTGTTATAAATATTTATGCTACTGCAAAGGAAAACTCCCTCCTGAAGGTGTTGGAAAGAGGGTCTCTGTTTTAAAAAAATGTTGAAATCCTTCCTCACCTTTTTTACCTGACTTTAAATCATCGAACAGACTTTCAGTGTCTATACATCTTGTGGGATTTTTACCAGCAGCAAAAATTGAGCTTTTGGTGTTCCCAAAGCATTCATTGAAAGCACGTCTATGTTAACCCCATGGAAATGACTGATCACCTTATTTCTGTAATCCTGTGACGAATCATCACTGGCATGAGATGTAAAAAATACAAGTAATAGTTGAAAAATAATTATAAAGAAAATGGCTTCCACGATATAATGTATTTCCTGGAAAATGGTCGTGTAATTTAAAAGCAAACGTTAGTGAAAATAGCTGCAATGTAAAGACATTTTCTATACCTTTCCTTTTGTATAGACTCTTTTTGTGTGTTGTATTTTTCATTAGCCTAGAAGGGCTGTAATTTTCTTCTGATACTTTCCAGAACCTCTTTGATTTCCTAAATTTGAGCTGTCGATGCATTTTTTGTGCACCTTATATACGATTGTGATGAAAAGCAGGATAAAAAGGAGGCTGGTAAAAAGAAAACTTGTCTTGTTTGTGCAGATCTCAGAATATAAATATTGTCCATCACTATTTATTGTATCTATTTAGACAGCATAGTAGGAAAGTCTATGTCCCACTTAAGAAGAAAAAGATTCACATACTCTTGAACGAGTTCACTAGCAATACCTTCTTGACTTAAATCAGAACTCCTTACACCAATTCACACTGATGCTTATTCACATCACTACTGGTGTTTGCACAAGAGAATTTAACTTGCATCTTAATGCACTTCCTGAATTGAGCCTAGCTTTCTTTGGTGGAGCTTGTTCCTTTAAATCATTTAAGCTTCTTTTAGAGTTGCACAGCCAACCTGAGCCCAGTGTTTGCAGACCAAGCTGTCACATGTAAAATGTGATAAAGATGCAAATATCTTTTTGGACATATTTAAAAATCATCAGTTTTTTTAACCTGTTTTTGTTCTGAGGCCCAGAATCACACTCCTGAGAGAGTGAAGCTTACATTGTCCTTTAATGGATTTTAAACTGCAGCATGACGTCCACTTAGACACTTTGGTTATTTTCAAGTTTATTCTCAAACCCTGCAACAGTAACGTAGGGAAATCTTGTAACTGAAGCCGACATCAGGAAAAAAATCAGGAAATGTTTGCAATTTTGGTTCACTATAACTCATTTTCAGAACACAAATTCCCTTTCTTTGTACGCATAAATGTCATGTGAAGGGCACATAAAAGTTTAGTCAAAGGGGCCCTATTAAAAGCAACAGTGACATTAAGCATGAGCAATGAATAAAATGTATAATTTCAGAATCATAAAAACACATGGTTTCATTAGACTGGCGTGTGGTGGTTCTCTCCTGTGTCTCAGAAGAGTTGGTATTGATCTGACTATGAAGCTGTGACAATAAAACTGTACTCTATTGACTGCAGCTGCAGGGTCTCCAAATATTATTTATTGAGGCAAGCAGAACAGCAAAGCAAAAGCACTGCCCCAGTAATAAGTGGTAATTGCTGGGAAGTGAGGCATTGCACTCCCTATTGACCCTTGCATCCTGAAATTTCGATGGATTATATTTAACTCCATTAGGATTGGCATTATCAAATTACATAAACCACATTATAGAACAACCAGCCTCAGTTTAGATCATTGATTTTCGATTATACTGATCTTCCGTACACTTCAGAAGTAGCTTCTATTACCAGTGATATGATATCAATGTTGATCAGTAGGGGAGGAAGTACTGTTTTATTACAATGAGATAAATGGCACTGAAGAAAAAAAGTAACCATTCCTCTAACACATGGGAGGACGCAAGTATTCCTGTAAATTGAAATGTCTGTAGATTAAAAATTGGGTAGCACAAAATTTACATACATTTCTAAAAGCTCTGATACTTCCTCATTTTTGTGTTAAAGGCACTAAACCTTTTGTGTTAAATTCTCACTTTGTATAGATCAATGTATTACCAGTTATGATGCCAAGCTTCTGGCATCAGAAATGTGTTACCTTTTTAAGGTAAAATATAATTGAATGGAATATCTGAATAATACCTACTTAAATAGCTACCACTGGGGTGCATTAGTAGGAACTTTAACTCATCCACATTTGATATGTTCTCAGGGTACTTAAATTAGCAAGGGTCTATCATATTCTTCTTATCCTCTGTCAAAGTGGCTTATCATGGAACTGAAATTTTTACTGAGCTCTAAGGTTCAGGCAATTTTGATGTATCCCTTACAAGCCTAATTCAGACAAGATACCGATTTGTTATAGCACTTAGCTAAAGTTCTTTAGAAAGTCATGAGTTTAACTCCAAAGATTACTAGTTCATTCACTGGTAACTGGACTGGGGTGATGGCCATTGCACATACTAATTTTGTTCTCAAGGTTATAGTGAGTTTAATGTGTATTGTAGTAGGTATCATCTTTTCCCTTCCAGTTATTTTTTCAAAGATGTTAGATTTTATTTGTGTGTTTAAACTGTCCATTGTTAGGACTGGAAGAACCAGTTCAAAGTCTGAAAGAAAAGGAAAAGTCTAAAAAGAAAAAAATAATGAAGGGTTTAAGAGGCAGCGATAAGAGGCTCACTATTTATAAAAGTGGTGATTAAAAGGCTCTCTCAAAAACTCCCCCATTCATTTCCATTAGAGTTCAATGTGAAGATTAGTTTCCAATACTAATTATTCCAACTTGTAATCCTTCTTCCTTTTTCTTGACATCAAATAAATGTGGCTACAAAAGTTACTGGTATTTTGCAACACTCAAAAGGTTCTACTCAGGTGAAAATTTCATCCTCAATTTACAGCTTTAACTCATGACATATTGTAAAATTTTCTTATAAATTAATGTCTGAAAACTGAAGATGTATGAGAACAGAACAAATTGATTCAGAAAGATGCAAATTCTTTTGAAGATCTTTTGTTAGATTTTTAGCAAACAAATCCTTGGAAGCATAAAAATGGATGGACTGAATGACATGACAATGGAAAAAAGTTCTTTGAATGTCAATAGGAGATCACTATAGGGCTGTCATTGTCTGAAATGAACTGGATGAGAAATGATGTATGAACTGGCCCAAAGAGAGAGGAAGATGAAATTCTAGTAAAGTTTCAAAACATTTTCATTGCAAAGACATTAAGATTTCATTTATCTCTATTTTTTATTTTAGCCATAAAAGTAAAAGCAGGGTGAAAAAAAAGTAGAGGGTTTTTTCTTTTGTTTTGTTTTTAGCCATTTCTTTTCATAGTAGGAAGCTGCCTACTACTAAATTCTCTTTCCTTCTGAGCATGAATAT
The DNA here is from genome assembly GCA_035582835.1 of Phoebastria nigripes. NCBI lineage: Eukaryota > Metazoa > Chordata > Aves > Procellariiformes > Diomedeidae > Phoebastria > Phoebastria nigripes. The sequence goes on along the minus strand of JAYKAV010001000.1, from coordinate 1,379,726 downwards.
TATTGTTAGGACATAGCCTCATGTCTGTTAAATATAATTCTTAGTAAAGTATATTTCTCTGATTCATTAAACTTTATGCTGAATTTAACAAACAATTTAGTAATCATGGTTTCCAATATATAGTGAGCAGCTGGGCAAAATGTCAGGAAAACAACAGTGTATAGAATTTCTGTTTGGTGATAAATGTCTCTCCCTGAGTAGCAAATGTAGCTAGCTGACTCCTTAACGCTACACTGTAGTTAAATAATAGGTTATAAACAGTCAGGCTAATGACTTCAGTATTATAACACCTCTAGACCTCCTCGACGTAGCTAATAATTAGCATTGAATGTCATACAGAAATATGCCATGTTCTGGCCTCTTGATTTTTGTTTCAGTCTTGGCATTTCAGAACCATGATRTACTAAAATAAGGTTGTTAAATTAAGATCCTGAAGAACATGCAATATTAGCAAGTGTGTACATTTGTAATTTATAACTGGGAAGATATTTGATACTGAATCTGTTTCTAAAAGCCCTGGGTTTTCAATTGTTATAATCCCATCATTCAAAAATAGAAATTAATTATGTGGTGAATACTAATAAATGAAGTTATGTAAGATATGCATGAAGTATTGACTAACATGGAACAAGAGGCCATATTTCGTCATCAAGGCATTGTACAAAAATCTGAAGTCCACTTTTAATAACATATCTTGCCTTGACGGAAAATGGCTTTAACAATAAAGTCAGAAGTGATGGAGGGAGGACAACTCTTACGGAATAGAATGTGTGTGTGTGTGTAAATTACATAAATATATAAATGCCATATGTGAGATGTTTTACCATCAAGTATCTGACTGTGATTTACATTGATTTCTTCAGAATTCTATAGTTTTAATATCTTTTGCTTTTTCTGCTTGAAAATCTAGGTTTCCAAGGTTTGCCTATTTTTGTCATTTGAAAGTACATCAGTTTTGAAATTTGAAATATAAACCTTAGCTCAGGGGCAAAAATATTGCAAAAACTAACAAACATCTATTTTTTATTTCTTGCATATTGATTTCAATAACCATTCAGTAGTTCCAGGACCATTCATTCTTTTCAAAGAGAAGGCTGACACGCTGGTTTAGCTACAAGGCTGGTATTCAATTTCCTGCTCCCCCATAGGCCTCTTCTGTGATTTTGCCAATTCACATAGCCACTTTGTACTTTAATTTCCCCTCACTACAACAGAGACAGTAGTACCTTCTTATAACACAATTATGTCTTGGAAAACATTAGGACTATGAGATATGAAAACAGAGATCATATAAAATGTTTCATAGAGCGTGATGGATGCATTCTTAAAAAGGACCTTGCATAAGAAGACTCTTTTTGGAGAATATAAGGAACAATTTTGTTGTTCCAATGTGTTCCTCTTTTTTATGATGAACTATCCCCTCAAAGATAGAGACAAAGAAACACTGATGAGGACAGCATAAGGCAGGAATTTCTGAGAGTGCTATAAAAACTACGATAATAGGAAAAATAAGATGGGGTAAATGAATTCACCTTTTTTTCACCATTCAGTAAAAATTTTGGCATTTCTTGACACATTTGCCACAAAGACATTACTCTTTCATTATTAATTTTACCAATGGATTTTGTTTTTAAAGATTAAGAAAAAGATTAAGAGTGGAATCTTTGCTAGTGGAAAAGACTGCTAAAGAAAATCCTACTTAGTTTGTACTTGCAAAGTGATTAGATGAGTGAAGATTGAAATGCTACCTCTAAGTGACAGGGTCAGCTCTGAGGATTAAATTCACCCTTCTATGTAGCAGAATATTACTTACATATCCCTTGAGTTCTGCTTGCTCTCTTCCCAGTTTACAGAGTGAAGTGGGAACCATGGAAGAAGAAACTGTCCATCATTTAAGCATATTGATCCAAATCAGTCTTGTACAATTAGTAGCTCAGTCAAGAGCAGTGTGGTTTCAAAAGATGCCTATTCCGTCTTCTAGAATACAGTTATAAAAGAAGTGCTACATGCACATACTCATTGACTTTCACAATCATCTTGTCTTTGATGTCACCTACAACTGCACAATCATTTGTAATTGTGGCAGTTATTCAAGAAGTTATCTCACAATCAAGTCATATCTCAAGTCATGTTTCCTGAGTATGCTGTTCTCTTAATTTTTTCAAGTAGCAAATAAATAAATGCAGTTTCATTTACTTTCGTGAACTTTGGCACTGGTAAAAACTTTGCATATCAGGTTTATTTTTTTGTAGCATGATTGGTCAGATGCAGGAGCTAAATTACATATTTGTAATGACAGCTGAGAAAAAACCAGAGGACTCCTAAACCATTTTAGAAAACACTACTGCCTTGTTCCTATGGCACTTAAATAGCTACCTATTAAAAGGAAGAAATCTGATTTTAAAAGAAATTACTACTACTTGGTAACAGACTACAAAATGGGAAACTGTTTTCGTTCCATGACTAGATTAAAATCTGACAAAATTAACTATCTCATAAAGAGCTGTTTATTATTTTATAACTTAAAAAAAATTTCAAAGTGCTATCACATTTATTCACTTGCATATACTTCACTAGTATCCAGATTGTTCTTCATTTAAAAGCTTTCTCTAAAACAAAATGTTAGCTGATATCTTATTTTTTCAGATGTCATTTAGTGTCATTGAGTAAAAAGATAAACATTTATGTTACAATCACACTTCAGTAAAATAACAGAGTTTGGCTACCCAAGTAAGAACCATTTGAAGTAAGTTTTTCACACCACTGTAGGGTATAATAAGAAAGACTGAGGGAGACACCAGGTACTATGGGCAAATAGTAGGAAATATAGTAGAATGATACTAGGGAATATAATTTTTAAGCAGATATTTTCTTTTCTGAGCACGATAGCTGGCAAATTGTGTGAACAGATAGTAGTGCCTGCTATTTGAGATCTCTGAGAATCATTAACTGGGAAGACAGGAGATGTGGAAAGGAGGTTCATCATGACTACAGTTTGAGTTTGGATTCCACCAAGATTCAGGAAAAGCTATTGGTTCTAGGTCCTGTATTTTCACTTCCTGCAAGAACAGTACAGCCATCCAGCTGGGTCGCACTAAGACAAGGGAATAGACACTGGACGAAGGGATATACTGATGTACCCGAAGGAGGATTTAATTATTTGCATTCCTATTGCTTCTTGCCTAATAGCTGAGATATATCAACCTGGTGTGCACCTCAGGTGTGTAACTATCTTCATGCTACATGGCTTAGAAGCACACAGCTTCTCTCCTGAGTAAGCAACATTTTTAGAGTTCCTGCATTTCTCTCTGCTGGAGCTTAAATCAGTTGTGTGCAGCTGGGTTTTTTTATTTTTTTTTAAAAGAACACTTTCCCAGAGCTGCTCCCAGATGGCATGACAAAGCATTTCCAAGGTGGGCTTGTGTACTCTCGAAGATTCTCCAGAGAGATGGCACGCAATATCCCACTTTGGAAGTAATGAGATTGGTTCTAATCTTCTGTCTGGGGGTGGGAGGTCGTTAAAATAGCAGACATGAGTGTGGTGGGGGTTGTTTGGTTTCTGGTGTCTTTCCTATGTGATGCTCTTCAGAATTATCTGGTGTCATCAAAGTGCTTGACAGGCCTTTACAAGCAAATATAACGACATTATTTGTGCTGTGGTAGTTTAGAAAAGGAGAGAGCAGCTTACAGTGCTTGGATATAGTAGCAAGGGATAGCATCTTTTGCTAACATCGCCAATTCAGCAGTTGCTGCCTGACATGCAAAGTGACTGACTATTGGGGAATGCATCTCAAGGGAGAAGGGCGGGAAGCAGGCAAGGGGAAGTTTTCTCTTTGGAGATGTGAGACATGAACAGGAAAAATGTACTGTTCTGCTGTCACCCTACACTGCTTCTTGAATACTTGATCCTGCTGTTTTCTGTGTTGATACTCTACTAAGCATAAAAGAAATGCTATTCAATTCAGACTTCATTAGGTTACATGGAAATCTACAATATCATACTATGTCATGAAATTGTTGGACTCAGTGTGGATATGTAAGAAGCTGCTGGCATTACAGATAACATCAGCTGGCTCTAGATAAAGCAGCCTGCCCCGAGGGGAGGGGGTGGGAGGTTGGGAAGGGGAGTGGAATAACTGTTTTGAGTATCTTCACTGAAGTGACTGCCTAGCCTAATCACATTATTTTGTTTATCTCAGAATAAAGATTTCTGTGGTAGAATTAGTCCTGCAACTGCACAATAGCTTTTATTTTTAATGTGCAGAAATGTTTTAAAACTCCCTGTGCTTTCTATTGCAGAAGCTATGAAGCTTTTGGTATGATGAATTCTGTTACCAAAATCACAAACATTGCACATAAAGCACGCAACATGTTGTATGTGTCCTGAGCCACAGTGCGAACCTCTTAATTTAAACTTATTTGCTCTATTCAAGTGATTCAGCATGTAATTAAAGTCTATCACATTATAAAAATTAGCTACAGATCACCATTTGTTACAAGTGTGACTCACAGCGGCTAAGCCTGCTTAATATTCTGGTTGGCAGCAAAATGTTCGATGGCAGAATCCAGATCAATACACACAATTTTTTTCAATCTTCCCTGTGGTAGTAGTGTTGTACATTTTGGCATCTCTGTCTTGCCAACTGTAATGAAAGAAATTGTCATTCAAAATAAGACCAATTAAAAACTGATGTCCTTAAAAAAATAACACTGCAGACTTTTTTTTTTCTTTTGGATCCACCATGTTCAGCAGACCACCATGGCATGAATTGCCATTAATATGTCATTTCCCTTTCCTGTTATCACAATATAAAAGACCTTAGCTCTGACCTTTCTATCAAAACATCCTTTGTTTAGAATGAAAGCTATTCACTGTTAGACCCTTATCTATAGAGCTTAGCCAGCGGATCAAATCCAAAGAGCAGAATTCGTTTACTTTGTATTAAATGAGCTCAGTTAAGAAGTTTCAATTTTGGCAGAAAGGTGCATTAATCACAAGGAAAAGAACAGATCTCACTTTTCACAGCTTCTGGTTTACTTTCAATACAGTTAGACAGTAAGGCTTTTGTTCCTTAAAAGTAGCACTGTATTTAAATACAGTAAATATAACAAAATTACCTTCTTAAAATTACACTAGAGTTCCTACAGTACAGGATGTCCATAATGACCTCAGTGTTGCATGACTAACTTTACAGCTTCAAAAAGGTTCTAAATTAGTTTGGACAGATGGGTTTTATCCAGAGGAAATCAATGAGTTTTTGTGAGTCTGACTTAATTTTTATGCAGCCAGTACTTTGAGATGAAATTAAAATATGTATGAAAAACATATTAAAGTTTCCCTTGGGTTCATAGTTGTTTGTACATTTACAAGGTGTTAAAGAGATGATTTAAAAACTAACTATATAAGGGATCAATGCAAGTATACTATGATTTATGGCCTTTCATGACATTTTTGACACTTCGGGCCTAATGTCTTATGTGTTTTGAACCACTAATTATCTTCTAATTCATAAGGGTTTGGTGGGATTTTATAAGTGTAATATAATATATAGAGCTGTATCACATGGAAAGTTTTAGAAAAAACACACTTTACAAGTTGTGCTGAGTATGTAACAGTTGTAAATAAAGATGTGCTGCACCAGTTAAAACCCCACTTGATCGCAGTACCCCCAAATGGGGAGGGGTTCCCCATCTGCTAACAAAATTGGCAGATTTTTAACTCACTGTTCAGTACCGAGGGTCAAAATCTGTGCAGGTTTTGATCACGCCCCACAGCTTTAAATATGAATCAGAAAGCAAAAGTCAGGTTTTCCCAGATTTAGTGCTTTTACTGTGTAAGATCATATCCAACCCAAAGATTTAGCTGCCTCATTAGCTATGATCTGATCATCTCCAGGACTATATAACAACAGCGAAAACTGCAGCAGTACTTGTGGTTCAATGATGAATAACATGGGAACGTTTTCATTATTCATCAAAAGTGATAATTTCAAAACTCATAGTCATATTCCTCAAAGAAAAAACAAAACCTTTGATACACTCAAATTTGATATATGTTCCAAAAATGTTTATAAAAAAATCATATGAATTATAAACTTCCTGAGCAATGGACAGAAGCTGGAATGTTCTTCTGCAAACTCTTAAGAATTGAGTATTTCATACTTTTCTGTTGAACAGCTGCAACTTAAACCTGCAATTGGCTCGGAGCAAGTAGAAAGGTTCCCATAACAGGATTTTCAAATAGTCCCTAAGTTATCCAAGGCTAAAAATCTCATCAATGTTCCATTCTGGTTTAGATGCTTTCTAATATCACCAGCGGGTACAACATAGACTAGGGACTTACGCTACCGAATCCTCTTTTAAAATACTTGGGACTTACGCTACTGAATCCTCTTTTAAAATACTTCTCTCTCTTTTTGTTTTCTCATAATTATTTTCCTCAACATAGCTAAGAAACACACTAATTTGCAACACTGCATAAACTGAAAAAATAAACTTGAAAACTTTGTTCCCTAATTCAGTGCAGTCATCAGCAGTGGACACCTGGAACCTTATCAATGATTCCTCCAATGTCTTTTTATAGATACAAAGATGGCTGTGTGTTTTTTCACTTTTCTGGGGAAAGGAGTGTAAAATAATGTGAAATATGTTGCCCAGTTCTATATTCAGAAACATCTACTAAAACTTTATGTATATCAAATGTAGCCTTCAATATGTGGATTATAACTAGATGGAACCTGGGGCATTCCTTCTCTTTTCCTAATCTCCAAATATATATAAAATGTTTACTGTTAGATTATAAATACCTAATAATGCATAGATAGATTCCCAATTTGGAATTCATGGATTTCAATCTGTGAGTCAAGTTTTTAGTGCCATGTAACAACTGGGAAAAAATTCAGGAGAAAGGAAGACAAGGAGTACAGAGTATTTAAGTAATTACAGTTCTCCAGGAAGAGTAAATTTCAAGAGGCTCAGTAATGAAACTTCAATTATCAAGAATCTAAGCAAAAGTATTCTTCCTCTTCTACATTTTGCCTGGTTTTGTGGTAATTACCGGTGATGATGATTGGTGTTGATCACCATGCTGTATCTTTCTGAGGCATCCTCTTTTCCACAATACGTAATACAACAGATAGTATCCCAAAATACCAACAATGATTTGTCTTCAGCGAAGTAAAATCTATCTTACAGCCTCCTCACTGTTCTAGATCCTCTGCAGTATCAATGCTTACAATAGAGAATAAAATAGAGAAAAACAATCCTCTGGTAACATTTTCAAAAAGCAAAAAAGTGTTGGCTTTCAACAGATTGTAAATGAAGGAGGTAATTTTGATACTTCACTCCTATAAAGCTGTACTTTCCTTTTTAAAGGTCATTCTCTGCCAGTGATCAACTCCTTACTTTCAGCACTTCCTTTTAAGCCATTTGACAAAGCTAGCATGTACATCACAATTAGCACAACATAAAGCATGAAAAATAAGACTTTAGATACTATTGCACACTGACAGACCCTAAAAATATGCAGGAAACTGAAGGTCGGATGGAATTTCTGAAAACAGACATGGAATCTACAGCAGGCCAAAGCATCCCCTGTCAGCCCCAAGTAAGAATACAGAAGAGAGAAACTCATGACATTGARAGACTCTTTTAAATGTTGTGACCTTAAATTAGCCAACTCCAAGTTTAAATACGGGACATACAGTCAAAAAAGCTATTGTCTTTGTAAAAAGCAGGTTTTGCTCTAATAACCTGGGTCCCAGTTCTACATCATCAAGGACATTGACAGTAGAAGACTTCTCTCTAAATGTCTAGGTTTCAGAAAATTCCTCTTGAAATATATATTTTTTTCTATTAAAGGTCAGTAATTCAAGGCAAACTGAAAGCAGACAACATGAAAAATGTCCTGCAGGAGGAAARAGGAAATATATAAAATACCAGCCAGATGTAGATACCCAGGAACAAGAGATAAAGCAATGCACTAAAAGATAAAAGCTCATTACCTTTTCTCTTGTTCTGGGTGTCTACATCTAGCTCATTGTTAAAGTCTTCCTTTAATCCATTTTGGGGTCTGTGGTCATGACTTCTGTTCTGCTAACTCCTGGTCAGGGACACAGAGGAAAAAGAAAAAAATCCAGACCCTTTACCAAATACGAAGAACACAGCAGTGATGTTAGAGCATGGGCAAGCAACAGAGAGCTTCAGAAAACCGAGATGTTCAAGCAATTCTTGAACACCCTTTCTCCTATTCTCAGCATTCTGCTCTGAGGACGAAGATCATCTTACTACTAGATCAGCTGAGTCATGCAACTTGGTGAGCTGTTTTAGGTGCTTTCTGCTTCTTTTTGTTATGAAAAAGCCTCTTCATGGAATCAGGGAAGTTATAAAGTCTTGAACTCTGTGCATGTGACTTTCAATTCAACATCACAGCTTCCGTTCAGTTTGATCTCTTTGCTTACACAGCTTCTGATGATTTCAGTGCTTGTGTTCTTTTGTATAGCTGCCGATAAATACTTCCCTTAATTCTCCTTCCCACCTATAGACTCTGCGTATAGCAGCACCTTTTCCACTTTCAAATAGATATGCATAGTCAACTTCGGAGTGGATACTGAGGAAATCAAAAGAAAAATTACCATTATTTTTATATGCAAAGTCGAATCTTTAATATTCTATATGCAATTACAATGGAAAAGTCTTTCCCTGCTTTTATTAAATAGCAGAACTGTACAGCAAGCCTTGAGAAATCTGTATATTAACATATTGGTATTGGGTATTTTTAACAACATATGCAGAAGGAAGTTTAATATCTTTAAATGAATAACATACTTGCATGTGTAATCTGGTTACCTTGTAGTAAAATCAATCATGCTACTGCGTATCAAAAAGCTATGTAGAGGATGGATTGGAATTTCTGTATTCTGTAAGGATAATGTAAGCAACATAACATTCTGGAAAACATTGCAATTAGATTCTAAATTACTTTACAGTGCTTAAGCACATGAATCTCCCCAAAACTCATTAATCAAATCAAGTATATAACATTCCTTTACTAATGCTGTCCATTCCATGAAATGTGTATACAGAAGGCTTTCTTTTTTTCTTCTTTCATAACTGTTTATATGCACATTGAAGAAATATACCCAGCACTGCTAGCAGTAGTTCCAGTAAAAAAGTACCATGAAAACAAACCCGTAATAAAAATACTTGATTATTAGTAGGGATGTGTGAAGGAGCTCACAGAAGCAAAGGTGTACAAAACTTTGTGGGTCCAACTTCTTAAGGAGTTACAAAAAAAAAAAATCTGGGTGCAATCCACATAGTGTATTTCACTCAACCTGAGTTTCTCTGAGTTTCAGATTTTAAAAGAAAATAAAAACTGAAAGTGAAACTCAGCTTGAGAGCACTAGATTTTATCTTGTTTTACATCAAAACCTAACAAAACTGTGAATTTTTCTTGCTTTCAGCATGAAACTATAAATCACCTCAGGTTTTCTCAAACATTTAATTAACCTTAAGGTCAGTTCCTCAGGGTTAAACCCTGTTGTCACTGGAGAAAATGGGATTTTTGCCATTGACTTCAGTGCAATGAAGCTTTGGCCCATAGTGAATTATTTAAGTGAAGCCAGTTAGTATGAGCTGGGGAATACCGTAAGATAAAACTGAATAATTACTTAGTAGGATTAAAGAAACAAACCAGGAGATATTATTTAGAATTAATTATTCATATCTCTCTATTGATCAGATTTTCTAGTTAGTGAAAAATTTGAAATCTGGTATTTTTTTCCAGATTCCTCAACATCTTAAAAATATTCCATTAGAAAGGTTCACAAACTAGGCCAATTTTCCAAATGTCTTTGATTGATAGCAGACACAGTGGTAGGAAAAATTATTGCAATAATTTTTCAAATTCTTGGTTGCATTCAAGATAGAAATTCTAAAATAATGGTTTTGTGGTGGAAAGGAAGAAAGTATGATTTAGGATTTGGGTATTTCAATCACTAATGCTAGCTTTTGCTGTACATATGTATTTGGAAATGCAGGTAGGCACTAGAAAGATTTTAGAAAATATTTTAGATCCTACTCAAAGTCCTAGTATGAGTCTAACTGTATATTAGATGCTTTGAACGTATCACTTTTAGCCCTAATAAAACCCACAACATAAATGTTGTAAATGAACCAGGTAGGTACCAACAGACAGATATGGAACTGATTAACACAATCCAGAGCTTTAATGGAAGTCTTTCCAGTGATCACTATGGGAATCTCAATTGAGCCTGGAGGCCCTGATTCAACAAAGCATTTAGGCTCCTAACTTCCCATTGATTTCCCATTTAAATTAAAGGGAAGTTTGGCCCTAAATACTTCATTAAACTTGGGACTAAGCGATTAGGCTTTGGTGATATTTTCAGCACATTGCATTCTTGATCACTTACAGAATTATTTGAAAGGGTTACTTTGTAACAGGGATTTCAAGTTATCTATTGATAAAAGCAAAAACACTTGTCACACTTGTTCAATCTTTACTGTGTGTGGGTATGCCCTAGAATGTCAAAGAAATTAGCTATATATGCCCCTCCCTGCAATTATATATATGCCTTCCTCCATCTGTATTTTCCAGATCTGTCTTACAGGCAACCGTATTGTAAATCAACACATTACCAGAAGGATATGAAGTTTTATAACATGGAAAGAAATTATGAAAGAAGTGCGAATCTATTCCCTGTATATTGAAACTGAATCCTGAACTTATGTTATCATAGCTCTACGTGCAAAGGACACTAGAAGGGGACTCCAAGGCTGTTACAACATTCTGCCCGCTTTTCTGAGAGGAGCAGGAAGGTATCACTACATATAGAAGGGCAGCTTGCTCTGTGAATGTGTCCATACTAAACAGCATATAGAGAGCTAAACTTCCTCGCTTGGAAGTGTCATACAACCTGTTGTTAAAAGAACATACATTGCATAGAAATTGTATGCATACATTCAAATACATATTTCATTGGGGAATATCTGATGATGGTGTCTTTAGAGATTGCTATTTTCCATATACATAGTTAAAATTATTAATGATTGTATTAATTCACTCCTAGGTCAGTTTTCATATTCATCTCTACTTCTCCTCTTCATTCATGTGCACATTTTTGTCCAAATTCAAATACATTTTGTCCAAATACAAATACATTGTACTTGTATTTACCTACTAAGTATGCACTATACTCTGAAACAAAATAGCATATGTATACTAAACAAGAAAATTTCTTCAAGTAAAAACTGCAGTTTCAATTTCTAGACTATTTTATATACACACCTATGAGGCTATAAGAGAGCTGGTAAAGCCCCATGTCGCTTAACATGGTTGTTAATTTTAAATTGATAGCCGAGGGAACTTTGATATATTTAACTTTATGTGGAAGTGAATACAGTTTTGCATTCTGCCTCTAGTTAGGAACCTACATCAGGATTTGTAGGATTGAAATTAAAAAAAAAAATAAAAAATAAAAAAATCAACAGCCTCTGTGATATAACTTTTGCTAATTAAATTCCCAATCTGGACAAGTATTACCAGCAACTGGGAAAAGGAAAGAAGTTATTACTAGATTTTCTGTGAAAATAGAAGGCAGTGGAACTATTAAATGTTGACATTTAGCCTGGCATATTTAGGTAATAGAGTTGCACCTCGTCAGAAGGAATCATATTATCTATTACAATACTAAAATAAACTATGCTGATATCTTCCAGTTTATATCTCCAAAAAGCTGAAGTTCTGGAACAAAGCATGAGATATTAATACAAGTGTCATACATAATTATAATAGTTTTAAGACATGCTTTGCTAAATTAAAGCTCTGTGATTAACTTCTGTAAGTATGTCATGTATTCCTATCATACTTTGTCCTGAAGAACCATTGGCTGTTTTTTTTTTTTAATGAGCAAAAATAGAGTAAGTTCAGGGATGTATTTCTTTTTTCTACCATATTTTTATGTAGAATCAATAGTTTTCTTCTTCCATCACAGGTAACTACAGTTGCTGTGGGATTTAGAAGCATGATACAGTTTAAAATTATCTGCTGATCTAAATTTTGTGGGCAAACAAATATGCACGGAATGATAGAAGCTATCTACTGATATTCAGCTCTTAAAAAGAAAATATAAATAATGATTAATTATTTTTTTATGCAGACTGCAGTGAAAAGCCAACTAGAAGTAGTTTAAACTGATCACCCCATGCCCCATTTCATTTTAAAAGCACTTGGGGATGGATTCTTGGTTTTTTTTAAATGCAGTGGGCAGAATCTGTTTCACTGTAGAGTAAATATGCTAGCAGAGCTCACTCTTGAGACAAACATATCTGATTTTTCCGATCCTGCATTCTTAATGGGTTATAATTCAATGTGATAGCTACCATTTTTGACATTATGGGATCTGGTTCAGATCATAAAGGGTATACAAATCAACTAATATAGATTAGATGCTATAGTGGTCCATAACTGTTAAATGGGGTCATGGTTTCTAACTAGCTAATAGACTCTTATGTACTAAATTATTTCATGGAATTCAGTACCATCTATTCATCATAAGACTGACATGCATAATCTTAGGCAATTAATTTTAAAATTGTTCCCTCTTCTTGCTTCTGGTTTGGATGAATTGTTACTAAGACAAATTACTTAGCTAGTCTTCAGTGCTAACACTACTAATATTTTTAATTAGCAGTGGACTCTGCATGGCAAGTTACTATTCTAAGTGAGAATGAAAAGAAAATAGTAGGATTTTAGTTTCCTTAACTGGTTAGAAAATAATAAGTGTTCATATTGTATCACAAAAACTTGTTGCTACTCAACAGTGACTTCCCACATAATCAGTCTGTTCTTTTGAGGCAGTCATGTGAGAGTAATTTGACATCCTAATACACACAGTGAATTAGGGTTCTGAGTAGCACAGAATATCTTCAATGTCAGCGGACATTTTATATGAAGCTTGGAGAACAGAGTTTTGTTCTGACACATTCAAAACTAGCAATAGACTTATTTTCAGGAATAAAGCCGTTATAAACTGTTACATTATTGTCAGCAGTCCAATTTCACAACACTATTTGAAGAAAGTGTGTAATATCTTCAAATGTGTTGAGAGGCAAAGTCACTGATGATTGCCAGGTTCCCTTTCCCTTTTCCTTACACTGGGTAGTCAGAGTAGTTATGTAGTACTGTGCAGTGGTTTGGAAGAGAGACTTTTTTTTAAAAAAAATCATATATAGGCAGATAAAGACAAATAGCCACAGAGACTTGAGTTGAGAAGTCTAAATGCTTTTTCTAAATGGAAATCCACGTAATTCTGACCGATTTATTATAAAGTCAGATAATGTTCTGTATCAACACATCAATAGCCTGATTTCTCATGTTAAACCTGAGATTTGGTAGGTAAATGTTGGAGCCTAGTCACACTATTGGGGAAGGGTGAACATTACATATGTACTTAATTGCTTTTAATGAGACTAAAATAAGTTCTAAGGTGAACTGCATATGGGCAATAACACTGAAGAAGGCCCATCCTACAGGTTGGTAATACTTAGCAAGGAAATCACTAAGCATCGTCATTTAATAAAAGAGATGCTAATATTTTCGAATGGAGGCCGGGGTAGAAAGATGCCCCCCTCTCAACACTCAGTTGAGAAGTTCAAAGAGTTGTTCTTTAGAACTCATCCATCAGCCTATGTTTCTTAATCAAAGTAGCAGAACATTTACATATGCATTACTCCAGTAATTCCTTACTTCTTAAGAAATCAGAATAAAAGGTGGTTTTTATTTTTTTTAAATCAACATGATGACAATAATGGGTAGACCAGTAAATAAATAGAATGGATGACATCCTGATAAGTATTGTGTAAATAATGATTGTTGGAGAAGTTTATAAATGCTTTACTCTACTGGCTACTTGACTTTTATAAACAACACACAACACTTCAGAATAACTATTGTTACTGGCAAGAAGGCCCATACAGAAAATTAATGTCATAATGAAAGGAAAAGAAAAAAAAAACCAACAGAAAATAAATGAGAAAAAACAGAGAAGTGATAAAACGTGATGAGGAGACAGAGCAAGCAGAGAGAAGAGACTAGCTATTGTTTTATACAGCGATAACACACTCATTGCCCACCTTACTCAGCAGTTCCATAGCCAGGTTTGGAAAGTATTCATGAAACACTTAGGTTTCATTTTGAAAATTTATGAGCTTCATCAGGATCTCTTGATCAAATCAAAGATTTGTGTATATTGTTATCTAGCACAGATAATCAATAGAAACGTGAAAGACAGTTAACTTGCTATAGAACACTTGGGAYGTCTATAACGTCCCTGATAAGACTGTACAACACCTATTAATAGTGATGGAAATTAGGAGCGTTCCTTGACAAGAAAAACAGACTCCTCTATGCTTATACATTTGAAAACTCTCTGGAAATGCCAGAAAGTTATGTTGACAGCTAAAAGCTCAGCATTATCACATTTGATCTCTTCTGAATGACCTCAGTACCAGGTTAAATATTGCTTGCTAGTACTACTGAGAAAAATATTTACAGACTTTTGTTGGAGAAATGCTTTCCTGTTTAGAAAAAAACACTTCAAAAATGAATGTTGCAATGACCTGGGAAGAAGGCAGGGGAAGCAGGGACTGCTGGCTATAATTAGCTGCTGCAGTTGGTTGCTGCTCTGAAGCAGTGAGATCAGCATCGAGTGGCAGATAGAGAGCAACTTGGGAGAAACAGTAGGAAAAGTTCACTTTTTATCTACCATTTTTGTAAAGTGAGGCAAAATAAAGAATCAAGCTAGATGGAAGATTCTAGTTTTTTGTTGTGGCTAAATTGTCTTGGTTTTTGTTATAGCTAAATTGTCTTGTTCTTGTTGTGAGTCACTTTTGGGCTTAGGGTGGACTCAGAAGGAAGGAAAATATGTCTCTTCAAGGTGTTGCATACCTGTCACATAACCATAAGATGGAATACAGTGAGGGCAAACATGGTACCCATGAGATTTGGGTTAAGCTAGTAAAACTGTTATAGCTTTATAATTTGAACACACTTTATAATGAAAGTACCTCAAACTTATTTTTGTTTTGGTTTTAGTTATGGAAAAATAAGGCTTACTCACTGGATAGGTTTTTCCAGTCCCACACATCTCTTGTTAAAATATTGATATAAATGTTGTGCTGCTCCTTCTCTCTCCTCATACACATGCGGTACAGAGGTCAACATGCAGAAGACGTGCAGAGTTATTTCAGCTGTTCTGCACTACCTTACATGCTCTGCTAAGCATATCAACAATTTGGCCAATGCAGTAGAATATGCAAGAATGGGGAGGACCCTGCCCCCCCGCCCCTTCCCCCTCTCCCCTGGATTTCTAAAGTTATTTTCTCTTAAGCTGTAAAACTCAAATGCCCAAGTTAAATAAACTTCTTTTGAGTTCATCATCCTGGTACTTAGAGAAGTTTAAAACTGTTCCAAGATGCAGAGGCATTTCATCCTTGGTTCCAGCGCTCACCTTACTAATATACACATTAGAAAAATTGAGACTTTAATTTGAAAACAGAGCAGTGCTCTGCATTTGTATGTTTGCTTTGGTGGATGAGGGGAGAAAACTGATGGAAAATGTTATTTGCTGGGTTTTGAAGCCGATTTTGGACTTTGATTGGAGGGATTCACTTGAAGTTAATAGGTTTGCCAAGAAGACCTTTAGCTGTCCTGCATATGATTCCCTGTTATTTTTAATATAAATGTAGTATTTTAAATCCATCTCTTGTGTCCTAAACCAGATTTTGTCTTAAGCAGCTGTGCTTAAATTGTAAAATCTCACCCTTGTGTCTGGTTTCACATCTGGCAACACCCAGCTAACAGTTACAACTTACTTAGAGTAATTAAATGAGGTTTTAAAAAAGCCAAAATGATATATAAAGAATAAATTATTAAAACAGTATTTTGTTTTCCAACCAAATTTTGCAGAAACTTTATAAGTAGCTGGGCTGTCCAGTTATTTCTAAAGGTGTTGATCAAAATAAGTACATGCTGAGGAAAGTAAAGGCAGGCTTGTAAATGGGTGGGGACTGGGCAACGTTAAGCTACCATAATTACTAGTCAGCAGTATGTCTCCACTTTGATGTCAACTATATGCTTTCTTTTGTGTCTCAGGGAGGAAGAAACTTCAAAAGCTTTAATTTCAAGACAATAAAGGGCCTTGCTAATATATATACAGACTTTAACTGCAAATGGAAATTTTTAGTGTTAAAGATATAAATGTAGGTGGGTTAGGGCTAAATATTCATTTTGTGTGTTATTTATGTAACACAGCCACAAGAGAGAAAAACATATTATTTATATGAGTACCATATAAGGTATAGCTTATGAAAAGAATAATGACAGAATTTTTTACTGATAATCTACATATTTCTCTCTATAATTTTGTATATGTCTGATATTTTAAACATGACAGAATCTTAAAGGAATTATAAGTATGAACAATTCTATTGACTTACAAAATATATAAAGCTACATATATAAAGAAGATGGCCATGCTGCACTGTCATTCCTAGACAGAAACCATACCAACTTGAATAGTTTTGAACAAGTATAGATACCAAAAGACTTTGGCAAACCAATTATTTTTAATTAAAGAATAAAGATCTGACAATGAAAATCTGCTATGAATGTAGGACTGATATTAAGGCAATTCTTTCTAATAACTGTATTAGGCTTTGGATCTATCCTCAAATAATAAATAAAACATATATTAATCATACACATCTCTCATAGTGCTTTCTTTTCAGATCTTGAATGTGTATAGGAGGAAGAGTTAGGAAAGTGTACRAGAGAAACCATTTGTTCACACAGCTGTACAAAGAGCCTGTTTTGGTTCAACTGAAAATTTACTGCACAAACTGAGATAATTGAAGAGAAAAAGGTGTACTTCATTCAGTATGAATGAACATTCAGTATGAGAAAGATCTGAGAGAAATATTTCATTTTCAGAAAGCTGTTATAAAACCTAGCAGAACTTCCAGGGTAACATCTAGCAGAAGGTGATATAGCAGAGGATGGCACTCTTTTAGGAGACAGGAAACACAAGTTCAATCTCACCCTCTGTCTGAGAGGATTCAAATGTGAATTTCCCTCTTCCCAGAAGAGAAATGTAAATCCAGATTATATGTCATTCCAAAGTGGGAATGGCTGAATAAAATAATTAAATAGATATTGAAAGTCACTTGAGTGGGTGGTGTAGCCAATTTTCACTTTAGTTTTTTGGTTTGACCAAAACAGATTACTCTTACGGCTCTACACATAAATGATCTGGATTCCAATCCCTTTTCCAATTAGCATTCAGTTTACTTTATCTACTGTTCACACTGTGGAGTAGTTTTGTCTACATTCATTCATGCAGCAAAAAGCAATGTCAGCTGATGTATTTCACGTAACACTACAGAGTGCCCTTGATTCTCATCTATGCATAGTTAACAAAGCAGTGAAATGGGTCCTATCCAGGCATCCTATTAGTAAGATGACTATTTTTCTTTAAGGACTAGTTCACAAAGTGCTGATAAATCCTAATCCTGGCCATTTCATAAAAGGCTTGTAATATCTAACACATCAAATAATTTGAAACATACTTTTCAGAACCACTCCTGTTTATATATCATATCACTTCAACTGTTGTGGTCAGTTATCCTGTCTGCTAAGAAAATATGGCTGTTTTAAATTCCTGCTGAAGAAACATCTTCTGAGATATGAAGGCTATTATCTTTTGTGAAGCTGATTCGCTTTTACTTTCAGAGGTTCTTTCTTCATGTAACAACTCATGTCACTCCAAGGCAAATAGCAGAAACAGCAGAATTGCTTCTGAGTAGAAAGCTATCCTTTGACAGTACCTAAATTTCTCACCCGTTTTTACCAAGTACTTTTGTGCCCCCAGAACTATGTTAGACTCTCTAATTGCACTGTATGAAAGGGATTCAGGATCAGCTCTGTTTATGCAATACTAGAATTCAGTAAGCATTACAAAGAAATAGAATTTTAAATCAAGGTGCCATTTGACAATAGTTATGACTGGCCCAGATACTGCCCAGGTCTACACACATCTGGAAAAGCTGCACAGCAGCTGCACAGTAAAGATGTTCAATTTTTGTCAAAATGAAAACAAGCTAAAATGAATGCTTCAGGCTCACCAGTTTTGCTTTATATGGTGTTATGGGAACACTGAACTGCCTTCTCAGTTAGTTACTTGTGAAAGCTAAGAGCTTTGGTGGAGCTTTCTTAGGTCTGATAAAGCACTTCAAGTCCTCCAAGACAAAACCCTCATTGATCCCAACCATGTAACTACAGAACAAATAGGAGTTTTGCCTGAAGGACTGAGCAGGGACTGCAAGGCTGGAACCTAAGTATCAGAAGTCTAATACGGAGATTTAGGTTGCAAATATTTACCAGGATTTCTGCTTTCAAATTTAATGACAAATTTTTAATAGATGCCAACAGGAAAGCTCTCCTATTGCAGGAACTAAACAGATCGCAACTTTTCAGAAGCCCTTTAATTGTGGCTTACTTTCGTGCCAGCTGTTGTGTTCATACTATAAACGGAAGAAAACAACTCTGGGGTGGACATTTAATTCTGTCTCTCTCAATAGAAAACATTAACCACTGGCCTGCTATCGGACCACCTGCAATGTGTTAGTCATTACAGAGGTCACTGTTACCGAACATTTTAAACTGTGAATAGCTTCAGTTTAAATTAGGTGTAAAAAAAGTCATTTCCTTTCAGTGATAAACTAAAACACCTGCAGCACAGCTCAAGTTTACCATGAGAGATATAAACTCTCACTCTGAAGTTGGACTGTTCAAGGACATACAAAACCACAGTTTCATAAGATAAGATCTTTCTAATCTAAATTATTACTGTGTTGCCAGATTAGGCGATTACATGCACAACTATTTCCCTAGATTGCAAGTTACTCTTTGCTTTACCAGGAACAAATGACATCTTATGTTGTGGATACATTACATGATTTTTCTCCTCAAGTCACTCATAATCTAGTTTTCCTTTTTGCTAAAAAAAAAAAACCAAAAACATGAACAAAAAACCAAAACAAACAAACAAAACAAAAACAGAGAGTATTTGCTATGTCTCTTCCTTGTTTGTGCTGTCCCTTCTCTGTTATAAAATAAGATATATTGTATTTTAGTTCCAAAGGTGATCATATTGCAGATCTAACTGCTAGAGGCATTTACTGGTATTTACTTGCAAATTTTCAAAATGTATTTAAAAGTCTTATCTCTGTTTTATTTTACATAATGTTTTCCCTGAGAACAAACATGGACAGAGATCTGGAATGTTTATTAAAAAAACACAACCTCATCAAAGTTCTATTCTTAAGGATTTTTCTTTATATAAATTCGGCTGAGGCATCTAAAATTAGCTTGAGTGCTGGGCTCTAATGGCCAGGTACCTACACCAGAATTCACACACACTTGAGGTGTGCATGCATGTATCCATCTTTTCCCCGGACAGAACAGGTGCTTGAAGGTGGCTATCTTCAGAAGAGAATTTAGGCATTCCTTGCATCTCTGAACCAATGTATCTCTGCACAGGATTCTTCCTCTCTCTCTACTTTTGTCCACATACTTTCTTCTAGTTATGCAAAAGAGCTAGAGAGTCATGCGTCTTTGAACATGTGTAAACTACAGAATAATGAAAGTCAGTTTAGTCTTCAGACTTCTCTAAAGCTATTTTCACTTTTACTAGATAGAAAATATTCTGCTTTAGTGTAACTCATACTGGTGAAAGAAAGAAGCAAGGAGTTAATCATTCATATTCCAGTTGGTTTCTTTTTTCATCAAGTTTTAGTTTTCTGGGCCATCTGAGTGGGAATTACATTATCAGATGCTATTTGCAATAGGTTCTGAGCCATGTTCAGAAATGACAGAGTGGCAATAAGAGAAACAATTAGGAGATCAGGTAAATATTAAATTTATACAGTAGTATACACATTGACATAGATGATACCATTCTATTCTCCATCTACTCTTGGACAGATTCTATTAACTTCTAAATTTGACCATGTGACGTTTTTAAAAAGAAATATGCAAAATCAAGATATTATAATGAAAAGGTCCCTTAAGACTAAAGATTGTGAAATATCCTGACTGAAAATCTAGCTCTTTAGACTCTGTATTCCATACCTAATCCACATGATGTTTGTGCCTCAGTTTTACTCTCAAAAACCTATCTGTACAATTCAAAACTGTTTGATTACATGGTACATGAAAACAAGAGAGAGAAAGGCTGGTGAGGTACTCGGTTATCTTCACTTATGACTCTTTTAACACATTTCAAACACTGGATTAAGTTTAATTCTCACTCTGGCATACTAATTTTCTACTTTAGTTGACTCATTTGTGGGTCCATTCTCCCAAAACTTGCTGAGATTGCAATTTGCAGCATTTGTGTTCCAGCAGTCTGTATAGTATAAAGTAACTTTGAAAACAGCAAGGTTTATTTTAGCTGAGCTCCCAGCATGCCTTGCAGAAGGAACAAAACTATAAACCTGAGTGTATTTCCCCTCTCCCAAAATCTTGCAAAAAATCTTGAAAAAATTGGAAAGTACTGTGAAAGATATGAACAACAGAAAAGAATCACGTTTGGGAAAATTTCAGGAAGCAGTATTCTGGTCTTTGTATTGTCCCATGTACCACTGCTGCCTTAATAAATGTCACTTATGAAGAAAAACAAGAAAATGAGCACTACAGAGGTTAGTTTTCAGTATCAGAGATAAGTCACCAAGGGATGTGTTCTCTTTATGTTTTTTGCCTCCTCAGTAGTTAACTGGACTTTGGCAAATTGTAACAGCTAAGTGTTTGACCTCTAAATTTTCATGTGTGTTTCTGCTTGTGTATGATGTAATTAAGACTTTTTGCTTTCCATATTCCAACCTGTTATTATCAGTCATTTCTCTAAAGACAAAATCTGCCTCCCAAGTGGCTTCTTTCAATACACCATAAAACTGAGTACTGGTGTGCTAACAGAAATGACTGCTCTAATGTGGGAACCACCTAACCTTTTCCCAGTGTCACATCAAACAGCATGTTATGTGGTCATTGACAGCTTTCCTGTGCTGAAGCAAGCCTACCATGTAGATAATAAAATGCTGAAGCCCATTAATAATATTCCCACTATTTTCTCCAGGCAATGACTGTCAAATGAATGACCACACATTTTGTAGGTAATGGTCCAGGAAATATTGCACAATGCAGCTGCTTTCGGGAAGTCATGTCTGTAGAACACAAGATGAATACTTAACTTATTTGACCATTTCCAGGCAACTCCTAATTCTCTAAATAGGTACTTATAATTCCATAATATATTTACATCTAAGAAAAATAATACCTTAGTAGCTCTACTCTTTTTGTAAATGTAACAAAGCTTTGCAAGAAGAGGAATAGTGTCCTTTGATCTGTTTCAAGATTTGAGTAGCCAAAGCCATCAAAAGTCATTGAAAATGACTTTTAAAAACAATAAATAATACCAATAAAAAGTGAACAAAATATTTATATATATGAGAATTTCATCAATACAAATTCACCAAGTAAGTTATTATCATTTGAAATGAACTCAAACCAAACTGATCATGTGCAAATGCCCATGTATTGGTTAAAAAAAAAAAAAAAAAAAGAAAAAAATAATTAAATAAACAAACTTTTAATTGAACATTATTTCTTTCTGGGGAAAATTTGAAAAAAACACAGAAAACATATAAGGTACCAAGGAAGAACATGATGCTCAGCAGGCTCAAAGAAACAGGCTCTGTATCTCTGAGTCACAATCAGGTTTTGGCTTGCCTCTCAAAAACATGAAAGGCTTATTGGAAAGCCATAGACTGATCATCAAATATTTAGTACCTGCACATGCGTAAATAGAGAGAGCAATCTCAGATGATGGTCTGGCTTTCTATCCTCTCCTTAAAGCTAAGAGATTTTTCTTATCTTTGAAATGCCATTCTCTCTATCTTTGAAATACCAATTATTTTTTTCCATTTAACTTCAGAATAAAATCTCCTAATCCACTGCAGGAAAACAAACCTCTCTTCCATTACTGAGGTTGCTTCCACAGTTATGATCCTCCTACATAGTATTTCCATAGTAATTTTAAATATTACATACGAAGCATGCTAACACCTTCTGCCAATACTGCTATCAATTTTTTCCTGACTCTAATTTACTGCTTACTTCAACACTTTCAATTTCTTGAATTAAATGGACACAACACACAGAACTGCACCACTGCAAGGAAGCTCATGAATAATCCTGCACCAAGATCTTCCTGGAGGGCCTTCAGTGGAAGGAATGTGCCCTACAGTTTGTATTATTTCTTAGTGCTCTCTCTCTTTTCTACCATATTAGGCTGTGAGGGAACTGTGGAATGCGAACATCTCTGTGCTGCTCTCTAGAAGGTACAGAACCTCAGCTAGGGCAGATTTTTATTCCAGAGGCTGGGAAACTGGGCGAGTCTCTTTGTTTGTCAAACTGGCCTGTAAGCCTGCATTAAGTGCTAGATACAGTCTCATCCACTTAACTCAGTATGGCTATTGGAGTAAAGCAATGCTCGTTGGGGGTAAGTCTGGCCAACAACAGGCTGATAGTTGGCAGTGATCAATAGCAAATATTTTTTCCTGTTATGGACTGGAGTCTATAAACACCAATACCAAGAATTGCTCATCAAGACTGAGTACTCTTCAAACTGTGGCCTTGTGACACTAATAGGAATAAATATATACATTTTAAAACTTGACCTTATAAACATGTGCAAGAGCTCAGCATTTATCTCAATACATCATGAACATTGTAAAAATATTATCCAGATTAATCTGTTGCTAATTCCAGAGAAAATCAAAAGCAGCAAAATTAAGCCAGTGAAGATGTGACTCTTAAATACACTATCTGAACTGCAGTTGGGAATCATTTGCTTACAGCTTCATTCTGTGGTCTTTGCAGAGGCCTGTGTATTATCTGTGACACAAGAACAATCTGCCTCCGTTCAAAATAAAGTGAACATATTCAAAATATTTTAATAATATTTGAGGAATGTTAATCTAGAGCTATAGTAAATTACTAAATACTGAAGTACTGCTCTTGGAAACAAAAACTGTTCTCAAATACAAAAAAGTTGTAAAAAAAAACCCCAAAGAATACATCAACATCACGCTGTATGTTCTATTCAGAACAGACTGTTTCCCTAACCATGGAAATAGTTACTGTAATTGTACTCTTGAGTAAGAATGAGCCTCTGCAGGAGCTGACCCATGAAGGTCTGCAGAATACTTGAGGGCAGCAACAGTGTAAACTTATGTTGTTGTAAACATGGCCCTTAATCCATCAAAAGAAAAACATATGGATTCCATCTTTATTTATTTCTACAACAAGTCAGAGTCATCATGACATCTTTAAATACTTTGAATATTATTGTGCTAACTTATGAACTAACAAAGGCAAAACTTGAATCCATCAGAAGAAAAAGTCAGGCTCTTTTTTGGCTTATTGCCAAAAAAGCAGAGTTTTCTAAACATTGCATTAAAATTAATAAAGCTGTTTTGAAAAGTTCTGTATTTCAATATTATTACAGCTGCAATAATTAAGAATTTGGCCACTACTTTGAGTTGTGAAAATTCATCAATTCACATAGATTTAACTTACTATAGCTGTTATATAATGCAAATTGTTTTAAAGTTTGTCTAATAGAAAAAAACCCACTTAAACCCATGAAACGTATATGCATGAAGTAGTAAGGCACATAGACAACAAGGAGCAAAAAAAAAATCTCAGCATGTGATACTGAACAGCTTTTATCCAATAAATATACAATATGATTATTGAAGGTAAGGATAAAAATAGATTTTAACGGAGACACTTGAATATAAAGCCAAATATATGACTGAACTGGCCATTTACCAAGAGTATTATTCCTTCGTTGGAATGTGATAGTGCATATCTGTTGTTACCAGTTACTGTTAATGTTAGCAGTTTCCCTGCTATTTTAAACCAATTTAAGCCAAAGCTGCTAGGGGTCTAGCTTGCCCCTGCCTTTGCCAAGCCTCTCCTCCCTCTTCCTTACACCAGCACTCACATTCCTGGGACTGCACAGTCAGTTAGTTCTCGGAACTGATCTGGATAAAATATAAGCATATTAAACCAAAAAAATATATATTTCTTTTTGTCTGCCTCAGCTTCCCAAACCATATTACTGCCTTTAAAGGCAGCACACATTTAATGATAGGAGGAGGGCAGGACTGTGATAATCTGAACTATCTTGTCTTAAATGTCTGTAGAATTATACCCTAAAGACTGGATAGAAGTAACATCAATATCTTCCTGATAGCCCCAGAACTTACATCTGTACCCGTTAGCAAATGTGAGGGAGAAGGAAGGGAATTTTAACTCAGGTCTACATGTGTTAGGCAATGGAGATGGAACAGTGTGTGTGTGTGTGTGTACGTTCATTTGCTCATATATTCAAGGAAAATAAACATGTATAATCTAATTTGAAGAGAGAAACCTGAGAAACAATAACACAAAGATTCTTAATGCTGTTGCCCAATAAGACATTGGACATCAGTTTGCAATGAGAAGTACGTACACACACAAAAAAGCCAAAACAATTTTACACTGTCTGTGCAGAAACATCACAGCATGGGGCAGTGAGGTAATGACCACTGTCGACATGGCTTGAAGACAATCACATCTGGAACAGTGTGTCCGGCACAGGCCACCTCGCTGTGAGAAAGACCTAGAAAAATGAAGGGAATTCTGAGAAGAGCAACAAAAGAGGTTAGTGAGGGAAAAGAGATTTATGAGGAAAGATTTAAAAGAGGTAACAGAGACTGCCCAAATAATGACTAGGTAGGGGATATGAGGCATGATAGCAGTCTATAAATATTTCAAGAATATAAACACACAAATAAGTCAAAAGAATTATCTAGTGATGTTCATGGGATATTACTAGGAGTTAGAAGATTAATGTAAAAAGGGAAAAATGTAGGGTAAATATCAGGAAAACTTCTTGAAAGTGAGATGCCTTAAACTGGTGGAAGAAAGGAAGTGATGTGTAGATCCTCTCTACCATTCAGCAAATTTTGAAACAAAACAAAACAATGCACTAGCAAGTGTACTATGGAGAAAACGCCTGCATTTATGTGCGGAACCTACAATTCCTTTAACATCAATAAAGTAATCTTAAATTTATTCTGCGTTAATTCACATTAAAAGCAAGCAGTCTTATTAATCTCCTGAACTCAGGTGACATTAACATTACATGACTAAAATATTTCTATAGGTTAATAATTTTCAGATAATAGAAGAAATGTTTGAATGTTTCTACTAATTGTCATTCCTGTAGATCTGGTGACTAAACAGATTTTGTGCATAAGCAGGTACATTTTTCAGCCTAATTTGGAAAATTTTTGAAATTGTAATTCATACAAACTGTTAGAAGAGCACTTAGGTTTTTTTGGTGTTTATATTCCAGCACATCAGAAAAAGGTTGTGGCATTATTTAGCCTACTCTCCATAATTGCCGCTTGAATTACAGCTCCTACAATTCTTCTGTATTTTCCTCATTATGACTATTCAATTTAAACAAACCTTATATTTATATTGGTATGAAATTACCTTTATAAAAGTACTGATGTTTCATTTACACAGCAAATTTATAATTTTAAAAATCTTTGAGGCTTCTGTTTCCCAGGAGTTATACGTATTTTTATAAGATAACAACTGAGTTTGTATTATTCCAGGTAAAATCCATTCTCCCTTATATTAATATTTGTACCAGTTTTGACAGTAAGTGTTATTTAAATGTTGCTTTAAACCATAAAAAAAGTCCCAGTTTACTAATAATTCCTCTAATCTTAAACTAACTCATCTGTCCTAAAATAATGGTAGTTAAGATCTTCTAATATTTCTGTTTATTGACTAAACCCACCAGAAAAGAATGCCACCATTCCATTAAATTGAGGGTTTGAAGTTTTCTGGTCTAATTTCATATACTTCTATTAATGCTTTTATTGATCATCAGATGAAAAGTTTGTTAGTTAAAACCCAGGATCCAAATGAACAGTGAGCCAACAAGACAGGAGATATGAAAATTAGCAAGTGTGAGCAGTAGAACTACAGAAAGAGCTATTACATTCTGCAATTTCAGTCTGTCAATATCAAGAATAAAATAGTATTTACCTTTCTATACGTGTCTGGCTACTCAAAATCAATTTGATAAAGCAGCTTAAGTTGTGTTTGTTATTAATGGAGGATGGGTGTATGTGTGTATATGAGTGTGCACGTGTAGTTACAGGTTGGACACTGAAAACTAGAAATACTTGCAAAGAGAAATTTCTGAAAATATTTGCCAGACCGTGCTTTCTTAGGGCCCTGTCCAACCCAAACGAGACTCTGTGGCTGTTGGCCATGTGAAGCTCAGTAAACTTCCTGCGCAAGGAATTCCAAGCAAACTGGAGTCCATGCTCCAGCTGAAACCTGCTCTGTGGCACAGGCTGATCTGGCCGCTTAACATGTCTTTATAGGAATATCACAAGGGAATTCATTTAGCCAGTTGTATAATAAGAGCCATAGAGAGTTCTGAAAGAGGCGAATCTAGCGTGAGCTAAAAAAGGCACAATTTTCTTTAGAAGGTCACATGTTGTTTTATTTCTTGTTCAGGCTCTGATRGCTTCACTGGAAATCCTTCTATATAGCTTGAAATTTATTTTTAACATATTCCTGTGTGGGTTTCACTTGGAGGAACTGTTGTTTTCCAGCTTGGTAGCACAAAAGAAAAGCTGCTGTCAGAAAAAAGTCTAAGCAGCTGCAGAATTCCTAGACACATCGTTTCTCAGGAGAAATATATTGTGTGGTCTCATAAATATATGCACAGGGGTATGTGCACATATGTACATAAATATATGACAGAGAGATCACAGATTATATTTAAAATGTTATTATGTGCTGTCATAAGCATGAAGAGGTTTTTGTGTTTTATAAGAGATGCAAGCAATCATTCTCACAATGAGAATGATTTAATATAATTAATAATGAGAATTCATTAATATAATATCCTATTGTATACGAATGTCTCTTAATTTGTGTTCATATAGCAAAGATATTTTTGCTTAAATTATACTAGTATAATTTAGGTTATAATGTAAACATCTGGTATAACATCACAGACTTCACAGGAGTCATATTCACAGATTTTGTACATTTTTGTTCAAATAAGAGTATTTAAATCAAAACCCATTATTCTCTTACTAACCTTTAGAATTAATTGTCCTCCACAAGTGATTTGAAGTTGAAATATAGCACGATACCCAGCTAAAATAAATATTTTACCAGTTATGTGATAATGACTTCAGTTAAAATGTAGTTAATAATTTGCCATACCCTCTGGCTTACAGTTTGATCTCCCATATGTTTCAGGTTGTGTCTCATATACAGGACAAAGCACATAACCCTTCCTCAAACCCCTGATTCAAGGACACATCTTCAGTGAATGAATGTTTTTTACCACAGTAGATGTTTGAAAGTCAGTGCCTGTATCTCATAAAACCATGCAGCAGTAGTATTATATGTATATGTGATGGGCATAATCTGCTGTTGTAGAGATGAAGTACAGAAGCAGGGCCTAGACACCTGAAATCCAAGGAGGATCAAAACAGTAGAGTCTATGAAAACTTTACCGAACACTAAGAACATCTTAAGTATACTGAAGATAAAAATTATGAACGTAACTAATGTTTCSTTATAAAAATAATGTATTTGTTTGCATCACCATTTTAATAATATTTCTTCTTTACACTGGTTTTACCTTACTGAATCGAAATATTAGTACTTTATAGTCTTTTTCATTCCATAATTACTGCGGTTCAATTATGCTCTTGCATATGTCAGGTACACTACAGTCTAATTTAATCTTCATTACACATTGCCATATTGCAATTATACATGCTATCAGAGTGTTAACACATATTTAAACCTGTTATTCCTTTGTCACTGATTTACAAAGAGGTACCTGAAAAGAAGCAGATGTCATAATTACATGCTTATTCAGCTCATTTTATACTAAGTCTCAACGTAAATTGCAGATGAGCTAGGCATGTCCTGAAATTAATGTAGTGATAGTACACTAATGCTGTGATTCATTATGGTTTGTCAATGCGCTCCACTTCTGGAATGTGTGATAAAATTATATTAATACTGCACAGTAATGAGATTAATGAATTTGTACATGGGGAAGAATAATGGTTCCCTTTGTTAGACTATTGAAAAAATAACATATAGGTAATTAAAAAGAATTAGTCAAACTCCATACAACCCCATTTATATTAAATTAATTTGTCTGGCTTCATTTCTAATAATTGATCACTCTCTGTAAATTATAAAGCACTCCTTGACCATATGAACTACTACTGTAGGAGGAGAGATTCCAGGGTATTATGAACCATCAAGGTGGTCCCTGTGGGTTCATATTAATTAAGGTTTAACAGTTTGGAAAATTGTAGCAATATTTTATGATTCATGTAATTAAACTCTGTAACAAAATGTCACAACCGCTAGTTATATCTGTGCCTATGATTTATATCTTACCCTTATTTCAAAGGAAGCAGAAGTAATGAAATATTCTTAAACACACAGACAATCAAAGGAAAAATGTACTGGTTGTTTTTAGTGTTCCTAACTAATCACATTAGCATTTCATTGCCTCTACTTCAGGCACTAATGGCCACCATCAGACAGTGCAAATTAGATTAATTTAATATTCAACATCATAAGCTTTTTCAACAAAGGCTTGATTCTGATCTCTGACTCATTTTACTCTTCTGTAATTCCACTTATTTCAACTCCATTTTCTCCTGTTTTCTGTATTAAGAGTGCAGAATCTAACCCCTTCCTTCTTTGGTTCTCTAATACAGCTAACACTTGCTAGCAAAAGCTACTTCAGTATATTTGAAGTCACAGATCTTCTAAACAAAACAGAACTGCAGTCTAACGTACCTGATGCTGAATTTCAGAGTCTCACTGTATCATATTAAAAGACTTTCTCTGAAAATAGGTTCTCTTGTGGAAAAGGTCCTTGAATAATCTGTCATACTCTGTCATTTAGACAATTAATGTTCTTGCGGTGTTGCTTTCCTTTGCATGTTGCTGCAGTTTCTCACTTTTGAATTTTTTTGTTATTAATCATTAGCACTRAAGAGGAACTTTTAAAGTGAAATTTTATTGCCATAAAAGGCATTTAAAAAAAAAAAAAAATTGAAGTGTTTGCAAGAACGCTTTAGTTTTGACTGATTTCTCAAGTCTAAAAAGCATATTTTAAAAGACCTGTAAATTATTGGTACTCTCAGAACAAAAATCAACTTCAGTTTAGCTTTTTCATTTAAGAATATTCTATCGTACACTGGTTCTCAGAAACCCAGAAACTACAGCATCCAGAGACATCTGCCCTGCTGTGTGTCATTTGCAATTGATAGCATACCTTGCACAGTGTGGCTCAAAGATTGATAGTAGATGGCAGATCAATCAAGCAGGGAAATGTCTAAACCCTATAAATTTGTCCATAATAAAGATGGTTCTAACAAATCAGATACCGGGTTTGAGACTAATACAAAAGCAGGGATCATGTATAAAACCCTCACACATTTTTTAAGGTTATACTTATTTCTATACCCAAATTTGATCTAGAAAGCAAAACTTTGGCTTTAAATAATTGTTTGGGTTTTTTTCCAGAATTCTCAAAAAAAACACACTGATTTTTTTAATTTGTTATTTTTTCAGACTGAGGGATATGCCACAGCTATCTCAGCTTGTGTGCTGTGGCTTGTGTTGAGAATGCACATGGCTTGCATTGTGTGGAACGTACTCTGATGTGCTTTGTGGATTAATAGGATTCTTCTGCTCCTACAACAATACAAAATTCTGTTTTCTGGTAGAAATAGTATCTGTTCTCAATGATCTTTGTTCTCAGATATCACAGTAATGGGCATCAAATAAGTACCAGAGAAGAATACTGGTTAGTGCAAATGAGCAACAAATGTAAGGTTTGATGTGAGACCACAGAAGTCCATTTAATTGACCTAGCAGGCTTCAGACTAGACTCTGATTGTAAAAGGGTATATTGCACCAACCAATCTTCACCAATTCTCTGGATGAAAGAGGGCAGCACGTGTGTTAGTGACATTGGGTCCATTCTGTAAATTGACAGAAATCCTACAATTCCTCTAGGTGCATTCTGAACCAAAATGGGGAGGGGGGTGCCCACAGAAATGGTATATGGTTCTCTACTATCTTTGCCAAAAGCAGGTTTCCTGTCAGGAAAATCAAAATGACTGCCTCTCTAAACTTGTAAATTACTATCTTTAAAAGATAGGGCATTCTTATTCCATCTTTGAATGCCTCATCTTAGTAGTTTTTCCTACCTATTCTAGCACTGAAGAGCGAGTTTCCAGTTCAGGTGTAAACACTTCTGAAATCTGTTTTAGGCACGTGAACAGAAATATACACCGTAATTACAGGGGAAAAAAATTACTCTCATCTGTTGGTATTCACATTCCAGCTTTACTTTTTGTTAGTTGGTTGGTTTTCCCCTCTGTATTATTATGCTGTCTTTTTCCTGGGAGTAAAATTTAGCCTAGGGCTTATAGGTTCAGTAGATAACAATTCTATCCTAATCTAGTTATGACAGATTTAATATTAATGGGACTAAGAGGAAAATCAGTTTCCTGACAAATGATGATAAAGTGAAATCTTTAAGCAATAATAAAAATCAACACGCCATATCACGTCACCAGTCATTCAAAAGTGACAAGCAGAAACAATCTGCTGAGACAACATCCAACCACAAGCATAATCACATTTATGATTTAATTCCCATTTAACATCAATCACATCAAATTAATAACCACTCTCAAAGAAAATTAAATCCTAAGTGTATTTTTCCTTTAAAGTGTTATGATCAGAGAAGAAAGTCCTAATTAAATTTTAAACTAACTACATGTTTTATACATGTGACACCTGTAACTTGGCCAGCATTGTGAATTGGCCCCATGTGGATTTTCATCATAAAAGAAACTGACAATCCCTTCTAGCAGCTGCCATAAGTTTGATTAACATGTAACGTATCCTTTTGTGAAAGTTCTTGTTGTAAAGATTTTCCATTACTTTAATGACTGTGCAGCCATTTTGTTTTAGGAAAATACCACACTATGCTGATTAGTGTTCGGCATGCAACTCGGAGACAAAGCTGCGAGCCAATGTTTATTCTGCTCTTCCTATGTTAGAGTGTTTGTCAACAAAAGATATCCTGCTCATACCTTATTTCATCTTCCTAAGTTGCTTATTCAAATGGTAAGGGCACTGTAAGAATAATTTCTTTAAGTTACTTAGAGAATTCACATGATTCTGTGTATCCTGAATCAGGGGTGGCCAGCTGGTGGCTTTTAAACTTCAGGCAACTCCCAAGCACTTACATGGCTGAGAGTGGCATTATAATGCAGCTGCACATCTTCATCTGTAAAAGTGAGCCTGGACACCTTAGGACATAACTTCATGCCCAAACTATCCTTCACTGGAGCAGCAGACCCTTCTGGGAGCATCCATGTACAAACTACTCCCAGGATTCTGTCTTTTCCTAGGTATTTGGTATGTCTCATGTTTCTCAGCTAACTGAGGATTTGGTTATGTGACAGAACAACCTGCCATCACTGCTCCAGACGATTGTGCCTTATTGAGACAGGAAACATTAATGTAAATGTACCGTAATTTAAAGTATAGAAGTTTTGGAAAAATAGAGAAATACATATTACTTCACTACTGAAGATGCTCTTGGTCTTCATGTCAGCCCTTGTTATTTTTATTTCAAACAATGACCAAACAATTTAAAAAATCCTAATGTAAAACTCAGGCTGGTGCTCTTGTACCTCCTACACGCCATAGCAAAATAGCTCTTTTCCTTATTTATAGATGAAATTGCAGATACAGGAGATCTGCTCCCCTATGTTAATTCTTTCCTTCCCATTCATGAAAGCAGCCGCTTGGAGAAAGAATGTATTTGGCAGAGAATGAATTAAGTGCAATAGATAAGCGTGTACTTTGCTGTATTCCTTTYGTAAGATTCAGCAAGGGAATATAGTTTGTTTCAGGGTCACAGATTCTGATGTAGGTCAAGCAAAAGTCAGTCACGATAAACTAAATAATATATAACATATCCTTAAAACTACTCTTTATAAATCACAGTCCTATGATGACATCCAATTTCTTCCTGCCTCTTTAAGCTATAACATGTTTTAGGATCTTATAACATGCAAGTCTGTTATTAAAGATTCTGCTGAATTATTCAGGGCTAAATCAAGATGTGAAGACACCTTTTTTGAGACAGAAAATTGGCAAACACTCTCTACTATGCCTTACAGCAAGAAAAACAATCTTGCTGCAGCTGTTGTGTTTATCATAAAATTGATGCTATAAAAATGTTACCTGAATACAAATGAAATTATTTTTATTTAAACCTCCCATATTGAGAGGCACATTTCCTCACATGATTATGAGATCTCCAAGGCCTGCTGTGGATATCTGGCATAAAGTGGTTAATTTATTCTCACTTAAAAGTTTCCTGAAATGTCAAGCCCAGATTTTCATGCACTTTGTCATTGAAGGTCAGATTGTGAGCCCCTTCATTACATCAGTGAGCAGCTACTCACATGTGTAGTTCCACTGTCTTCCCAGGAATTTGAGGTGAACAGCTGCATACCAAGGTAAGTCACGATCTATCCCTTACTGACTTCACAGCAGCTAGTCACAGAGTGAAAACTACTCAGCACAAATAAGTTTCACAGTCTGGTCATAACCACAGCCATATAACATATTTTTCATTTGAACTAATGGCTAATAATTTGAAATAATAAGACGTTCCTACGCATAGCTAGAATTCAAAAATACAACTTCCTCTGAAAGGGTAGTTTCTTATTGGGCAGAAAAGATGGTTTTTCGCTCCGTGTTTCTTCACAGGAGAACTAATTCTCCCTGTTTTTCCATGTCTTGGATAAGTGCAATAATTTTCTTAGAAAAATTCAGGACCACAAGTGTGAAAACCAGCTTCAGCACAATAGCCACAAATGGATCCAAGACAACTGTATTTATACATATATTTCAAACAATTCCAAAAGGCATTTCAGCATCTCACTCCTATTTTTCTACTTGATTGCCATTTAATTCAGTTAGGTTTCTCAAATACTTTTGAGGACCTGTATCTTAGTATTTAAAGATACGATCCTAAATAGCAACCACATAGACTAAAGTCTTCCATTTAACTTTCAGAAGCTTGTCGTCCATAACCACCCAATTCATACAATAAGCRTACCTCTGCAGTACCACTTGGGATTCTCCAGTCGTTTCACTTAGGCAAGATGGCACCTACACCAGGTCAGTATCAGAGTTATTTGAACCTGTGACTTCCAGATGAAACCCTTTATGCTTTTTTACTAGTCTCCTATGCCCTACATCTCTGCCATTATGCATTTGTGTATAAAAATATATATATGCACGTGYGCACACACACACACACACAAATCAAACCAGAATTAGGAAAGATTGGTGGAGATCCAGGAGTTTTAAATCATCACAGTCATAGAGAAATAGATATTACTGGAACCATGTAAGTATAGAATTGCTAGCTCGGAGGAGAAACTTCTCAGGTCTCTCAAGTGAAATGTATTCTGCATTTACAGCTCAGGGTGAACAACCCTACTCTGGGTCCAGCACAGCATATTAATTTGTTCTGTCAGTAGCTTTGTCATGGTAAGACAATAAGCTTTGCACCTTGCAAATTATTTTATCAGTCTTTGCTCTATACATATATTTTGTCTAAATATTTGTAACTAAATTTGAATAAAATGCATATGAGTAATCATGCAAATAAGGATGATCAATTTGCATCCTACAGGTTGTGTAATGGCCCATATCTCCTTCTTGTACCTTTCCATTTTTCGATTACTGTTTTTCTCTTCTTTATTAACTAAAGCTCATTTATTATTGAGCTCAGCTTGTCCAGCCCGAGTACTAGCTGGCAGCAAGGAGTGTTAACCAGAGACTCAGAAGGGGTGGATCGACACTTCCTCCCAGAGTTAAATGCAGGAAACCAGTCACATAAGCAGGAGGTTTGAGAGTATTAGCAGTGGTTTTAAGGGAAATTAATCTTGTTTCAAAGAGTAAATTTACATGGCACAAGCTGGATCGAAATAAAGCACTGTACTAACGGTACAAGCTGGACAACTTGTACTACCAGAACAACTTGCTCAGGGCTGTCTTGAGTTTCACACAGGTAACGCGCTTTAAACCACCCATACCTAAATAATCTATCAGCTTTCTTGTCAGCTCCATTCTCCTTTTATTCTTTTCCTAAACACCAATGGTCTAATCTTGAGAGGCACACAGATTTGCCACGTTCTGTTTCATCAAAAATATGCTTAATCTGACAATATGTATAAAACATACCCAAAGTTTGGGACCTCTTTCAGCTTGCTGTTCCTCTTGGTTAGTCAAGAACATACTTTATAAAGCATATTTTCTTTCAGATGACTAAAGTGGTTTTGTTCATGTCTTGCTTTAGAAGTTAAAGCTTATTACAGGATTACTTTCATCAGAGATCAGAACTGTACAGATCACCTCATCAGATTTAAGTTAACATTGCATAGGCAGGCATTTGCAAATTTTCAAAAATTATCCAATGAAGGGTACCTTAATGGGTAAAGTTAATAGCTCCTATGCAAGACAGCTTTCACTAGATGTCCCTTTGCTTGCTATACACAAAAGGCTTTGGGGGTCACCTGCATTCTGAGAACTGGTGTTAAAGGTTTATATTTCGGTCCTGCAGGACTTCTGCCTCTGGCCATTTTTTTTAATCACATAAAACCTAACTTGGAGGCTGTTATCTGTGCCTTGGTCCGTTGCATCTTCCTCCTACTTTTTTCTGTTTAGTAGGGTGTCACTGATACTTGCCGTATGCTCTGGTCTTATGTGGGTAGTCAATATATTAGCCATGTCTTTAACAAGCATTCGACAAAGTAGCAGAGCAGATTTTTGAATGAGTATTTGGTAGTTAGGTGCTCAGCCCATATTGACTGTTAGTAATTTCCCTTCTAAAATTATGCTTAAAAAAAAGACATTGAAAAATGCTGTCCCATTCGACTGACCTTGCTTTAAAGACATGTGGAGACAAGACAAACCATAGTCAACTTTTAATCCTGCCTTTCATAAATAAATCCAAAGGAAAATTATTGCAGTAAAATTTAGAAAATTATTCTTCTTTAAACACAAGCCTAATTACAAATGAACATCAGCTATAGGCTATCAACTAATGCTGTTTATTACATTGATTATAACAGGGAATCCCTAGGGTTAGTTGATGAAATAAAGATTTAATTTGAGGGTAAAGCACAACAACAAAAATGTAGCTAATTGTAAACAATAGTATTCCAAGTCCAGCTGAGTCCATCAATATAAAAACAGAAGTTAACCTCATCCTTCCACTACTGTAAACATATTAAATGCTATTTATTGTGATTACATGTGTGTGGCCTGTTACAGCCTAAATAGGAACATTTTCGTGACTGAAAGACATAAACATCAGATAACTAACATCATTATTCCCATTTGAAAGATGTAAAACCTAAATATTAATTTTAATAGTAACGTTAGCAAATTAGGAAACTACACACACTAAAATCATTGCAATAACATCCATTGCTAGTAAAATGCTCTAGTTCCAAGAAGATTAAAAGTACAGGTGGGATTCAGCAGTAGTTTATATGCTATCCTGACACATGTCATAAACAGAGATTTTATACAAAAAAGAATACAGATTTTCCACCAAAACAGAATGAGTCAGAGCAATGGAAATTAAGTTAAAAGAATTTGGGAAAAAAAAAAAAAAGGCGCCCTGTGGAAAACAATGCTTATAAAGAAGAGAGGGGAGCAGGAACCCCCTGCAAGGTTACGGACAACGCTCAGTCACCTCTGGTAGGGAGGCCATGTCGCACACTAACTGTGCTGTGGGGGCACAGGCACTCACAACAGCTCCCTGTGGGGCCAGTCTGAGTTCAGCAGACCAAATTCACCCGCCACCACCCCAAGCAAACACAGCCATGCTGCCAGCACAGCCAGATTGTTCTTGAAGGCAAAGCAGCTGCTTTGTATGATGCAGAGCCAAACTCATGAGCTTTCCTAGACCCCATCGTGTCGTGCCTAGAGCTCCTGACCTGAGCTGGCTCCCTTCATGGCTTAGCATTACACTCTAGCTAGTAACCTCTTCTGGCACTTAGTGCAGACCTCAGCAGGACTTAAGTTTGTTTTGGTACCATGGGCTACACAATCTGAATATTCTGCTGTTCGGCTATAACAGACACCCATTACCAAATCTAACAGAAAAGTGACTTTGGGGGTTCCCTGTTTTGTGTCTGTACAGCACCTTACACTTTGCCAACACTTGACACCGGAAAGGATGCAGTGTTACATTTGGGGTAATGCCAGGCACCTCTGGAGGCATATTTTTGGTAGTTTCACGACATTGCAAATGACTGGTTTGAGAAGACACATGGAAAAAGGCGAAACTCTGCTAACTGCCAGGGATATCCCTTCACCTTATCCCTTTCCCTTCAAAGGCGTTACCAGAGACAACCACTGACATGAAACGATTAGCACTTTGGAAGTCTGTTTCAAGAGGGAAAATCATGAAGGGACATCGTCTGATTTGCAATCTGAAACCATGGCAGATTTGCACGGCAGGAATAGGGTCTGCCTTCTTGGTTACAGCCTCCCTGTTTGAATCTACATTTTCACAAAAGCAGTCCTTTCATGTTTGAAATTCATCTGGAAAAAACTTGGATTTCTTAGACAGTTTGCTCACCACACTGCTCTTTTTCCCATGCTGTTCCTCATTTCCAAGTGGTCTCTACTACTATTATTTTAAACTTTTCTCAGTATTGTTTTTGCAGTAATATTTTAATATTGCATGCATTTAATGTCAGCCATCCTTAAGGGACATTTTTTTTTCTTCTGCACTGTTTTGCTTGACATTGTTATCGTTACTTTAAGCACTGCTTTGAATAATCAAATGGTGGCCTGTAGACACTGGAAGAAGAAAGGTCAGATACTGTATATGACATATGATTTGCACATCCTTGAAAGGGAAATGAGTCATCTACATAATACAAACAATGATAACTCAGTTGCATATGACTGAGATGCTAAAGATAAGATATGTTTATAAATGAATAAACTTCCTGATTATAGTGATATATTATGGTAAAATTAAAAAAAAGGGATTTTTATTTTGTGTAGCAACCTTTCACTTAAAAATAATGTTGGAGTCCTGACACACAATGTCCATATGATTCATAGCACAATTCATTTATTCTTTGCAGAGCCTTTTTAAGTAGGAAAGCATCAGTGGCTTGTTGCTAACAGCTGAACCACTCAGAAGCACAAAGTATGCTTTGCAGTATGGGTAAGAGGACTCTGCTTGCAAGTATTACTGCATGGATATCACAAGAGCTCAGCACTCCTACTTTGGCACAGGGACCATAAAAACATGACACCATGTTTTGAAAGACTTAGTAAAAGAAAAGGAATGGAAAATGAGACTTATCAAACCAAGATCAAGAATACATTTATTTGTCATTTCCAGCTCTTCCCATGGCATCCAGTAGTGTGAGCAGATCCTCCAAGTAAAAACTAGTCTTCTAGCCAACCAGATAAGGAATTAACTGCAGAAGCTAATCTTCTCAACTCTTTAAAGCAGAGACCAAATACCTTCTCTGTCCCTCTATTCCACCTTATCAGCCCTTGCTGGAAGAAAATTCAGTGGTGGGGAAGAACGTGTACGGGGCAGGCAGTCCCCGAGAAGGCCGAGATGACAGGGTCAGTTCTCATAGACCTCACAGTGCTGGCAACAGGGCACAAGCCCTGCGCTTGCCTGCTGGTTTTCTAGCTGCTGCTGCTGAGGAAAACCTGTCACAGACAGCAACTATCTTCTCTGTACCATGGTTTTCTTCAGAGAGGCCATGCCTTACCAGCAGAGATCCCCAATTCAGCAGGTACAGAGGAGCTTCCTAATAGAGAAAAATATTAAGAACATCACAGCTTCCTTTCCTTTTTTGCAATGCATTTGGTGATCACTTTGGCTCACTTCCACGCTGCACAGCAGTTGAGAGTATTTGATCTTTGGCTAGGATACCTCACAGCTTTCCCCCGATGAAAAGTTCAACTCAGCTCGGTGATTACGAGTCCAGTTTGAAAGCACAGCAGGATAAAGAGCTCAGATTAAAATCAGAAATATTCCAAACACCACAGCTCTGAGAGGGCTGAAGTTGAAATTAAATATTGGAGTCAGCACAATGCAAGAAATTCACAACCAACTGGTGTATATCTTGCATAATAAAAGTTTAACCACATATGTTCTTAATATACAGGGTAGAGACCCAAATATGACCTGGATAAATTCACTGTAATACGAACCAAAACCTTTGTTGCGTACCTTCAACTTCATAATCTACAAAGCTGACAGTTTAGACTGCAGTGAGCTGAGTCTCAACAACAAATATCTCAATTTACCTGGCTAGTTATTTACAAACAGCTGATAATTATTTATGCTATCACTGGAGCTGTAATGTATTTTATCAGTTTCTGCATTTTTTTGCATTTTGTATAGTACTTCCAACTGTCATAAACCAGTACAACAATCTGCCAACATGAAATAATTAATAATTATTATGCGAGTGACTGATTTACTTTGAAGAACATGAAAGGCCACAAAACCTGGAGTTTCCTGGTCTACATAGTGTGCATAAAGGAAATGAGCATAAGCAATCACTGTCAGCTGTTCTTGTAAGTAAGAATTGAATCATTTATCTGTCTGCATGTATACATTATCATCATCTCCCACTCTGAGGTAAGCCCTAATAGCACTTTATGGTACAAAAATAGGTTGTTACAGATATTTCATAAAAAATACTACTCCTTTCTTTTGAGAATGATAGCTGAACGTATACATATTTAGCATGAAGTGGAAACTTTTTTAAAATTTTGTAATTTGGCTCTAGAACACATTTAGTTTTTGTCTGCACCAATTAAACCACAGCTGAACCCCAGATCTAATTCAAATTTATACTGCACAGTACAGTAATAATCAGGATTATTTAAATTCTTATTTATCTTCTTTTGTTTTCTATTTATGATCATTTTGTCCAGTATTAACCACCTGCAAGTACCTTCATCTGTTTTAGCACTTCAACTATTTTACTTTTTTATTTTCCATCAGAATGCTGAATTTATTCCATAAACTTAATTTCTAGCCATGAAACCATTTAAATCAATCATATGATAATGTCTTGCTCTAATTGAAGTTACAGAAAAACATCGTTTGATCTAAGTGGAGACAGAGCATATACTCAGTGCAGTCATGATTTAGTGTTTGCCACCACCTCAGCAGAAATCTAAAAATCAAGGTGAAACCTGGAAGTTTTTTTGAGCAATCATACAATTCAAAATAAAATTTATGATTTACTTTCTGTGTGAGCAAGATGACATGGTAGCAGAGTGTAAAGCGGTGTAGTAAAAACATTTACAGGACTGTGAATAATGTAACACATAAGGCTGTATGAATAACCAATTGTTTTGATTAGAGGCTAAGCCACTCCCTGAAAAATTAAAAGACATTTTTTCTTTTTTCCTTGGTGAAATAAATGAGATTTAAATATACCTAACTATAAATAAAGAATAATTATATATTAAATACAATATAATGAAGTATAAGAATAGTTACATGTGGTGTAATTATGTATTAAATATGTATTTTTACATAGAACAAAGTTTTGTTTGTAAAAAAGTTAATTTTGATCAAGACGTTTTTGTCTTGTGACATTCAGGCCTTTTGTTCAAATGAAGTCTCTTTGAGCGTGACACATCTATGAAAAGGTTTGTATGATGTGGGAACCTGTGAAATGCCTGTGGGCTGGATGTCACAGGAGGTCCTAAAATTGCATTCAGTGCTCCTAAGTGACAGCACGGCTGTTTCCTGGATCTGTTGCATAGCCCAGTGCCTTACAGGCTGAAGTTAGGCAAGTGCTTCTGACTCACCCTAAGCAGACTAAATGCTGAGATCAACAGATAGAAAGTGGGACCATCTAAGACCACAAATGGGAGTGTCTGGAGGTAAAGTCCTTCAGAACACCAAATTCAAATGGGCTTAACAGAAATCTCTCTTTCAGGGTTCAGAGTTAAACTGGAGCGTGAACAAACCTTTCAATTACTTCCCAAATCGATCCTGCCATATCCAGACTGCTTGTTATGCAAGTACAGTTTGAAGGTGTAAAAATATATGAAAAAACCACACTGATTGCAGAATGCAGATGGAAGATACTTGACACCAAGTATTCTTTTGACCCAGTCTTCCCTCCTGGCTGGCAGTCTGGTACCCAGCATGACCCGCTTCTGCTCTTCCCTGTTTGCACCAGCTATGCTACCATTGCTGCCGGTGCACCCTGCCCTGTGACAGGAAGGACAAAGCGGAACCAAGTTTTGCTGTGCTCCATCTTTCTGCACAGGCAGAGTTGCACACTAGGCCTGAGATAACACATGAACTCCTTGAAGAGCTCTGAAACTTTTACTGTGTTCCTCTCTTTCCTCCTTCCTCCATTCCTCGTACTATGTTTGACTTTAAAGTCTTTCTCCGTCATTTAAAATGTCATTTATGAGTGTTTAATCAAGAAAAGTAACTTTAAACTCTTCCAAGCACTGGAGAAGAAAGGGAGCATATACACAAGCAGGCCTTCTCCCAGACTGCTTTCTGGTACTTATTCCAATAGAATGCTAATAATTATGTTAAAAAGCTAATTTAAGAAATCCAATTTTTGGAAAATGGGTTTTCAAAGGGCACATTTAACAACTAGAGAAAGTTCGATCTGATTTCCCCATTAGAAGAGGAAGGAAAATCCAATTTTAATCTATTTTTGTTCTCTTAAAAAGATGATGTATAGAAGTTACTTTGAAAATCATCCTTTCAAAGCAGAACCTAGTATAAGCATGTGCTAACCTGCGAAGCGCAATTAAACTGTTCCGATAATTCCGCCTGAAAAAATTAGCAGCAATATTGAGAAGGCAAGTTGTTTTCAAAATGTTCATGGCAGAAATGCTTCTGTGTTAAGCTGGTATTGATTCTGAAACAATCTTACACATGATAAATGAGAGCACATTTAGGAGAGGATTCAGTCATAAGAGCTCACAAATCAATCAGCTTGTCAACAGGCAGACCAAATTCAATTTTTATTCTTAGTAAACTCTTATTTGGTGGTAAGCCATTGTTTACTTTGAAATTGCTTTACAAAGGCATGGGGGAGGAGGGGAAACATGGGAAAGACAATCTTTCATCAACGTATTAGAAGTTGGTACTTCATTTAGGGCTGGGACAGAGAAAATCTGATTGTCTCCTGGATAATGCAAACCTTTTATCTCCTTCTGGATGATCATAAACATTTGGTCATATAATGCCCTTTATCTGCAGCAGCATTTCATAATAATTCTCATAGAGTGAGACATGGCATCACTAATTTGTAACAGAGCATGGTGTAATTGGCATGTCATATTCTAAAGAAATAACCTGATGTACACAAGAGCTGCTGCATCGCTTTGCCAAGCCATGCTCTATTTCTGACAAGCAGTTTTCATTGTGTTTTGATGGCTCAAAATTAAAATTGTAGTGAGATGATGGGGGGGGGAAGAACACTAAAAAACCCCACAAACCTATCGTCCCAGAATTCCCAATCTGCTGGCCCCGAGATAATCATCAACAATAAGCTGGTCGGAACTTGAAAGGTTATTGGAACACCTCCAATTTAACATAATTCATTTATATAATCTATTAGTGATTTTTCACTGATATCACTACTTGATTTTTGAGATGTCATAGAATCATAAAGGTTGGAAAGAACCTCTAAGATCATCGAGTCCAACTGTCAACCCAACACCACCATGCCCACTAAACCATGTCCCTAAGTGCCTCATCTACACGTCTTTTAAATACCTCCAGGGATGGTGACTCAACCACTCCCCTGGGCAGCC
Source organism: Phoebastria nigripes (assembly GCA_035582835.1). Taxonomy (NCBI): domain Eukaryota; kingdom Metazoa; phylum Chordata; class Aves; order Procellariiformes; family Diomedeidae; genus Phoebastria; species Phoebastria nigripes. The sequence goes on along the minus strand of JAYKAV010001000.1, from coordinate 1,337,551 downwards.
TGTTCCAATGCTTGACCACACTTTCAGTAAAGAAATTTTTCCTAATGTCCAATCTAAACCTCCCTTGGAGCAACTTGAGGCCATTTCCTCTCATCCTATCGCTAGTTGCTTGGGAGAAGAGACCGACACCCACCTCACTCCAACCTAAATCCAACTATGTCATTATTTCAATCCAGAGAATCTAACCTAACAGCTACAGACAATCCATGATGCTGTAGAGGAATATCCTCTATATGAGGCTGCTCAGTCACTTCCCTCTCGCTAGCCTACAGATGATTTACTTTGAGGAAGAATGTAACCTAAACAAAAAGTGGGAGTAAGCCAGTTGCTGGGTCTTACAAGGAAGACTCTCCCATTAGGAACCCAAGCCAAGTCTTATTAAATCAAGGCATCACAGAGAGCTGTACTGTGAGAACAAACACAGATATTCTGACTCAGGGGTGATGCAAACACGATCTTTTGAGATTTCAGGATTAACTTCTGGACAGCAGAAAGCAGAATATGAACTATTCTTACTCCTTTCTCTCTCCTCATTCCAATTAAAATGAGAAGTTATGGGGTTTTGGAGACAAAGGCTTTATAAACATAGAAGAAACAGACTTCAGTGTTTTCTTCTCTAAGCATAAGCCTGTTCTCTGTCACGATTCTTCTGTTCATTACCTCCTTTGCCTTCAGATATGTACAGGAATGTGACAGCCTAAACAGCACCACACTTGGATTTTCCTTCCCCCTGTTGGCTGATAAAGCTAGAAATCTACCAGGCTGTGTCCCAAGCCCATGTATTTCTGGAAAGTACACATCCATTTGATTTTTTCATTTAGCCAATATTAGTTATGTTCCTGCAAATAATATTTCTAAAGATGCTTATGGAAGAGGACTTTGTGTGGATTTAGCACACTCTGCCAGACAGATGTCATACAGAATTGACATTTGGAGCATAGATTTATCCAATAAGGGATCTGTTCTGCAGTAAATTCATTGGTTTTGTCATAGACACCCACCACGAACACAAATCTTGTGGGATGTGTTTTTGTTTTTTTTATTCAATGGGGAGCCAGACTTGGGAAAATCCATCTGAACCGTTTTGGTTCCTTAATCTTTTTTGTTCCTGCCATTGTACTATAGTCAAATAAAAGACTAAAATAAAAACCCAAATATGAACATCTCTAAACACCACAGTCAGAATTTGCAACAGGATGTGAATTTCATGGCTGAGATTTTAAAGTTGCAACCAGCTGACCCAGAACTCCAACTCCAAACATTCAAAACCTAATAGCTTCCAAAATCCTAGTCACAGTTGGAAATCTAAGGATAGTAATATATATGGTTAGACACGTGTCTTCTATGAAAGACATCAAGATGTGGAGAATATAAAGGATAGCTCAGACAGCCTGAACTCACTCTAAAAAAAGATATGGACAAGGAAAAGCAATTTAGTAGATTATGTATTTTTAGTCTGTGAAGATCCCCTACTTCAATCATTACCATGACGTCTAATTTCTGAAGGTGAGTGAATCTTAAAAGCCTCTTCCTGTCAGCCTGGGAAAACAATGTCTTGCAGACACTTCCAAGATAATGACTATAAGATCATTAAACATCTTCCAACAAGTTCAACTCCTCCTCCTTTCTCCCGTCTCTTAAAACAATCAAACTTACAGGAAACCCCTAACAAACAAAAGCATTTGGAGGAAATATTGTGTTCTGCTTCTTGTGGTGTAAAGGAAGAAGACGGGAGTATCTCGTTTCACTGTTGTGTTTTAATGAGAAAAACTACCCCTTTGCTTTTTATCCTTCAAACTCAGAGCACATGAGAGGCATACTGGAACCCAATAATACTTCCTTGAATGACCAGTAAAAACCTGTTAGTTCCATCCATTTTAAAATAATAAAAATTACCAGACTCCCATGTCAACCTGAGCAACCTGTTAAATGCAGGCACTGGTAAACGACATTACTTGAACAGTAATTAATTCTTACATGACTTGGAACTATGTATTCAACTAATATCAGACATGAAGGTATTTCTTGAATTTTATTGGATTTTAAACACAGGTCATTTGTTTTCATTTCCTTCTTTATCATAGATATATAGCTTTTCCATTTTTACTATATAAAATTGGAGTATCATATTCTCTGTTGAAAGCAATATTAAATTACTTTTAGGAAACAAAGAATATCATATATGGTTTTTTCTGATCTGTTTTTAACCAGAGTAAAGCTGCACATCTGGTATATTTTAGTTTTGGGATATGGAATATCTCTGTCTTTCCCAAACATTGTCTACTGTAAACCAAACTGAACAACTTTCGGAAGTGTTCCTTTTTCACTGAAATTTGAACCCTATGGAGAATGCTTGGCATATGGATTAAAAATGGATGTGAAAAACCAGTCATGATTGGAACAAAGGGATTTTTTTTTAGACCACAGGAATGGATATAAACTTGAAGGTGCAATCCATCCTAGCTTCAGTTATTAGGATATATAATTTAGAAATCAGGACTGGATCTAAGTCAAAGGTGATAAATGAAGACAGCATACTTATAAATGATGGCATTCAGGAAGGAGAAGTACATGGAGTTTCTTATGGATTCTAAGCGCATTTTTATACAGGAATCAAATTTACAGTGTTAGGATACATATTTCAAATGAAACTGAAGTTGTACTATTTATTTCTGAAATGAGCCAGGATTACAGAAGAGGCAAGCAAAAAGGTGGTCCTTGCCATTGTGTTTCTGCATAAACAGTAAGTTCCTAAGCGTCTGTGTTTTAATGCAAGTAACATCAGGCTTAAGGTTAYGTTGATTCCTAGCCTGGTGCAAACTGAAGAACCACCCTATGCTGTATAATTACAATATAACTGTCAGGGTTTTATTACAGAGTAACAGAGCACTTCCTGCATAAAATTCATCAGCAAGAGTAAAATCCCTTCCCATAGGACTAAATTCAAACCAACACTGTTCACTTTTATCTAAGTTTTGTGTTTGAAGAATGGAAAATAGCCTAGCCAGCTGTTCAGCTGCATTTTTTTTATCTGTTGCTCTCATTGACTGAAGTAGAATCTGATTATACAATACAAAGATCAAAACCTCAGATCTCTTTTTTGTATTGTTTGAAATAACAAAACCAAACAAAAATATCTCCAACCTGCCCCATGGAACTAGAAAGCCAAGATAAAGCAGTACAGGCATGGAAACAGCTTTGGTATTGAGAATCCAAAGCCCCATACAAACACAGAATGAACCTCAAAACTCCTAGGCTAAACTGAAGTGTTAATCTACTCCCTCTGACCAATACTGAGATGAACAGAAACAGGGAAAAGCATTTTTGTTTCCTTCATGGATCCTTTTAAACTATAGCAGAAGCAATGGAGGTCAAGCATGGCCCCATTTTATGGATTGCTGTTCAATGACAGGCTCAACAAAGTGGAAAAATATGCACTGATTAGAGAGTTGGAGAGAACAGGCCTTTAACTTCTATTGGACAGCATCTTCCCTTCCTCCCCATTCGTTTTATGATGCATGCCTTCAATTGCAAAGTACTATAAAAAGCTTCCTGAAATTCTTGGCACTGCCACAGATCTGATTCCACAGTGGCTTCCAGTGATTAACAGAATGCTAGAAAGTGCAAGACAAACAAAGATCAGGTAAATGGGGAAAAGAAACTAGAGTATCATAAAAAGTGCACATAAAGTGCATTCCGTTTGCCAACAGAGCCAATACTTATAAAAGGAGTGTAGTTTTTGAAAGTCAATCCCTCCCATTCTGAGCAGAAACCAGATGAATTTGTAAAGATTGTATTTGCTGTGTTTATGAATATATTTTTAAAAAAATCAGAACTGTAACTTAACTGGCAGAGAGAGCAGCAAACACTTTAAAATTCACTTGTTTCACCAAAGTCTCAGTCTGTGTCTGAACTCTTTCATTGACCAATAGTAAACTTGATCATCTGCAAATAAATTATTAAAATGCTAACTATAAGGCTGTACATTATAAAGCCTGGCTATATTATAATTTTTGTTCCTCCAAGCAGCTCCTTAAAATGCATATTTAACTAATTCATCCTATRCTTTGTGCCCCTGTGGCCCTGGAAGGTGAAGCAACATCGCTCATAAGAAATATTAACATTGGCTGTTTATCAAGGCATCTGTGAAACAGAAAAGCAATAAAAGTGCTAGCGCATGCACTCATTTACTATTGAAATATCACAAAAATTATTCAGTGTCAGAAATCTAATTTTGTATGATATTTCTATATATTTTAGCAGTTAATTTTTTTCAGTATTAGTGAATTAATATGCTTTGAATACCCCTGTAGCTACAGTGGAAAAATGGACCAACACACTTATTTAGTGCTGCTACCCAAATCCATTAGACAAATTTTCTTTACAGCAAAGCATTGATGAATGAAATGTCCCATGCTAATGTAAGAATAATCAATTTAGAATGCTTATGACAATTAACAAAGCTGGAGATAAGCCTTGAAAGCACCATGCTTTGTCAGCCCTGATTTGGATTAAACTTGCACTAATAGGATCATTTTTCTTCCAAAAGGTACTCTTTTTAGGCAGACCTATCAATTAATATGAATTATGCATGTATAAAAGGACTAATGTCATTAATTAGACAAATTAATTTTTATGATGCAGTGAATAGACTAACACCAGATTATATGAGATATCATTCTCCCAATTCGTAAGTATTTGGAATAAATGAATAGTTTACATTTGCATGGTTATTACAGACTCAATCATTATTAATCAGTGACACCATATTGGACAGTTTAATATTATCTCTTTTAACTTTCTCATGGTGACCAGGTATATTCAGTTCACACTTTTGAAGACAAAGTTTTACTCTGTCTCGCATGCTCTCACTGGGCATAAGACTATATACATCCCAGGGAAATACAAGCAGAGTGTGTTATGTGCTGTGTATTTCAGGGCATTGGTGATGATAAAAAGGGGGAAATTAAATAACTATAATCTAACTCTTCTGGCATCAATTTTAGCTGTAGAATTGAAAACATTCAAAAATTTAGAGAAGCTTGTGTTAATGCTGGCCCACACTTTGATCCCGAAACACTGTTTTATTTCAGCCACTAGTAATTTACCACTCATTGCTTCCTTTTGCCTTTAATCCTAATGCATATATGTTTCAAAGTGTACTGAAAACCCTTACAAACTAAAAATGTATATTTTAAAAAATCAGGCTCTCAGAATCCCCAAATGTGTTTGAATTTTAAAAGTTTGAGTATTTATATGGTAGATATAATTCTGCAAATATTAAGTTTAAAATCATTGCCTAATAGTATCTCCTACATGGAAAAGATAATATAACGATTTCCATTCAAATGTGTTAGGAACTATTAAACACTTATTAAAGTTATTTTAAAACTTTGCTTGCTTTGCATTTAATGAAGTGAATGAAGGATGGAAAAACCTACACACTTTACGCACATTCAATTCTTAAAAATTACTTCTTGCCACATACCTTCTTTTATCCACTATTTATACATCAGCTGTAGCCAAATATAGGGAAAGAATTATTCCCTACTACCTTATTTGGCTTTCAGAGAAATAGGATAGCAAACCCTCAGAGAGGAAAGTATTTAAATGACCAGCCCACTTCTGATAAAGCGCTAGTCTTGGGGAATATGTCCTCTTCATGAACTACAGGGAGACAGGAAAACCAGCAGCTGCAGGCCCAACCCCCAAAGACTAATAAACCCCCCAACCCTATCAGGGATAGCTTTTCCCAAGAAAACTAAGGGGTCACAGTCCAAGGAAAGAGCTGCTCTGTGTCATGTGACAAACCTCTTGTATTTCCAGCCTAAATTTATTCCTGGTCAGTTTATAGTAGTTCATGGCTCCACATCCACAATACTGGCTCTGTATCTCTAGTCAGTCCCTGTTTTGTTAGGCTAACCAAGCCAAATTCAGTTAGCCCTGTCCCATAAGAAAACTCCCTGCCCTCCTACAAATACTTGCAGCCCTTCTCTGGACTTGTTCTAATCTGAGTCTCTCTTTCTTGATACTGGCTGAGCAGAGCTGGATACAGGATATTCTAAGATGCTACCAGTCCCTCAGAAATAACATGAAAACCTACACTGCCTGGAAAGGAAAGGGAATCTTGCCTGTTAGATCTGAGCACCCTCTAGGATATTGCCACATGTTTTGTGGCATTTGCAGTGTCTTATAAACATGTCACTCTGGCTTTGCTTTATTCAAAGTTCTTGGTTTGGATTTATCCTTGGATTTTCTAATTTGAACTGGGAAGCTATGCAGGATCTGCACAGGAAAACGCAGACTCAGCTCAAACACTTAACTCTGAATTTCAAGTATTCTATTTTTAATTCATTGTGTCACCTTAGCACACAGAAAGCCAAAACTGGTTTTGGAGATCATGCAATGGCCTTATTAAAACTCTCATTAAGTGATGTGCCTAGAGGAGGATTTAGTAACTTCCCATAAAAATTAGAATAGGAGAGTAGAAGAACATTGAGATGCCAATAAGAAGGGACATACACCAAAGAGCCAAACAGTATAACATTTTCACGTGGAAGTGAATAATCAACTGGAACTGAAAAAAAAAAGGAGGATATTTAGATGGAATTTATTCTCCATAATGTTTTTGCATAAATTAACCTACAATTAAGTTTTTTTCAAAGCTAAGAAATATGCAGGAAAGTAAAGCAATTTTCATTAATCAGCAAAAGCATAAACAGAATACAATTTTCTTTTTAGCAAACACCCAGTAAGTATACTATAATAGCCTTCTTATTGGGTCAAACTTCAAACATAAAGATATGTTCTAGTATATGATTAATTATAATTAATATATGGGAAGTATGGACAGGTCCAAGCAGATGTTGAAAACAAATAAGAATTCACAGAACACCATAATGTGGTATAAAAATCTGAGTTTATACGGTACAGCTGGCTGTATATAATGCCTTTTTAATTTATAAGACTATAGCATCTGGTCTTCCAATGTCTTGCTACGGATTTTCAGAAAGTCATGGGAATATTTTTTGTTCAATTTTCTTTTCTTTTAGATGGAAAGGAACTAATAGAGACAGAAAAAAATGTATTGGAAAGAGAGCTGCTAACAGAATGAATCAAAAGAAATAAGCACTTCAAGAAATTTTAAATTAAAACAATGAAAACTGAAATGTTAGGATTTTTCTTCCACCTTGTACTGGTTGCACAAATATCTTTGAAAGATTCTGAAAAGTAAAATTTATTGGACTTGATTTTTTATGGCAACAGTTAAAAAAAGAGTAACATTGGAAAAGCAGGACATAATAAAGAAAAAAGCAATTCTTAGTAGGGAAATATAGTGTCTTGTGATTTGACCAGATTTCTTAATACTTATTCCCCTTTCTATACAAAACCTGCAATCATCAGAAACCTACAATTCTATCTCCTCCTCTGCCCACTTTCTTCAACTATAAGTTATAGGGTGAATATTCATACAGGTGATTTACTTTTAGAAATAACTTGTCTGCAGTATCGAAATTATTCTACACTCTATTCTTCAGAAAGTGATTGTGTCTACTCTGCCATTGCCAGTAGCCTAACAAGATCTAGATATCTTATTTAATGTTCATTTTGCTCAAATATTCATTCATATATTTGAGTCACGTCAGCGTATATAGAAAGCAGATGTGAGCATGCAAGTCAGAAACTGAGTTCTTGAAGAAGCAATAGAAGGTATACATCAACCCGTGATGGCAAGAAAAGGGGAGGCAAACCATGCTACTACTTGATTATTCTCAGGGCTTGACTGAGCATAACCTTGACTGGCTTATCCCTTGTCTAAATAGCTTAGAATAAATGAATTAGAAAAAAATCTGAGAGATGTGCATATTCCTGTGGTGCACTACAGAATACAATACAGATATTTAGTACTCATCGCTACTCATCATCTTTGTCTTACATGGTGAGCATATGTGAAGTCACAGTAGGAAACGCCAATGTCAGTGTTGCATTATTCCACGACTGCAACTGCTATCCACCTTCAACAATTGACTCAAAAAGAATAAAGCTGCCCAGCGTTTGAATGTGCAAAGAGATCATGACAGCTCAGGCAATAGACATTTTATTCATGCAGTATCTAATCATGTGAAGGTAGCCAACATGTGAGTTTCATTCCTCAGTGTTCCCTATTGCACAGCAGAACTGCAAGATAACTTTTTTTAATTGTCTTTCTAACCTGTACAGATTTTTTTTCTAGTTTTCGCTCAGACACAGAAAATAAACAGATATAATATGCTTAAACAAGTATGCTAAATGATTGTGTTTTGACACTGTGAAAAATCCCTTGTTTGCCCTGACTCTTGTATCTTCTGTTGTGTCCCCTCTAAATAGTAATGCTTTCATTTAGCAAATTTGTCATGAACTACTTACTTGTTCAGTAGCTTCAGAAAGGTGTTACTGTATTTCTCCAAAACTTGGCCATGCTTTCCTATTAAACCTGTACTGCTGATAAGCAGTATATTGTAGCTAGAATTCTGTAATCCAGCTAGACCTGAATTGATATGAGTGTGCTTTCTTAATGGGAATAGCTGGAAGGAAAATAGCTGGAAGCCTTCTTTTGCCACGTACATGTACTTTACATGCATTTGCCTAGGACCTCTCAAAGTCACCCTATATGCATCTTTCTCTTCATAGGAGAACTTCATGTCTTCAATCACTTGATATATTAATGCTCCTACCTTCTTAGCACTTTGCCATTGGCATTATGATAGAGAGTGATTCTGTTTCCCACAGCACAGAACTTTGCCCAAGGCTGAACACTTTTATTTTTGTCCTTCATATCATTTCTACAGCATGTACGCTGGGTATGATGGATGCCTTCTTGGTCACTTTGCCTCCTGAGTACCTTTTAGCTTCCATCTGTGCTCAAAACTAATGGTTGTTATTATTTTGTTTTTTTCTCCTGGATAGTTCTGCTGCCCTTCCTCTTTAGAAGAGGATCTCAAGGATTGCTTTATCAAGCTCTCAAGAACTGAGTCACATCCGCCCACCAGAATCCATTAGGCATTCTCTAGGGTTTTTCAAGTTATAGCTGGACATCAGTTTTTAGTTACATAGAGTAAGTATTTTTCTCTCATTACTTGTTTTGTGGAAAAAAAAAATAACTGTCTCTGTGGAGTTTTTGTAAGTGTATTTGCATAAAATCATTGTACTTATCAACTTCCTTTATCATCAGTTCTGGCCATTATTCTTCACAATAGAGTTCACTGAGTCCTTGCCTGTTTCCACTAATGAGAAAATGAAAAAGACAATGAAAGAAAAGGGTTTGGGGAGGGTTTCTGTTATTATTGTTTGCTTTTTTAACTAAGTATCAGTTTTTATTGAATTCTGCTGCTTTTACAACATACAAAATATGTTGTCTAGAAAGCCAGCATTCAGTCCAACTCTATCAATGCTGTTACACTTTCTTCTTGAGAATCTCATTAGACTGGTCATTTCTACTATATTTTTTATTTTCTGCTGAAATAACAGAAGAATAAATGTTTCTAAAACTAACTATCACTTGCTTTAAGAAAACACTCACAAGGATGTTGAATCTACAAGTTAGTGTTTGCGCCACTTGCGGAAAGATAATGCTGGCTATTTCTTCCAAACTCACCTACTTTGTGAATTCTGCTCCTCCCTGCAAATTCTATCATGGCTGTGTTAATGAAAGTAGAAGAGGAAAGTAAAGGAAAGGGGAATTAAGAAAGAAAAGTGTCATGTAAATATTCCCCATAAGCAGTCCAGATAGTCACACAAATACATAGGTCATGTTTGACTTTTTTTAAAAAAATCTACAGATATGAAGTCATGTTTCAAATATAAAGACAACTGAAAGAGGCAAATCCAAAGAGTGGCTAGGTTCCAGACCTGTTTGAGATGCATCAAGCCTTTTTATTAATTTCATATGAAGTATTCCAGATTTTTAGGTATTTAGATGATATTTCATGTATATATATTTACAGGACTTGTGTGAATTGCAAGCTGAGACTATTTTTGAAACACCATATTCTATTTTAAAATATAGGGACATTGTTCAAAATCTTTTTCAAAATTTATTAGATAAGTTAAAACAGCACCTTTACTGACACTGCACATCCAAAATTGCATGCTACATGCCATGTTCAAGGTTATGAACATTATTTAAACTTCCTCCACACATGCAGAAAAATAAACCATCAGCTATTTTAAAAAGTTTCTAAGAATTGGGAATGAACTCCTTAGAATATTTTGGTGAATACGTGATTTGTCATTGCCTTTAGTAGAGCAAGATATCAAAATTTTGGCTCATTCATCTGCAAACAGAACTTTCCCCCTTAGCAACTTTTTAACAACATTTACACACCTCATCTATTCTTGGCGGTGAGGTGAACCTGAAAGTGAGAGGACTAATCACATGAAATTCATCTAATTTAATATGATCAGCACCCACTAGTGAACTAAAATGAATCTGCTGACATTTTTATTCTAGTATTGCTTTAAGGATAATTCTGAGTCACTAAAAGGTTTATTTTCAGTAAACTTAAGCACTACCTCTTAGAAGACGTTACAGGAAAATTCCAGCTTTGAATAATGCCAATTACTTTCTTACAAACTTCCGCATAACATTTGCTGATCAGTAATATATTCCTGATAAATAATGAACTAGTCACATAGGTTGCAGTATGGAAGATAGTTATAAATAAAAGTTGGTATAAGGACACTGGCATGCATTTTTCCTGCATCTTTTTTCATGATACCAAGCCTAAAGTTACTATAAATGTATAATCTTATTATCCAATATTGCAGATACTTTATATATTTTTATGTTGACTCATATCTTTCAAGTATTTAAATAAATTTTTGTAAATACATATAAATCTCATGTGACTTTTACTATTAAGAATATTTCTACTGCACATTTTTTCAGTATATTTAATTGTTATGTTATAAAAATACCAGAGAATACAATAGAATAGAACATGAGGACTTTTAAAATGCTTTTTTCATGGTCTAGTCAAATTATGACTAACTGAAAGAAAACTAACAAAACATGGTGTGCTGACCATTTTACCCCATTTTATATCTATCACTCGGAAAAATAGTAAAAATAATTTAACATATTTTAGTATAATCTGGTACAAGTAAAACTTTTAAGGATCCCTGTCAGTGAACTTTGAAAAGCAATCTGTAAGCTTCATAAATAATGTCCATGTGGCTCTTAAGTAATTTATATAGTCTTTTCAATGGAAATAAGCAAACCACTTAATCACTGAACATGCATTTAGTTTATTTTAAGGGTTAGCCTTTTCATTATACAACATTTGCTAGGGCTTATAAAATAAAATACTAATCCATTTATAATGAAAAGAGTAACCTTTAAAATAAAAAACACATTTGTAGTAGTTTTGACGAAGAATAATGGCACAACTAATTGTTTGCTATAAACATATACATATGCTGACGCAAGACATAATAAAATCAGAATCTCAAAAAACAAAGTTATTCCACTTGAAAGAGCTACCTTTACCATTGCACCATTCATACATTTTGGACAGAGAATATTCAGAGGATAAATATTTAGAATAGCTCATTCTCCTGTTGTACGCAGGGCCCCCAAGCAAAATTACCAACTCCCTTTGGAATCACCAGTGGAGAGAGGAGCCCAAACCCTTTGCCTAAACAAACTGCAGCCTTCCTCCACACCAGCTTTTGGAAATTCTGGCTTTCACCTCTCATATTCAAAATGGGAATAGACTGTCATACCATTACGTTGGGTAGTATTTTTTCCCCGCTGGATTTTTTCCCCACATTGGATTTGTTCAAACTCCTCAGAAATCAGATTCTACTCTTTCTGATACAGAAGCTCATAATCTAATCTTAAAGATACTTAGCATCTTATATCAAATAAATGAAATTATTTTGCATATAAAATTTACACCAAATCATAAGTTGCACTTTACATTTCACTATCATATTTTCCAGTAACTGTTTAGCTAGAGAGATGCCAAGTTGCTCCTCCATCATTTAAAAATGTCTGTGTTACCTTTTTAAGTAAGGGAAATTTCGTTAAATACAAGGTTACTTCAGTCTTTTAAAACAAACGGAGTAAAAAGGGAAATTACTTTCAAGTCTTAATAGGCAGCTCCTGTTTTGCACTAAGGATAGCAAAGGTGGAAAAGTAAAGTAGAAAGACTTGGCCTATTATCATACATTCTCTGGTCTGTAAGCATAGCCCTACACATTCAGCAGCAGGAGAAACTCGGATTTTGAAGCACACAATGATATATTTTATTTCCATATTTAGACACACAGTTGTCTATGGCAACCCTCAGGTTTTTAAGTCATTTCATTTAGTATTACTTAAAATCTTATTCTATGCCATGTTGTCACCTTCCATAGGAAGACAAAGGCACTCAGCACCACATAAGCTCCTGTGCTTAGCAAGGAAAAAATTACCAAAAGGAGTAAAAAAACCCAACCAACAACCTCAAACCCACATTACTTAGATTGATTTAATGACTTACTGGTGAGATGACAGGGGAATATTTAACAAAGATCCCTTTGAGAAACTCAAACTAAAACTTCACACACAGAAACCTAATAAAAGTCAGAGCTGGATAAAAACTTTTAGATGTGATCTTGTCCTTCAGAAATCTGTGTTTCAAAGCACAGAGCACCTTATTGCTCACTAATTCCATTGAGAGTTCAGTATCATAAAAAAGTTGATCAACATGTGGAGAAGTGAATTAGGGCTTGTACCCGCATCACTACAACAAATGGAAATTTGGTGGTGAAATGGCTGCAAAGGTTTCTGGAAACAGATACTTCTCTTTATCTGTGCCTCCTTCCCTTGACATGAATAGAATATCAAAAGCATGTAGAGTTGATATGCATAAGCGTGAGTCTGGCATATTATTTGGGGAGAACTATGATAAAGGAAAGTAGAAATCAGTAATTCTAGGGAAATAAATACTAAGACCTTTGCTTTTGTGATATCTAACTGCTAGTTTTAGACTAATAAATGATGATTTTTTCCGAAAAGTTCTCAAAAAGACCCTTTTGTCACTAAGTGATGAAAATAAGGAATTTGTTACAACTTGCAACAATATCAGGAAAAAACGTCACTTTCCCAGTTTTTCACGCGGTGCTCAAAGGGGTATGACTGCCTGGTGTATAAGTATGCCCAAGCATGCCGAAGCACCTGAAACTGCACACACCCCTCATTTCTATTTCCTTGTCGTTGTTTGCCGCTACCATGACCTAGTACAGATCCTGCCCACATTTCTAAGCAAGTACCAGTTACGACACTGTGTGTTTGGGTCTGTGCACAAAGGACGCTGCGCTCAAGAACAGGCTATATTCAACAAGACACAGCTGATCCTGCTGTGTCTTACTCATACTATTCTAATGTGTTGCGTTAGGACACGATGAATGGCGCTCCAGAGTATTCTTTTTTCAAAATAGTTCTGGAAAGAGGTAATTTGCTGGAAAACACCTTTCATGAAAGCATTCAGCAACGTTATTGCATTGAGTAAGAAAACAAAAGCAATATGTAGTCATGATGGAAACTTATGATCTATTGTCATTGCCTTCTATGAACATACATCACTGCAGTATATTGGTTTTTATCTACTCTATTGCCTTCTGTACGTGCTGCTGAAGGTGTATCTTTGTTCATAGTGAGGATGCATTTTTTCTCTTTCACAATTAAAGTGGGATTTTCGCACTTGCACTTTACAGCATTGGTTTTAGTCAAGTTGGTTATTTTAGTAAAAACGTCTTTCTGCTTGCTTTATTCCCTGAACACTGAGAATGGCATTTTACAGTTTCTCTGCGTACCGTCTTAGGAAATTAAGGATTTGTTACACCATGAATCTGAGACCAGTAAAAAGGCACAAAAAGTTCACTGTTTCTCAATTAAAATGAGTTTGTTTCAAGTCAATATTTCTTCAGTTGCAGATTTACTGTATGCTACCTGCAAGTATTTACATAATATACAGTAATTGCTAAGAGACATGTTGAAAATACACCATTAGTATTATTTACTCCAGGAATCCAAGTGCAGAAACCAAAACATATCATGAATTTTTAATATTTTTCATAAAACAATGACCTTCTTTTTGCTTCAGTTTCAAATATGGCAAAGAGAAGGTCATTGAGCTGAAATATTTCTTGTATACAGTAAAAGCCTGATCCAACAGTCTTCGCAAAAGTAAAAGTCCCATTGACTTACGTTAAATGTAGCACTTTTCTTACAAGAGAACTGCAAATTCAAGCACTAATTAGGTCCCTGGACAGAGTCTCAAAAGCACTGGTAAGTGAACCTAGGAAGCACTGATACTATACAATCTAAACACTATAAATATGGTAGTAACAAAGCTGAATACAGCAAACTTCACAGCCCCATCCTGTGAATCCATATTAACATAAATGGCCTTACTCATACTCTCTTATAAATAAGGGAATGGTTAAAGAGATTGCAGATTACGTCTTTATTCTGAACAAACTTAGTCTTTTCGATTTCCTCAATTCCTAAATTTAACATATGGATCTATTCTTGTCAACTGAATTTTAAAAGGATCTGAAAATAGCTCCTTTGCAAATTATATTTGACTTACGGGTAGCAGCCTGCCACTTCCTCCCACAGACAAATACACATATATATGTTGTCATATTTTTTATTTTTTCCCCACAAGTTGGGTTTTTTGGTTGCTTCCTGTCCTTTATTTGTATTTTGTGTTTGATAATACATTAATGACTATAGCTGTATTTTAATCCTACACGTATTAGATATAACACATTTACAAATATTATTTGTTATACCATTTCTGCTCACTGCATACCACTTTTGCATTCATATCTACAACTGAAACACGCAAACAAAATGTTACTTTCACATAAGCATGCTAAGCAGCATTTTGCGCTCTCTTATTTCTTAACCCAAAACATTACAAAAAGAATCAGAAATCTAAACTGCAGTAAGGTATCAGATGCTTTTCCTAATGGGGAAACCAAAAAGCACTATCATACCTCAGGCCCCCAAAAAGGATTGAGGGATTGAATATTTTACATTCTACATTTTACATTGTTTACTTTCTTAGTGGAGTCTCTATCAGTTTTTAGCTACCACAGATGCACAAAAAGTATTTTATCTTATCTATGAATAAATTTGCTTTCCGGTACACTACTCATGTTTACTTGCCTAATCAACATCACATGAAAAAGGACTTACTCTGAAATGTTTGGTTTTAATTTTAAAAAATGAAGATGCTACTTTCCATAATATGGATACAAGGTCCAAATTTTCAAAAGGTGTTCTAAAATGAGTCTCTAATAATTACAGTTCTCCCCAGTTCTTCAAAGGCGAAGACTAAGTGCAAGAAAACTAAATGCAAGGAAAAAAAAATATTTACAGAACAATTCTCATTTTGATTACTTATGCTCTCCCTTAGTCTTTTTATGTTTTACCAACTTGAGAGATAAGATAGTAAGAGGGCTCAGGAATGGCTACAGAGGCTTTTGCAGAAAAGCAGCCCTGACCTGGGAAATTGGTAGGTGCAAATGTGTGACAGGTTGGTGACGGCACCAGGGGGCCCCCAGTCCTACCACCCTGCCAGAGGCTGTAGCAGACAGTAGGTCAGTGTAGGCGTGGGTGGCTACAACAAGCCCAGAGAGCCTTCAAGGGATGAGAAGCAGAAGATCCACTCGTAAGCAGGGGTAGCAAGCCCAGCACCTCCACTACACCAGACTTCTGCACAAGGCCATACCAGACTTCTGCAGAGTAAACAGGTCCGGTATGGCAAACACTGATGACAAGCCTTTGGATCAGCCTGGGGCCTCTATGGGTCATACAGGGGATGAACAGGAATAGCAGAAGCTAGCAGTCTCTGCACCATTTTGCTTTGCCAGGGTAAATCCTGCTCAGGCAAGGGGAAATTCTCAAGGTGTTTGAATTAGATATTTGCATTTTCTTGCATGTACTATGATGCAATTAAGTGCATACAGTGCTTATTAAAAATATTTAGAATATGGTTAACACCTTTTTGCCTTTGATAACTGTGTATTATTTGAACATATTGGAAGGCTAACGATGTGTTAATAAAATCCTGTTCAGCGTTCTTGTCAGCATTTCATAAACATTCCACATGATGTGAATTTCTGAGCATCTGAGAAAAGGTGCAAGTACTGCACTGAACAGTGGCAGTGTTTCATCACCTGTTACAAATATTTAGCATACAGTGCAGATATTGTACTAACCACAATAAAATTATTCACAAGGTTTTGGTAAATTAAGTTGCTGCTTTTATCATATAGTTCATTTGCATATTTATGGCAGTTGTACTGGAATGCTTTTAAATCCTGCTTTTAAATGGTACAAACAAAAAGGAAAAATCACATGACTAGTTTCAAACACTGGGGTGGTGACCCTTCTAGATGTGCTAAGCTAAATTACAGTAGCAAAATGACACAATATTCAGGACAGGGTATTTTTTGCTTTCTTTTTTTCTCTCTGCATAATTATCCTAGAAACTTACACATGTTGCTTTGAAGGAAAATACACTTTATCTTTTTTCCCTCAGTCTGAATAACAAAGTGAAGATGGCATGAAAGCCGTCCAATCAATACCCTTGGTACAAAGGCAATATTGTATTTGAGTGGTAGAAATACGTGAAGGCATATGGAGAAATTATTATTTTTCTTTTACACAGACAGATGACTTCTGTCATTCAGTTTCAGTGTACAAATGGAATACCACCCATTTTCAGCCTTCCTGTAAAACACCAGCTTCCAGATGATACAGTAGCTGGTCTTATTATCATTGTCAATAGTTCCATTTGGCAGTAGACAGCTAATTCTTTTCATGTGCTAATGATTAATCAGACAAGTCTATTTACTAATGTATCAGAATGCATTAGAAATATAGGTAATGAGGGACAGAATATCAATTTATTTATAAATGAACTGCACTTACATTGGATACGTATTGACTCAAGTCAAAGAATAAAGTAGAAAATGTAATATACATGTAAACCATTACAATGAATTAAAAGAGAATTTTAAAATGTCTTGAAACATGATTCTATTGACTCCTCCGCAAGCCAAAAGGGATGTCACAGTTAGGTTTTCCAATATAGACACCACAAAATGCCCCCCACAACCACAGTACCTGTAGCTGTACTTCTTAACAAACGTTCTAATGCAGCAGTACAAATATTGTATTTGCATTTCAGAACTCTGAGCCCCAGCACCAGGTTTGTGCAGGTAGATAAATATGTGTATATCRTCAACATTAAATGAGACAATAAATGAGACAACATTAAATTACAATGAGACACATGCTTCAGCGGAATATCCTGACCACCAGCAAATTAAAAGTGCTTTGGGAATCATCTTCAGAGTGATGAAACCTGATCTGCCTAAATTTTTTAGCAGTTGTAGGAAACGGAATAGACATCAAGGTATGATATTTATGAGACAAATGCCAACTTGGAGCAGCTGATCAGAAGTTTTGTGTTACCGACGCGTTGTTTCTGRACACGTTTTAATGCAGAGTACACTCGTGTCCCCTTGTCTGTATTCTAGCAGAATTACACTGGTATTAGAAACTGCTATCAGGTACTAACTGCTAGTTTAAGAAAATAAATCTTATTTACTCTGATTATTCTGTAGTCATTATTTTACATCACCTTATCATATTTCCCAGAGGACACGTTAAACAGGTATTTTTTGAGGTCTGGCACAGGTAGTACACAATACTACCCATTCTTAGGTCTACACAAAATATTTCTGCGTAATTTACTGCATCTATTAGTACTACTTTCCTTTTGCTCATAAATGCTGTGTCTCTCAACACTGATATTTCTCAGTGAGCATAGACAGGCACTAGAAAGTAGGGAGGAGTCCAACATGGGACCAGTTTAAAACGTTAAAAGTTTGAGGCAGAATCCAAATATTCAAATGTAGTTTCCAGACAAACTCCTCTTATTTCTTTGAGGTAAATATTAGAAATCCAGAGGTTAAGATTCAAGAAGCCTTTCGCTATTGCATATTTGAAAACCGCAACTGGTTTAACAATGCCAGCAATGTATCTGCAGTATTGTGGTATGTGAATACTGCTACATCCATTATTAATGTGCATAGAAATATTAGTTTGTATAAACAGTTACACAGCTTGATCATACAGTCACACGAATGCATTTGCTCAGGCTATGTCTGCATCTGGACCTTCCATTTAAGAATTTAGAGCTTTATATTAAATATTGTAAGACTATCTGAAAGGCCAATATTCAAAAGCTCTATTACAATCCTTCGTTAGCTATATATAAACCGTATGTTTTAATCTTTTAATGCTTTACCCAGTGAATGCAACAACTCAAAGTGCAAAAGAAATTTTGCCAAAATTAGTATGTAGACTTAAGGCAGAGAAACACGTCTTTGGAAAACAAAAGAAAGAAAAACAACAAAATCAAATGAATCACACCATTTAAAAAACAAACAAAGAAACCCCCCAAAAACCCATCAAACTGATTTTGTCACCAGTCAAAAGTGGAATAAAGCTAGATGTTAGAAACTTTCATTGAATCTTCACATGGAAGTCTTTAAAAATTTTCAATGAATTAACTAATTAAGAAAATTTAATTTGAGTTTCCGTGCAAACAGGTACACAGGGGTATGGGCTCAAACGTATGGCTGAGTTACAGTGCCCTATTACGCTGTGACTGACAGCGTGAGAATTTTTCCTGTTGGGAGCAAAGTAAAACATGCTCCTGAAGTGTGTTCCCCTGAGGTATTCTGGAATAACTCCACACCATGGCTGGCATATTGGGTTAAACAGCCCAATTTAAACTTATAGCACCAGTTCCTTTTTAGTTCTGTTTTTGTTGCAGAGCAGGTTTAAAGATCTTTAATGCTTATAACACTATGAAAAATACACTGTGAAATATCAGCATGGCAGACTGAATGTGAGTGGCCTGAGTATGTATGAAAATACAGACACAAGGATAACGAGAACACCAATACATTACGAATCCTACATAACCTTTTTTCAGACAGTTTCACTGTATTTAAAACTGCCTTGAAATTTTATCTAAATGTATGTGGACCAAAAGCACAACTGAAACCAGAACCCAAGACTACTTGAAAGGATATTTGACATGATAGCACGGTGATTAGAGACAAGAGAATTAATGCCAGGTCTGTTCACACCCACAGATAAACATGAAAGCTGCTCAACTTTATTCCCAATAAATAATTTGCTGGATACTCTCAAGAGAGATCTATGGAGGATAAGCTGACCTTTGTTAAAAATGTAACAATTTTCATAGTACCACTTTAATCATGGGTAAAATTTTCAGAATTTGACAACCTTTCCTATTCCCCTGATAAAAGCTCTTCTTCGAGAATGTCTAATGCTGCTTCTTACTTGGTGTTCAATAGAAACCAGTCTATAACGCAATGCACTCCCTTTATGTGATGTTTAGATATGAGATTGATCTCAGAGGACACCCTGGAGTTCTGAAAGTAGGATTATTGGATTTTGTGGCTTTCTCAGATGTCAGAGATCTTTAAACAGTGTCTTGCAAAGTTGCTACATCCCAACTGTCTGTGAACAGCTTATGAACTCATCAGAGAAGATAAGTCTCCCTGTTAATTAGACTTTAAGGGGGAGATGCAGCTTCCCATCCCATCAAATTAAATACAAGGACTTTCACATGCTACAAAATTATTTACTTAATCAGTAGTCTTTTAAAAAGATAGGCTATTGACATGAGAGAGGATTCAGAGTTCAGAGCAATTGAAATACAAAAGGCACTATTAATGCAGTAGCACAGATTTAGAAACTGTACCTTTCAGTTCTACTCTTACCCTGAAAATGCACTGGACACTTGTTGAATTAAAAGAAAACTATTTATTAGCATCTTTAAATGGCTGCGTACAGCCTCTTCTAGATACACAAGTTTGGATGGAAAGGAAATGACAAACTGACAAATTCTGCCATTTGCTGTAACAAAAGCTATTAGAAACATATGCATTTTTTGAATTAACTTACATTTGTGTTAAAAAAAAAAGGGGGGGGGAGATGGTAAGCTTAAGTGAAAACAAACCTTTTACTCCTTGAGTCGAGATAGGTAGGCAATTTCCATTTTATGGAGGATGCRAGAATTTCACATTTTGTTACATTCCAGTTAAAACCAAAAACATTTCAGAGTTGCCTGGGAAAGGGATTTACAGCTCTCTGCCAAGTTTATAATGAGCTAGGACCCTAAAAGCACTTGATGAACGTAGGAAGGCCAATACTCTAAGAGCTCCAACTCTGAGTTGCATGTCTGGTACCACCTGCCACACCCAAGGACTGAGACATCCCATTCAGGTGGTCTGCCAAGGGCTCTGGTTTCCGTGGGGAGCCTGGCTCTCTCTCTTTGCTAGCCAGACAGGTCCCCAAGTTGTCAGAAATTGAATTATTTAATTGTAATCAACCACAGAATATTTTTACATTGACATTTGTCAGTTTGGACTCTTTTAAGTTCCATCTTTATGGACTTAAAACCATTCCCCTCCCTGTTTTTCTGGTGCTTCAGCACTGGTTTGAAAGGGGCCAGTTCTGGCAAAAACAAGAACCTGATTTCTTGCCTTATTTTTTACTGAGCTTTATTAAGGCAGTTTTGAAGCCTTTCTTAGGGACCTTCTTATTACTTCTACTTATAGCATACACAGAGACATCATACAATATTTGTAGCATTTGAACCTCCATTCTGGGCTTAGACAGAGATAGACAGAATTTCCCTTCCATAATTTACAAAACATCTTACAATTTATTACTTAGACAAAACACCTATTTTAAGATTATCTGATTAATAACTTGAACCAAGTATCTCATCAAAAGCTCTTTAAAAAAGATGACAAATTCATTCTTTTGTCTTCAGTGAGTTTTTAGCTAAGTTACAGATTCATAACTTGCATTGTTCTTTAAAATGCAAGCATAAACAATATGCACATTCATTTATTGCCCCTCCCTGTCCAAAAGATATACAATTTCTGAGGGACAATCTTTCAAAACACAAACGTTGCTGCTGAAAAATGAAATATAATATACATAACTGTTAGTTATTTTACCATAGTAATGTAAATCCTTGTTCAAAGCTATTATAATAATTTCATGGAAATAATTACCCACTGAGCTAGTAACTCTAGTTTTATGGACCACATATGTAAACTAGAAAACTAATGTTTTTCACATAGTTATCTGCTGTACATAAACATGCAAATTGAAAGCCTACTTCATAGAAGTGGTAGAAAAAAAGATTTTATTTCAAAGGTATGACTAAGAAAGTAAAAATTTTCTTCGTGATTTCACAAATATTCTTATTGATGGCTTATTGTAAGCTATATCCAGAATGTGAAATGTGTTTAATTTACTTTAGACTTTTTGGCTGCACTTTTCTATTTTACAGGTTTCTTACTGTTATCATTGCTTCACTGGAAAAATCCAACATTTTTAAGTCAATTTGCTACAAAGGTGCTGCCAGGTGCTGCAAGATGCTGGTTAGTTATAGAACTCAGACAGTACGTGGCACTACAGAGCTGTTCTGATTTTCCCCCTCCCCCACCAAAAAGGAAGAAAATAAATACTGAGCGTTCATAGCAACAAAGCAGCAAAAAAGGATTGTTCAATAATAACAGCGTAAGTTTGGAACCTGAGACAATTTGAATTAATTTTAAGACATTCTCATTGAAAATCAAAACTTTTCCATCGCAACCATTTTACATGGTTTGGACAAGTCTTGTAGGTCAATGTTTTCAAAACACATACTACCTTTAACAACCTCACATCCAAGTATCTCAGTCACTTGGGTATAACACAGTTTAGTCTTCTACGTAGGCCTGCATGAACAAGTGGCCAGATGCAGACAAGCACACAGAAACTCTCGGGTTAGCATAAAGTTAGCATAAACACACAGAATAAAGTCCTGAAGATTGGGAGAATCTCATTTCACGAGAATTTTAAAGCTCTTTCAACAACTATACTAATGGACCCCGAGTTTGCTGCTTTAGTCTGGGCTTTGTGACCAATAGTGGAGGGAAGGTCTGGCCTCTCCAAGGGCATATTTGGTAAGAGTGGGCTGATAAAGAGAGAATTTCCTGCATGTCCATGCCAAGGATAACAACATTGCTAGAGGAGGCAGCTCAAGACAGATACCAACATATCCTGCTACAAACATATTGATAAATTCCACTTCAATGAGGAAATAAGGCAACTTTGCCTGAGTAGGGCTCTGTCTTTCGTTATCCAAGGACAATTCTCATATCCCTCGCATGATATATCACTTTGCAATAGAGAGTAACATGATCATTTTAACACGTGTGGAGAGGAACAGGTGTGAAGCCAGTAAGAACCATGTTTTCCCCCCTGGAAAAGTGGGCTTGTCAACATAACCCTCAAAGGCAAATTCAGGGAGAAGCAGCCATAGCATAACGAGGCAGGTACAAAAACACACAACTGCAAGGAACAATGGAAAAAGGAAAGGACAGTCCTCGGAGGACTCAGGGAAGAGAACCAGGGAGCAAAATATTTTGCTTTCTAGACTGAAGGTAACAAAAACCCTTCACTTCAGAGAGGGTGGAATGGCCTCCAGAAAGTCCTATAGAGTAAGACGCAGGAGGCAGAGCCTGCTATACACTCTCCTCAGATAGCACTACTGCTAATGCCAAATGCTCCCAATAAGCAAAGGCAAAATAAGTAAAATACATGCAATTGTAAGAATATGAGAATATAGCCCATATATAGCAAGACAGCCCATCTTTGCTTTCTGGAACTCCCAAAGCTCACCCATGACAGTCCTCTGCTGGAATTTCAGGAAGAGAAAGCACCTTTAAATTGCTTATTATAACAGGTAGTCATAATGCAGATAAATCCCTTTTTTTCAGCTCCTCTTTGCTGCATGCTATCTGCTACTTTGTGTTCAAGCTTTTCTTTCCGGTCTTTTCAGATTCTCTTTTTTTTTTTTTCCTGCTAACTTCTGTCTTGTGCAGTATTCTAATAGCCTGTACTGATCGGACAGCA
Organism: Phoebastria nigripes; assembly: GCA_035582835.1. Taxonomy (NCBI): domain Eukaryota; kingdom Metazoa; phylum Chordata; class Aves; order Procellariiformes; family Diomedeidae; genus Phoebastria; species Phoebastria nigripes. The sequence continues at coordinate 1,314,489 of JAYKAV010001000.1, read as the reverse complement.
TTGGCAAGAGGCTATTAAAACATATGTAATCAATTTTATTATTTTGTAGCACTTGCTAAAGGCTTTGTTTAATGAGAGAGCTAATGATATTGAAAATGCAAGGAGTAGTGTTAGAAACTATGAGAAAGGCACAATGTTCAAAGTTTGGAGTGTGTTTGCCTTGGAGCATCCCTTGGTTAACTGGCTAGTGCGATTGATGAATGCGCCAGGCTTCCAATTGCAGTCAGGGCAAAAGGAAAGTTGTTAAGTAGTGTTCATATGTCAGCTTCGATGGCCAGAATACCATACCACAAAACCAAAATGCAATTCAGCACGACTGGCAACCATCCATCAAACAGGTCGAAAATTGAATGAACTTACAACAAAATTATCCCCGGTCGAAAGGGAGTAGCATTCCTATGGGTTGCAGTAAGACACTTCGACAGAGCGCTTGCTCRCAGCACACGGCAACTGTGGCCCTCAATTCCAGCTTCTACCACTCCCAGAGCTTTCATAAACACTTAACATTTCATAAAAGTTACAGTTTTACACGTGATTTCTAAGCTACAAAAAATGTACAGGGTGCATTGCCCCTCCTGCTCTAACATGTTTTATAAACACTGGCTAGAGCAGCTGACCCAGAGGTACTCAGAACTTATTTTTTCAAAATTTAAAATCTGCTTTACCTGATGCTTTGTGCTCCATTCAGGATTCGACCATAAAACAGGGAACTGGAATATTTTGTGCCTGGTGCTATACTGTTACACCTAATTTMTTCTCTATTTCACACTAAGCAGAGATGTCTCTTAGAAGCTTTAGAAAAAGGCATCAAAGAAAGTGAGGAAAAATGTCAAGAACTTGTAAATAAACAGCTGGCTTGCAACATATGTATTTTCTTCTATATTTTTCAGGTGCCACAATCTACAATCCATATCTGCCAGCCTTGTAGCATGCAGCATAATTTAACTGTAATTGATAATGTAAGGGCAGATGGAGGGAAGTGTCAGCTCCTGCTCACATCCTCTGGGGATGCTACAGAAATCAAAGCAGATGGTCCAATTGCTTCTTATTTATGTGTTGCTGCTAGCTCCTCTGCTTGCAGGATAATGGATCATTATTGCCTGCTGTGCACAAACACCAATATGCTTTTAAATCTGGTTCTCAAACCTTATGAAAAAGCACTATATTTCATATTAATTTGTGAAGCTGCACTTAACAGGGTCCACTGATTTTAATTTATAACTTTCAAAAGAAAAAGGTTCAGCCATGGATTATTTTTTCGTTAAATAAGTGATCAACTGAGATTTCTAGCAAAAGCATAGACTAGTTAACTGATCATACAWGCTTAGAGAATACAGAGCAGTTAATTATGATTTGAATGATACAGTATAATGTGGTTTTATTTATTGACCAGTCTTTGGCAATGAAGGCAAATCTCCTTAAGATGATAACTTCAAATATATGTCGGATAAGATATACTGATGTCACTTGAATCCTTTGTTTACCCAAAGACACTCATGAATTCTCTCAGAGATACCAGTTAGGAAACCTGCTTCTCCTAGGAGCTCAGACAGGCTACGGGACTTCCTGCACATCCAGTACCTTATACAGATCTCCAGTGATTAAAACCCCCATGGCTTTACCCTTGGCACTACATACATTCCATGGCAATTGGTTGGTATACCTTCTGGAACTCATTGTAGTAAGTTTCAGTAACTTTAAACCCTAATGTTTCACAGCATGACCGATATTTATTTGCTTTGGCTACTATAGCAAATGACAAAGTTAAGTCACTGTTTTGTAAAATGAGATAAGATAGCCCGCTGCAGCACTCCGCTAACTCTGCTGAACAGGTTCATGGAAACTACCTTCCAAGATACTGATGTTGTACTTCCTCTTTTAGCTGAGACAATACCTCACCAGAAAGATTTTGCAAACGCTTACTCCCAAACTTCAGCTAGTAATATGTAGTTTTGTTAGTTTTAAGAAGTCTGACGTCAAATGGCAARCTATAAAGTGAGTTTACTATCACAAAATAATTAGACATATTAACACCTCCAGCGTATAGAGGTCTATATAACACAGCAGATATTTTTATAAATTCTGAAAAGCTGTCAGTCCTTTGAAAGGATAAGGTGTCAGTCAGTGCAGCCAGTGAGTAAATTGCTGAGTGAAGACAGTAAGGCTCTTTCCAAGTATGGGGCCTAAGAAGGAACAAATTAAGTTTAGGTTAATCCACCACTTATCCTACCCTCAAGGTGAATCAGTGAATGATTAACAGAAGAAAATGTTCAGTGTTTTATGCAGTGTTCAATTAATCCATTCATCTGCTAAGGTGATTAGATACTCTGATGGCTGGAGTTGATATTGAACCCTTGTTTTATTTACTACCCTACCAGTTTAACCAGATGTTGTTGTGATTTGATTTTAAATGTGAAGTTTTGAGAAGAAAGTATGGATTTTAGTCATTTTTTCTCTGTCTAGAACCTGAACACATCAGGCAGTACTATTGTCCAATGTCAGGGGAGGAAATTACCGCTATATAACAAACATGCTGGTACCAGGGAATGTCATTTCACTCTCTGATCAGGCAAACTACCACTGACTGATGAAAGTTTTGGATAAATTTAGCAATTGCCTTCGTGATCAAGACAAGTTCAAGATACTCATTAGCCAAACTGAATTAAGTCCGGCATGCTAAAAAGCAACTTCAAATCAGTGGTGTCTGGCAAATATTGTGGGCTGGTTCAGGGACCTTCTGAAACCACCAGAAGCTAGTTTAGAATCATTTGCATATACAATATATATTTATTGTAAAGGGTCTCAAAGCAATTTGGGTCTGTCCCCTTGAAGACAGTGGGAATTGTTACTGAGTACAATGTCTGAGCTTTGTAACATTACTCAGAAGTCCCTGTGACTGTGGATTTGAATGAAATTTGCCCCTTTCCCTCTACTGTAAGAGAAAAGAAGTAATATGCTGATGTACAGATTAAAGGCTAGGACCCTAGCTGCACAATGAGAGAGATGTTCCAATTGTATTTTTAATTAATATCTTCCTACAGCTGATTTGAGAAATTTACTTGCAAGTTAAAATTGTAGTTTGAAATAGTTCAAAGGAGTTTATCCTTGTCTTCTGCACTTTCAATTTTTTCTTAATGATGCCACCCCTGTATCTCAGTAAAAGTTTGACAGAGGTCATTAAGAGTGTTCTTATTTCCAATCCATCGCTGCAAAATAAAATTGGGGTTTTTTTGTCAGCCTGCAAGGCATCTCCTTTTGCAGTCTATTATTCTTCTGATCATTTATTTGCTACCTACAGAATCAACACACTCTCAAGTCTTCCAGGGAAGTTCTGAGGATATTAGCACTAATTTTTCATCTATGGTCTCATATATAGATTATTTAAAACCAGACTATCGTCTTTCAACAGCTCTACACACTGCAGTGACCATTTTGATAGTGTATCGCTCTTGTAAGCAGGAATGTGTACCTTGATCAAATATTTGCATTTGTGCATTTCAGATCTAACCTGAATTTTGATTTTTTCTGTTAACAGTTCTAATTTACTCACGTTGATATTGAACTTTTCAAAGAGAAAGGTGGCCAAATTAAGTTCAAACACTCAACACACTAAAATGCATCTCTCAATATTGTGCAAATATAATGCAGTTTATGCCAGATGCATAATTATGTAGTAACAGTCCTAGAGAAATATAATTACACTTGCTGGAATATTGTTGACAGCAGCTGAGCAGCATTCTAATGAACTTTCTCTGGAGGACTTCATTATAATAATTTCATAACAGGTGAACACTTTGACACACTGTTGTATGTAAGTGCCTTCCAGCCCCAGGTGGTCAGCACTTTTCAGCTGGCACATACAAGGCACAGGACCTGCCTGGCCTCTAGCATTACTCATGGGATCCACTGTATGTTGGAGGGCCCTGTGAAGGGGTTCTTAAGAAGGTTGAAGCTGTGCTTATGAGAATATATAGACACTGCCTGCTCCCCCACGTCCTCGCCTTCCTGCTGAACCCGGTACAGCTGGGAATCCAGTTCCAGATCCCTCTGGCTCCTTTTCCAACTCTCCATTGGCAAGATTTCACAGGTGCTAACAGGTTATGGTTTGATTATAATGTTGCCATCAGTGCAGCAGATTACATTTAAATACGTACTAGTACGTCTTCTGACTGGTGGCCAGATGGTAGAACTCAAGCGGAGAGTAAGAAAAGTCCCCTTCACCCTGCCCAGCACCACAACTTGCATTACTCCCGAACCATTTTATTTCCGCAGCTGAAAACTAAGCTTGGGCTGTACTGATTGCTAGGCAATGGGACAGATTCCTAGACTCTCTTTTGGCAAAGTAAGACCTGCTATAACAAGCCCCTGGAGCTACTGCCGTGGGCAGGGGGTTTACCGATGGGTGGTATGTTAGCACAAGGACGGGGGATCACCTAAGCCTTCAAAGCAGCAGGTAAGTGGGAATTAAAGGGTGACTAAGTTGTGCTGACCCCTGGCACACGGTGGATTTCACTCAGTGCAAATGGTCATTACACTGCTGGAAGAGTACAATACACTTAAATTTGTTGAACAGAGATACTGCTCCTAACTCACAGTTTCTACACAGTGGCCAGCACAACTGCACATTAGAATAGTCATTATTAATGCATATGCTTGAACCCTTACATATTTACTTAGCTTATTTCCAGCTCTTGGCTTTTTTGACACATCTTAAAGAAACCTCAGCTAGAAGGTGGCCTTTAAAACCTCTATTATCTTCAACTTTATTATACTGTAAATTATTAAAACAATTTTAAAAAGCTTTTATCCTTGACTTTCACCAAAATAAGAGATGCAGTTCTGCTCTCCCTGATACCAGTTTGAATCAGAAATACTTCATGGTCCGCAGAGAAGTCATTCATAAATTAATCAGAGTTGCAGAGTAGAGTTAGTCTCAAAGAGATTAAATCCTAACAGAGAAGTACTAAATTTTTTTTTTCTTTTTTTTCTTTCTCCCTTGTAAGCCTCATTAACTGCCAGGACATTACAATTCCTTAGTTGGAACAGTACTCCACTGGGAAATGAAATTAAAATCAATGCTGGACACACAAGGAACAAAATAATTTTTTTCTAAGCGCAGTAAACTGCAAAGTCAGAATTGTGTGACAGAGTTTGAACGTATTTAGTTCTTCTCTGTAATCCCAGAAATACTCAGACATCAAAAATAAACAGTTTGATTTGGTAATCAGGTTTTTAGCTTTTTATATGGTCTCGGTATTGCCAGATAGTACTTGTTGGAATTTGTTACGCTTTCAGAGGAAAATGTGGCTGATATTTCAGCCTTAAACCAAAGGTAAGATTCTTCCTTGAACTGAAGTTACAATTATGACAAGATTTTCGTGTTTCAATACCATTTGATCTATATGGATGATAAAAATACATTATCACTGTGAGCGTAGTCTGAGGATGCAGTACCACTGTAGTTGAGAATACGGTATGACCCCATGATAATAGAAAATAGCTTTTTGTTAATTATGAAAAGAAAATCTTAAATTATGGTTAGTGAAGCTGTAGGAAGACCAGCAACATAGCTCACTTTAGACAGGAATACCAAATAGCCAAGAAGGAATTATTGTGGGAGGCCAAACTAGCAAGCACCAAAATGCATTCCCAGGTCCTTCAGAGCACACAGGAGCCTCCCAGGGTGGGGGATATCCCAGCTCTGCTGCAGGGAGACAGTGGTAATACAAGTGGGCAGAGCCCAGCCTGCTCAGAGGAAAAGCTTTAGTCCTTAGGTGTCAGAGGTGAGAGAGGAAGGTTGCTCGATGGCCTTAAACTGCGATGGAAGGCAATCCTAGAGCAAAACTCGGGCAAGTGGGCTTTGGGAAAAGCCTTTCCGTGCTGCAGGCCAAACCTCCTAACTGTCTTACGTGGTCTTTGCATGAATGAGGAGAGTCTGACAGGCTCCAGCTGCATGATATAGGATAACTTTCCATAATAGAAGAAAATTATAACTGTGCGCATGTAAGTAATTCTTCAAAATTAATAAAACTAACAGCGTGTGTATAGTTACTCATATGATTAAATTTTCAAGGCATTCAGAACAATCAATTTCATGGTGCCTAAATATAAAAAAACATTAGATTCTCTCAGACTGCTATTTTGAATACTTTAAAAATCAACAAAATGTTCCTTTTTATAACAAAGAAACATTTGCTTAATATGTTGAAGCAAATGGATTTTCTCTGTCAGTGATTAGACTCTTTCTTCCGTTCTTTCTGGTTAACAGAAATTTCGATTGTCAATCAAATCTTAAATCTCTGTACTTACTATCTAAACAGTCACCTAGAATTTCTTCCCCTAGTCACGTTCCTGCCATAAAATAAATTAATGACACACTCAATCATTCATTTAGAACATGAAGGAACGTTCCTTAATAATAGTTTTCATATTAACCAGCTAAATTTGAAATATAATTCAACATCTATCTAATTAGAATAGTCACATACACTTATACAGTAGGTGCTAAAATAATTTTTCATAACCTCAGCTGAGACTTTCTGTAACCTGGAACACATGCCAATAACTTGAGTAGTTACATACAGTATTGCAGCCAGATTCCTGGTGAGAAAAAGAACAAGACAAAACCTTTGAAGCTGTACTTAATTTTGAAAAGGATTCTCCTTTTTTCCTCAGATATCTGCTAATATCCAGAGCTGCCTCTCTACACACCTGTTGCACTCCTGCTGTTTCACAGACAAGGAGAAAAGTTTCTGTGTGGTATCCTAGAGGCAGTAGAGCAAAATTCTTTGATGGGGAGACATGGTTCTGATTTTTATTTAATAGTCTCTAAAATCTGCCTAGCATAGCATAGCATAGTATGGCCACCAAACGACCCAAAACACTTTGAAAGGCATTTCTGCTCAACAACTGCAACAATTCAATAGACTTGATTCAATACTTCTCTGGGGTGCAACACCAGACTATTAATAGGCAGGGAAGCTGTGAGCTGAGCACCTCTGGGCCTGACCCTGACCAAGTGGACATGCAACATCTCAGGATGAAGCCCTCTATTGCTGTGTGGCTGCATAATGGGATTTTTTTTTTTCTTCCTGTTCTAGAGAATGTTCTTTTTCTAAACTTATTTCCTATTTCTCAATAGTTAATGCTGTGCTATCTATGTACTTTGCTAGAAAACGTTTTGGACGACCTCCTAACACTGGACTTCATAATGAGTTTCAATCTGAGGAGATAATCTCCGAGTTGTTCAACATGTTTTTAAAATCAGTTGTGTATGAGGAAGGCAGGCAATAGCTCCATATTTACATTGCAATGTTTGTTAGCATTAACAAAAAGTCCGTTTGGTTTTACTTAATCTACCCACCCTGTCACTGGTACTCAGTGACAGGAGCTGCACCATGGGAACAGTTTTTACACCAAAACCTTTTTCATTTTCTTTCTATGTGGAATGGCTTGTGTTGTTCGTTTGCATGAGAATTAATGCTCAGTACACAAATAACTTTAACAACTTTAAAAAAACTGCTGAAATAACCACAGTTCTGCTGATTTGGCAGCTAATGCATGGTCTGAGGTATTTTTTGTTTTGTTTTGCCTTCATTTACAGAGCTAGTGCTAAAGCTGTTAAACTTTAGGTCACCTAAACATCACTGGCAATTCATATACACTCTGGGAGTTTTTTGTCCTCTGACACAAAATGCTACAGTTTAGCATTACTAAGCAGCTAACACCTAGCAAAGCAATATCTGACAAAGATTTTCTCCTTATTAAAAAGAGGGAAATAGAGTAATATTTTAAATATTACTGCACCATGATTATTCATAAACACTTTTTTTTTCATCCTGCAGAGCAGACATCAGTATTTCTAGGTTGATCAGACTATTTTTGCAAATCCCACACTTTTCAAGTTTCTTTCGTAGTTACTGTACAAAATGTTTTGAGAAGCTCGAGTTCAGCTTGTGCTAGAATTAACACTGTGGTTCTGACTAACCATTACATTCTTGAATACGAGGCAGCTTGTGGCAGGCTGTAATTCTGGCTGCAATCAGTAGAGATTTTCTCATGACTTTTAAACAGGTAGGTGTGACATCAATTGATCTTTGCCTATAGGAGAACTAGAGAAAAAATAACGAAAGAGGCTCACAGTCAATCAAACCTATTCTAATGAGAGCTGTTTTGAAGGCATAAAGCTCTTTTCTAACAGAAAAACACCCTGCTCCCTGCTCTTAAAATAAGAACGCCATTTTACACACCAAAGGTTCTCTGCCACCTACGTGCTGCGTCTGCAGTTGTATTTTGCCAATGACAATGCAATGCTGAAATAAGCTGCAATGCAACAGCTTGAATCTCTGGATTCACAACTTGCAGGAACATAGGTAATCAGGTGTTCCAAAATGGCTTGAAATATGATTTGCTGCCCATTCAGGCAATACAATAAAACCCAAGAAAAGTCAAATACAGTATAAGTTAAAATTTTAGTTAGATGAAATAAAGTATTTGCTTCATTTCAACTCGCCTTTCTTCTCTTCTCAGCACCCATTTTGAGATAATTTCCAGCATCCTCATGAACTGCAAGAGTTATGGATGAGTGTCTTATATCACATGAAAGGCAAGAAACTGAATTTAACCTCTGAATCACACCACCATATCTACAGATTCTTTTCCTTTGGTAATAACGCAACTTTGTCCTCCTTCTAAAAAGGATTTTTCCACCATCCGAAGGTTACATGCATATGAGAAAAGTGCACCAGACCAGGTAAGCAGAAGGAGAACCTGAGCCAATGCATATAAATTATAACATGTATGTCATGTTATAGTAAAACAGTTTCGTTATCTTTATACTCTGAAAATAGTTTCTTCCTCTTTCAATTACAGAGGAACAATCAGTTTCTTAATAGGTAAAAACACTTTGAAGTTAAAGCTCAAGATAAACCATATAGCAGATTTAGTGCAGTGAGTTTGATTGAGTATATGCTTTAGTCTCTCAGAGAAAGCAAAACCAGAAAATTATAACATGAAAGGAGACCAAAGTCTGTGCTTAGTCCACGCCTGGAACATTTTTAGAGCTAGCAGATTTACTTTATTCTTCCACATATTTGTGTAACTTTCCTGAAATGATTGTTATTACTATTGCTGTTTCTGGTAGTTTATTCCAAATGTTGACTATCATTCTCTGTGTATGTAAAACGATACTTTGTTAAATTATTTATCCATAAGGTGTCCTACCATGAACTGTTAGTCTCTGACTCTAGGACTACGATCTTATTTGGAGTTAGAAATACAGTGAGGTTTTTATAACTTATAAGATGCCTTGAGTCTCAGTTCTACAATATTTTCATACGTTAAATTGATCACAATAAAGCATCAAGCTGCACAGAGGATGTTTGGAAGAGCAGTTCCATAAGGGCTAATGATTTGCTTCCAAGTCTCCAAGAATAAGATGTTAAATCTATATTCATCTATTAAATAAACAGCCTGAGTTTACAAAATCTTCCTCATCTTCATTGATTCAAGCTGGCAGACTGTACGATGGGAGAAGAGTCAGACACAGGGTTTAGGAACAGCATTTAGGCAGTATGTCTCATAAGGTGCAGGGAGAGGTGGCCAAGACCAAAAACCATGTCTGGCTTTGTAGGATATAAAGAAGTATATGAAACTAGTAACCAGATAGGTCACTGTGGCTTTGCTTGAAATTCTGCCTTAGAGAGATATGAAAAGCGACGCTGAGACCATGCAGTCTGAGGTTCCTGGGGACGTATTTTTCTCGAGAGAGCTGCGGAGGCTTAATCTACTCAGAAATTTATGCAGAAAGGTGAGAGCCAAGAAGAATGCCAAGTTGCTACCTTCTAAACATTGTTATAAAGAAAAACTTCTTTGATCTGTTTTTAGATGAAATCGAATTCTTGAAAGGAAATCTGTAAAGTCAGCTTTGATCACAAATAGCCCCCTTCTTACCCCAGTATTTTATGAGGACAGCTAGTACACACTGACTCTGCCAATGAAAACCTGATGACAGTCATGAAACCAGCACATAACCATAGATAAAAAGGATGCTGTCAGTAAAGTACATCTTTGGAAACCATCCCAAAATCATGCCTGTGAGAGACAGGCGTTGCAACGTCGGTGTGACACTGCGAGAAGGTTAAAATGGGTCTCTTGACAAGAGAGCAAGTTGGTACCTTACTGCCCTCCAGATGGAGTGAAACAGGAGCGTATTCTGAGCAGGAATGGACCTAGATCACAGCCTGAGCATTTCTGAGATTGCAAGTGGTCGTGGCTCTTGGCAAAGTTTGGACCTACACTTCATTATCAAGGCCCAAGCTGAGTTCCAGGAGTGTCTGCAACAGAAGATGCTTATTAAGCTTCACAGCAAGACGGAAAAGAACCTATCCACATAGTTACTATGATTATATTAATGGAAGTACTATTCACAGATTTCTTATTAGATATTGGTCCAACTGAAGGGTTCAGTGTCCTAAGTTGGAATGTAATTATCTGTTTGAACTCCACAATTCATTGCATTCGTTCACATAATGATAAACGTATTTTAACTGGAACTAGAGTTACCAACTTCTGGTATCCTGCGTGCTCCCATAAATAGGTCCATTGGCTTCATGTAAAATCAACAGTAATAGAGCGTGTAAACGACAAAAGGATCAAGCTTTTGTTTTCACTCTTTTCAAAATAAAAACTTCAATGGTAAGTATCCAACTCTCATGTTTAGTTTCCTTTTAGAAAAAAAAATCCTGTCATTCTTCTGCAAAATTCTTAGAGTATAATACTACATGTATATCTGGCTAATGCCTAGACTTTGAACATGTACATTAGTTGGACTAATTAGGCGAGTTTATGAAAGAATTCTTTGTTTTGCACATTGGATAATACGATTCCGAGCTGTATTTACTCTTGTTACCACTGGGTTGGATGAGTGACGTACTTCTTGCAGCTGTAAAAGGTTTTCTTTATACCCATTTTGCAATGAATTTATGGTGAATGCTGAAATCTGTTATTACTTTTGTATTTATGATAGGCTGAATAATAAACTTATTGATTTCATTTAATGGAAGCTTTTTCCTACCTGTGATTTTTATTCAAAACGAATAAAACCTGAAAGGATATCCTAGCATGTCAGAGAGGTGTATCTGAAGATACTGTTATCACTGTATCATACAGTTCTCTGGTACAGCTTGCTAAAGATGATGGCTGAGATTAAATACAATGCACTTGGCAAAGGGCAGATGGCAAACAATTGCATTTGACCTTTGTCAAATAATGCTCATTCACAACTGCCTCTCATCACGTCCTCCTACATCTTTCCTGGGGGACCAAAAAAAAGCATTGGCATGTTCTATGCAACGCTGACTGTGAACTGATGCCCTGCGTACTAACATGGTGTGCTCAGTCACTGTCAATCCAAGTCCTGACAGCTACTCTTCCCTGACAAAATTTCTAATAATAACCACATGCCACACTTCCAACTTTTACCCAAACTCTTTGCTCCAGAGCCTTTTTAACATGATTTGTAGTAGCAGCACACAAGTGCTATTAAAGAACAGGTTGGAAAAATGGCACTTAATTTAATTGCATGAGATTTACAACAATATTTTCTATTTGACTCAAAGTTGGACTCAGATCTGAACATTCATCAAACTGGACTTGTGGTTAACTCTAAGATTTTGAGATTGGTTATTTTTTTATTTCCAGCACCCAGTGAGTAGCCTTTAAACCTCAGCACACAGTTTATGGTTGTCTGCTCTATCAACAAACATACAACAAACTGGAAAGTCAAGTAATTGAAACAGCCTTTTAATATTTACCTTTATCAATTATTTTTTCTTTATCAATTATTTTTTCTTGTCATAAGTAAACACACTGCAAGCACTGCTAGTTCATGACGATGCAAACATCAGCATCTCATATAACAGCACGTGAATAGTACAAGTGTGTTAAGAGCACACATGGCCATATTGTCATTTACATCACTGCCATTTTGCTTGGTTATGGTGAAGTGGCCATAAATGTAATTATTTCCTCTTTTTAAGCAACCTTTAAAAAAGTTGAGTGAGCCTGGCTGGAATGTAAATACTATTTTTTTTTCAGTGTATCACTAGAGAAATATCATTTTGAAATATATTAGGACCAAAGCTAGAATACAGCAACCACAATCACGCACATTACACAAGAGACAAAGGCAATTTTTGTTTCTTTTCCTCCAACCCAGTACATAAAACAGTGGTGTCCTGAGACCAAGAGAGATTTTGAAAGAAACTGTTTGAAAGAAGACTTTTTTATGTGAAATGAACAATCCAAAAGCATCACGTGCAATATTTAAACTGACAGGACACAGAGGAAAGCTCTATGTCATTTAATCAGGAAAATGAACTTGGAAGATCAGATATAGTTCATGCCCACAGGTAGCCTTCCCAGGGCTGCTCTGTGGAAAATCCATCGCCAGCCTAACCTGTAGATAGGATTCTGAAGCTAGAGAATTGCCTAGATGCCTTTAGCAGCATGTATGTTCCCAGGAAGGTTGTTTTGACTGTATCGGATGCCATCAGTTCCCCTTGCCACACTCCCGCAAGATGAGTTTACTAGACAGTACCTACCTAAAAACCCAGTCCTACATACTTGTAAGTAAGCTCAGGTTACAAGGATATTCCTACTGACTTCATCCATTTAACTGAGTAAGGATGCCTTCTCAGGACCAAATCCTAAAGGTAAGTTCATTGTAAAGAATATAAGAGATGTGATAAAGCAGTATAGGGGCTTTTCTTTCTATTACCGTGGACTCCGGCAACCAGAGACTAACAGCTGAGTTATCTGTGTGGAATTAATACCTTTCTCATCACACCATCAAAGCCACTGCCAGTCTCATCTCAGACTCCTGAGTCTTCATCTCTCATAAAGAGTGCCCTTCTATAACAGCATGTTACCTCCCCCTGAACTCACTCGTCTTTTAGTCTTGCATTTCCAGGATTTGGCCTCATGGCTTTTCACTGACTCCAGGTAAACCACAGCTTGCCAATCTGGAAATTCTTCCCTTTCCTGCATGTTTTACAGCCCCACTCATCCCACGAGGTAAATAAGGACTATTCTCAGATGAATGGACAGTGCCTATCCACGGCTGTATGAAAAAAAGAGCATCCTGAAACATAAAACGTTGGACTTGCAGAAATTATAAGCTTTTAAAACTTAATGTGGGAATGAATTGTCTATATAATGTCATACAGAAGCAAAGCAGTCTGCCCTAAAAGGTAGTGAGTATTTTATAGCCTGCTGAATTTCAAAAGCTAGGGTTAATTTTAAGAGTTACTGGGACTCCTCACATGCTAAAGTACTTTGCCGAACTGTGACAAGATGAAAGGAGGTGAAAGTAATGAGCAGCTTGAGGGTGTATATTTGTTTTAGTCAGAGGAGTTTTATCATTGACTTTAATGGTGCCAGGCCTGTATACCCAAAATTAAACAGTGAGTTAGGTATTTGCATACATTATAGGCTAATAAGCCAGTTTAAAAGTATAATTGTACATAAGAAGCATAGGCAGTACCATAGCACCACCAGACTAATTGGTACATCTTTAGCAGATTATGATGGTTTCCTTTATCTTTTTACATCTGTTTCTGTTTCAGCAGAGATCTGTATGCCTTATACCAGTCTGATAAGCTTAATTTTAGGTATATTGTTTTCAGCTGTAACAACAGCTGAACTGACAATCAGTAAACTGAAGGCATGTTTTTTCTTTTGTTTTGGTGGGTTTTTTTTTTCCCTTCCATTTTATTCATTCCTTTAATTTACTTATTTATACTTATTTTACAGCTTTGTTCAAATTTGTATCTGTGGCGAGTTTACAGCACACTGTGCTTAACTCTGTAAAGCCAGACTGTTCTCTCATGTAGTAAAGCTTTCCACATTATGCATGTTGTGTTTTATTTCACTGTTTGGAGGACCTTTTATGAAATCAGCAGCTAGACGGAAGGAAATCATTTGCATACTTGGCTCCATACACCTGGAATTCCTTAATTTTAGGGATTAACAAAATGAGTCTAATAAAAAGCATAGGGCCTTGTTAATCAGCTCTGTAAACTCCCTTCATTAGCTGTTACTTGCTGCCAACATGAGTGCACATTTCAGGAAATTTACATTGTGCAGGTCAGTTATTACTATTTTATGAACTGATTTCTAATTTTATGTGACACAGTTTGTGTTTTTAGTGTTCCTAAAAGTTAAATAACTTTTTTTTTTTTTAAAAAGTCTTGGATAGTGTGTGCCCTTGTGCAGCCTCATTCATGACACTTTCCATACATTAGGTCTATAATAACATCGGTTTACTGAAACTGACAATACAATATATGTCATTAATATAAACACATGCGCTGTATTTGAGTTGATGTGGAAAACTTTCCTTCAGACTATAAAATATGGGTTATAAACACCTGAAGTTTTGTCATTTTTTGTTCATTTTTTTAAACCAAAGCAGGAAAAGATTTCTACACTTATTATGAAATCCAGTAATCATAATCACTTTCTCTTACTATATCCTACTAGAGTGAGTATAGCTCATGTGTTCATTGTAGTTCTTTAGTGTAAAGTTACTCTTGATTACCGCTTGTTCATACTTTGAAGACCTGATCAGAGTCCTACYGAATCATTTGGAGACATTTCCCCACTGATTTCGATTGGCTTCCATCAGGCCCTTAATTTCAAGGAGTATCTGGGAACCTGTTATTTTCTTTAGTAATAAAACGATGAGAATCTTAACTGTATCGATGCTATGCTTGTAGCGATAAATTCCTCCTTCCCTCTTCTCAATTCTTTCTTCCTCAAAAAATAAGATGTTGGGTTTTTTTACCAGTTGAATTTGTTGCCTGCCCTTCAAGGTTGGAAATCTCCTGTTCCAGTCATGTAGCAKCTATAAATAGCAAGTTTTCAGATACATTAACTTCTTCCTGCCTAGTGGATTATATTTGGACTTTGAACATCCACTATATCTGTCATGCTGGCTTTACAAATTTGACTTGACTTCAAGCTAATGCTCTTTCATTTTAGAGCAAAGCAAGTTTAACCAGTGAGGGAAAACAGCCCCATCTCTCTGGTGCAAAAAAGTATGTCCCAAGACGTAGAGTGCCTTGGCCTGAGGATCCGACACATTACAGAGAAATGAATCGTGGAGATCGAAAAAAAGGAAAATGTGATTTGTGACTAGGATGTACTCATTTCCTGATCATCCTCCTACCATCTTACCATTATTTTAATGTGTTATTTAGTCGCATTAAGCACACAAAAAGTAGCTGAAATAGCTTGAAGTTGAACAGAAGTATCTGTAATTAATAAATGTCACTAGAATGCAAAAAGAAAAAAACAACCTTTAAATGCTTAAAGTCTTAGCAGTAGTAAGATTCTGATGGATATTCTGAGAGCAAACCAAGGGACTAACTTCTTCAAATAAATTACTCATTGTGAATTATTCAATTCACTCTAACATTGTTACCTAACTCACAGAGGTGTCATGACAATTAATATGTAAAAAGCAATTCAAAAGATGGAACGGGTGATGAAAATACTAAATATTATTGCTATATTCAAAAATTCTTTTTTCAGGCATATGCAAGAAATCATGCAGACAATTTCTCAGAAATTGAGGTTCATGATAATTTCACACTGGTTTTGAGAACTGTCAGACTACATTGAGTTCATAGACCTTTTTCTTCTGGAAAAATAAGCATACTTTCTTGTGGATTTAAGTTAAAGCAATGTGCTAGGTATACTGATAACAAGGTTCTCTCAAATGTTGGCTCTGTACTAGATAGCTATTTTACAATAGTTTTATTATAATTTTCTCTTTTCCCTCAATTGCTTTTGTGTTATTTTAGGTATATTTCATCTCCTTTAGGTACTTGCACTTTGTACTTCCCTATTTCCCCATTATGAAAAAGGTAGCTTCTCAAGAAGTGTTAAGGAGAAATCCTGAACATTTTTTTGCAATTTTTGGTAATTCAGGAAGAGAACGATGACTTCTCCAGCAGTAATGTCAGTTATTTGAGGGTGTTTCTCCCTTTTGGGAATAAATTGTAGTAATTTTTTGAACAAATTGAACCTTCTTTTTCTGTTTTTCAAGAGGATGTCATTTTTTCTTAGAAACTATAGAGAAGCTTTTGCAACTCTGTATTTAGTACTGAGAAGTAATACCACGTAACATTTCTTACAGCTGCAGCTTTGACAAACTGTGTTGACTTTTTTACATGTACATCTATGTTCTATTTCCAAAATAATAAAAATCAGAATAAAATTACTAAGCACTAGAGAAATCTAGATACATCCAAACACACACAGAAATCAGAAAACGTTGCCATCTCAGATAAAATGTAGTGGACTTTCAGAAACCAACAAGATACTAGCTCTGTTTGTGTGAGTGAAATTCCTTGGTACTTGAACTAGAGTACACACTACAGAGAAGAAACAGCTCTTAGAAATCCCTGGCAACTGAAGAAACACTGTATAGTGGCTGACCCCGTGAAACTGCTCCAAAACTAGTATCTAACTGGGTTTTTWAAAATGTAACTAAATTAATGGGTTTAGTATTTTAAGCTACTCAGTGAGATGAATAAACTGCTTTATGCCGCCACAAAGCAGTCTGAATAGCAACTGTACATCTGGCCTGACCTTAAGAGCATAGTGATTTTTAAAATGAAGATAGTATCCATGCAGGGCTGAAATAAGAAACCTGAACTCTTCATCACGTGTCCTTGTTTTAAGCTGGTGGCCAATATTAACAACCAGGAGAAGAATATTATTACTTAGGAAAGTTCTGATTCATATTCTTTCCTTCATATATTCTCACTTTTCTCCTCTAGAGAATTGTAGAGATATCCAAACTATCTAGAGATCAAGAGAGGATATGAAAAATGGACAGGCTATTTTCAACTGTTTGTCACCTTAACTGTGACTGGAGAAAGCCACATGAAACGACAGCGGGACACAAACCCTCCTTCCACTTCACACAGTCTCTGATCACACACTATCCACCCATTTCCATTTTCCCAAATATTTTGTTACAAATGACAAAGCTTAGAGGTAATTTTGGGAAGGGGCATTTTCCAAAGCATCTTTAGACACTCCCCTACTTTGCACACCTAGTAACCAGTCTTATCGCAAAAAAAATACTTCACACTTCCCTTCTGTGTATGTGTTATATATCTTGATAAATCTCAACCTCACCCTTAGCTTCCCTTGAAGACAAGTCCAAGGATAAAGGATAAGGAAAAAAATTAAGAAAGGAAGGAAGGAAAACAGTTCCCAAGTTGATAGTCACAGCCACGGGGGTATTAGCTGAAGCAGAGCGAGTAGATAGCACGCTGCTGCTAGTCAGCCTGCTGCTGCAGCTTTGTCTAGTGTCATTGGGTTGCTGTCCAGCTAAAAAAAAATGCTGCCTAAAGAAGAGCATATTGCCAATGCTGGCTGCCAACCTTAGAACTAGTGATAATCCAAACAGCACAAAGTGCCCATTATCATTTCCTTCTCTGAACAGCCCATTAAAAACAGCTGTGCAGATAAAAGAACTGGAGAACTTTGTAGCAGAAATTAAGCAGAGAGAGAATGTGGTGATTGGAGCCAGCCACTGCCATTTAATTTCTGTGAAAGAAGAGTAAAAAAAAGAAAGAAACAAGAAAAAAAGAAGGATAAGACTCCAAGTTATGAATGGGAAAGGAAAGTTGTATGCCTGCCTAAAGCACTGAAAACCATTGTGGAAGAGGATTTCCGAAGACAGGAGGTCTTCATTAAGATTTAGGGGCTAATCCTAGAGAATCTCACTGCTGTGAGCTGGCAACGCAGATGCCAACACCTGAATGACAGCATACAAATACAGATACTATCACCTCTCCGCACATATACACATTCCCACAGAGGCACCCATGCACAGTGTTCCCCAGAGTAAATGTCACTGCTCCGTTGCAGCGGAGCCACTGGGGAACAAACTAAAATCCTTTCTGTAACAGGAAAACGATTCACGGAAAGTTACATAAAACTTTGGGTGCTCTGTTTATCAAGCTGCATCTCCAAAGCAACATGAGGAAATATTGGCAACTAGGTGCTTTGGAGCCCCTGGATCATTTTATGCCTCAGTCCAGCCGTAAACAAACACGGTTTGCTCCGTGTGAGCCTCAGTTTCGCAAACAATAGAGCTCTCCCTCCTCCGTTACTGAAAGTGCATTCAAATAATTTCAAAAGAATTTACGAGAGCTGCTCTGCTAGACCATGTCCTCTAGCACAGCCTGTCGGAGAGACACAGAGGCATCGCAGGCTCGCATCTGATCAACTCATGCAGCCTCTCATATCTGTTACTCGAAGTCCAAATCATCACTTTTCCTAAAAGATTTTTTGCCTGGACACTGCAAAGATGAAGGGCAGCTGTCACTGGGGACTGACCTCCTCAAACAAGTACAGTATGGTGGGGAAGAGGGGCTTCTTCTGAAGAAAACTTAATTTCGAAGATATACTGCTGGTATAAAGAGTCTCTGGTCTCATTTTAAAGACAACTGTCCTTTTGGACTCTGTACCAACTTTTTCTGTACAAGTACTCATCGTTGGTATAAATAATAGAAGCAAAGGAATATTTTGTGGTATTATTTCTTCTAAATTTTAGAATTAATTTTTCAGTCTTTTTTTTTTTTCTGAAGAATAGGCAATCCGTTTTAAGTGAAAAAGACATTTTTTGTCCTACCGATAAAATTGTAAAAGAGATTTTTTTTTTGACAGTTCTGACTGCCCCCGTTTCAAGTATGTGTGGATTTGCTCACAATTCCTTAGGTGTATATGACCAATCTGTTTTACTTCAATTCTCTATGCAACTATATGAAAAAAAGGTCTATGAAAAGACTGCTGAACCTTGCAAATATTGTTGCAGTACCACTTAACATTAGTGGTTAGAAAGTTAGAAATCACTTTACCAGCTATTCTAGACAACTGCAGAGAATTTTCATGCTAATATTATATTAGAATTTCCCCGAATTCTTGGAAAGCCTGTCCATTTCTTCACGATGTGGCTGAACTGGAGGAAAGCTGGCATGAGGTGGCTCACACAAGACCTTACAATTCTTTTTTGCAGAAGAGCAAGCTACCGCCTTGCTCACTGTGTTCAGAATTGAATTTAAAGCTCCTCTTTGATTTAGCTTTCCAACAAAACCAAAAAGAAATGAAGGAAGGAAAAAGGAGGAAGAAGTGAATAATAATAAATAATCAAATCCAGCTGTTTCAGAGGGAAGACAGGGGAGAAGGAATCTAGACCGCAGTTCTTCCTACTAACATAACTTGGTGCGTAAGTATTTTGAATGTTAAGATGCCCTGGTGATGTGTGGTAATTGTATACATAGACACTGAAGCATTTTTTTCTTCTCACATCAGGCTTCTCCATTTTAACCAGATCTAAAACATGCACCATCAGGAACTATTGCTTTCTCCATTTTTCAAAGAGCTAATAGATACTAATCATTGACCTCAGACTTGTCATACATCACTAGAAGGATGTTCTCCATAAACAACATGCTGGAGGTCATGTCAATGTCCACTTCCACCTCCTTTGATTTCTGCCCATCTGCAGCTTGCAGGCCAAATAAATCTCGTTAAACAGCATGTGCACAACTCTCTTAAACATTCCAGAGAACAAAGACAAAAGAAACAGTAATGGCCACAGTTATATAAAGCTGCAGCAGTAGCAAAAAAAGTCTACGGGTAGCTTGAGTTTCATAAGCACTGAAAACATAATCTATCACCAAGCAGCGTGCACACTCCATGTGACTACAGCTGGGGCACAGTCACAGGCGATTTCTGAGTTGATTTGCGGCTCAGTGCTGCAGGATGGTCTCTTCCATCCACCTTTCCCTTCGCGTGCCCCCTTTCCCGCTCTCAGCTGCATGGTCCTGCCTCTTTGCTTGTGCTGGCCTTAGCGCCCTTCTGAACAGATTCTACTGATAAACTTTCTAAACAAAACTGTACAGAAAAAAAAAATAGTCTTGTGCCCAGGCTGACGAGCCAGCTCAGCAAAGCTAGCAGAGTGAGTAAAAGGAAAGCAGGGAACTGTAACACCGGGAAAAGGGAGAAGGATGGATGTGGAAGCTGGACCACTCTCTTTGGCAGCAACCACCTGTACTGTCTATACGCACAGCTATCATTCTTTTACAGCCTGCTCACATAGTTAATTTTTATGCCTGGAAAAGATAGAGGAGGGATACATGCACACTTTTGAAGAGACTGAGCGCGCCCCACAGGATCCACCAAAATCCACGGCAGCCTCAAAATCCACAGTTGTCACACTGATGAGCCTTGGCTTCTAGTAACTTCAAGATTCGAATACGCAGAGGAAAGAGGCCGTATACCAAGGTGTCAGTGAATATGCACTGGCTTACTAGGAATGTGCTTGAACCAACAGGAGGTAAAGAAATAGAGCTCCAGTAGCTCTGGTTTGCAATTTTAAAATTGCAAAACTGATTGGTTTTAAAATTGTAAAGCTATTTTGATTAGTTACTTCAATTCCTCGAATTTTGCATTATTCTACTACCAAAGTTTGCATCCCTCTAAAACTGTTCTGCTTTGTTTTATCTTGATTTCATAGCAATGGAAAATTGCCACATACAATGGTGTTCCAATGATTAATTAACATTCATATTGAAAATGTGCATTCAATTTTTCCTCTGATTTTAACTTCGACTAGCTTCAACTTCTAGCTGTTTGGCCTTGTTACCCCGTCTTTTTATTAAAGCAGCCCCTCTGAACATGAAATTTTCTCCCTAGGAAGATAATTATACACCCTGATCAAGTCACTAGTTAACCTTTTCTTCAATAAGCAATAGGCTTAGTTTCTCATCTCAGGTAACACTGGTTTTCCACATCTTGAATCATTCTTTTGGCTCTTCTCTTAAGCTTCTCCAATTTTACTATATTCTTCTCAGAAAATTTTGAAGTATCTTTTTGTCAGCTTTGAAGCAGTGAAGTTCAGCCCATGCTCAGCTGCTGCAGTCATTCCTTTCTTGCTCATATAAAATTACAGCTACTCCGTCCTTAGATAGTTTTTTTTTTAAAGTTTTTAAAGTCCTCCTTTACATGAATTCCAATAGCTCTTCAGTTGCATTAGGTTTTAAAAATCTTGGAGTTCAGCTATCCCCATCACAACGCTTAAGAGATTTAAACTGAAAGCTATCAGTCTGCTTTAGGGCACTTTGATGAATTTCCCAGAACCAATAGACTGTTTCCAAAATTAAACTACCCAGGGTAAGTGGCAGGAGTTCCTGCTTTCATGCTGCTGCATTACGGAACAGTCCTCCTTTGGAATCGCAGCTGGACAAACTTTGCTCACAAGTTTTAATTCTGTCAATGCTACAAATGACTAAAGCTGTTTACTTTCAGATGTAAAATTGATTGAAAACATTTTTTTTTTATTTCTTTTACCTCACTTTTGATAACTTCTGGAGATCCCATCTAATAAAATGGAATTTAATTAATGGTTAACAGCTCTCTAAACTACGCTGCATTAGTGCGAGATGCTGTAGGGAATCTGAACTGAATGTAAGAATTATATTCAGAAAAGATTCCATCTGGCAACAGTTGCATCTGTCCATGCTCATTGTAAAGGACTAGGAATAGTAACATTTGTATACCAAATTATTTAATATCCAGTACTATGTTAATTTCCAAGCAAAAAAATGGATGCAGAACACTATGAAACAGAAAGAAAAGGGAAAGATACTTGTGGATTTAAAAAAAAAAAAAAAAAAAAAAAAAAAAANAAAAAAAAAAAAAAAAAAAAAAAAAAAAAAAAACCAACCACCAAAAAACCACCAACCAAAAAAACTTGTTTATTTTCTGTGGAAGAACAAAATTGATTTTGCTTGTAAAGCTACGACCATATGCCAGGCCTTTAGGGCACAGTGTGAGTAAAGGCTAACGTCTTCTGGTTTTGCTCTACTCCAACTTTATTCTGAAATATGCAGTCAAGACCTTCCTCCCATTGTTCTCCTTCTATTGTATATAACTTCCACTTCTCGGTTTTGCATGAGCAAAAGAATCGTTTAAAACGTATATACCACCCGTTCTGGATAGTCCTTTTCAACTATCCTCTGTTCTTGCCATCACAGTTCAAGGCATGAGAGAAGAGCATTGTAAGGTGCTCTGTATGAACTATACAATCCATTTAGTTAATTGATTTATTCCTGTCCTTATGAACAGCCGTCACAATAGGATATGTTAACACGGTTTATACTGCTCAGATTTAAACAAACCAAGCCAGTACTCCACTACTGCTATGGCAACCTCCAGAGCCCCAGGAACAGACACAAACTGAAAGCCTGAAGCTCAACGCTCAACCACCAAGTACTCATACCTGCTTAGATCAGCAGCAAAAGAAGAGGTCTGGTCAACATTTCAACTTTCAACCAACTACGTGCACTAAACTTTGACAAAAGAAGTATGACAAAATCTTTGAAAAAGTGTGGCAAAACGCATTCTTTACTTTTTTCCTAACTGCTTGCAAACAGAGCCAGCTGTCAGCAAGAGGCCAAGGCAAAGTCATGCTGAACGCGCTGAAGCCCAAGATCTGTCATATCACGTCAGCGCTGCCTCGAGCTTTGGCTGAGGTAGGCAGCTGCACTCTGCCTTGGGCAGAGCTTCGTGGCAGCATTTACATTTCAGTCCGTCCTAGTTCAGGGAGCACCAACAGGTTCCCAGTGCTCTAGGTCAATATTACAGAAATGTGGAATTCGTAAATATATTCTTCAAAGCTAACTTTGGGAGTATTTGAGCTGACATCCTCTTATTGCATCGGTACTAGCGAGGACAGAAAATGGCGCCAAATAAACACTCGAGGTAGAGTTTGTCACATTGTTAATGCTCTACCATTAATCCTGATGTTTGGTTCGACAATCAACCTTCTGTTCGGTGATGGTTGTCTTTGAAGGTTGCTCTTAGTCTTTGAGAATGYTAATTGTCAAGCCAACATTTACAGAGGAAGTTGTAAAATGAGAGGTTATTATCTACTGCCCTTGCTCTGATGATAGAAAGAGGCCACAAAGAATAGTTTTCTAGTAAAAGCTTCATACATCTTTGTGGATGGTGGCAAGTACAAACAGATTAAAGAGCTAGTCTGAAAAAGAGCATACGATGGACAAGCACAACAGAGGCTCCGCAGCCTGCACTTCATCTAGCTGGGAAGATATCCACTCTTGATTTCAAATGATGGAGAATCAGCATTTGAAAACACCACTGTAAATTGTCTAGTAGTTAATTAATCTTAATGTTAGGCTTGTATATTATTTTTGATTCAAGTTTCTTTAACTCTCAAACTTCTTTATATGCACTGTCACTTGGCTAAAGGATGTTTTTATCATTTGTTTCCTTTTCCCTCCTGTGATTAAATTGTCCATTTTTAGCACTCTCTTAGGGGATTTAAATACACAGAATTCCTTAAGTCTCACTATGGATTTGTTTTCAAGATCTTGAACTAATTTTTATGGCTTTTTCTGGGTTTTGTTCTTTTTTTCAATAGAAAAAATTAAAAAAAAAAAAAAAGAAAGAAAGAAATGCTTTATTAATACTTCCTATATGGGTAATAGTATTTCTTTCTTATACACAAAGAACTGGTTTTGTTTTCATGCTTTTCTGGATGTTTATGTCAATTCTTTTCCAAGACCCTTTAAATAGCCCAGCAAGTACCTATTTTCATTGCGTGATTTCTTTAATTAGGAAGGTGTAATTGTGATGCTGAATCTTGCAGAGCTGTTGTCCACAGGGAACAAACAGCAGTTGTCACAGCAGCCATAGCCAAGACATCTCTGACTCTTGTATACAGCCCAGCTCGTACAGAGTTCCAGTTCGCAGTTACTGCAGATAATTTCCGTATTGTTTGTTGTCATTAAGACATACGATGTATTTGATACATAATCTGGCTAGCTGTGATCAACTGCAGCAAATGCAGAAACTCTAAACTGAGCACATGAAGGGGAATCAACCCATGCCAAGATTGAATTTAGGTAAGCAGACCCCAACGTTTGCGTGACAAAACCAATCCTTACTTCAGCGAGCAGAAACTCAGCGCAAACAGAATCTGCAAATATATGGTTGAGAGGACCGCTTTTATCTAACACATGCCTCGGTACATGATATTGTGATTGTAGGTGTGGTTATAACGACTATCCAYGAAAAGTACAACAGCATATATGAACTTAGACCAAAGAAAGAAAATGTCAAAATTTAGAAGGATAAAGCGCAAAGTAAAAAGTGCAAGTGTCGAGGACAGAGCTATAATGGCAGAAGGAAAACCAGGAAGATTTAACTGGGAATTTAGCAGAGGAGGAGGTAGTCAATTTTCTCTAAACTTGCACTCCAGTGAAGGCAATTGATACTAAAGCGTGCACACAGGCACACTCTTGCAAAGCAGCCACTTCTTTGTGAGAAATTGGAGCGCTTTGCTGTCAGGACTGAAAGTGTGATTTCTTATTCTGTCTTTTCATATCAAAGGTGGAATTTTAATCACAGTCATGCTGATTTATTGGGTATGCAGAAGACAGAGGTAGGCCTAGTGTCACTAACTTTTATTTACATAAGGCGCTAATTAAAAAAAGTCACATGTTTTCAGTACCTTTTCTCCATACCACAGCTCTCTCCTCTCTGGAATGTTTTTAGTGCTTTAGTCGAGCTGTAATTGCGGTGAGGTTAGGTGTGCTATGTCCACTCCTGGTTTTCCATCATCCCTACAGCATGGGTCCCATTTGTTTAGCTGTGTTTTGATCTCCTAATTCACACCCCAGTGTGCAATGTCCCCGCCACTGAAAAATTCCTACCCTCTTCTCTCTGGCTACTAGGAGGTGCCAAAGCAAACAGTTAGCGATCACACCACAAACTTCTGTTAATGTTCCAGGAAAAGAGATCCAGCAGTTCCTGCAGGCTATTAGGAAGGTGATGGTGCAAACATGAGGATGCTAAAAGGATTAGCAGGATGTGTATGTACCACCTTTCTGGAGGCAAGGAGCTAAGAGAAGTTGCAAAAAGGACTACAGAGTGAAAACCAGTGGATTCATGTATTAAAATGGAATTTTACGTTGATACCAATCCCATTTCAGAAGTATTATTATAACTATATTTTATTCTTAACAGTAGTTTAATTTACACTAAGGATATACATTAAGGATTAAGGATCTATCCACAAACAAAAAATACAGCAAAGCTCCCACTGAGTTCAGTGGTCTGAGACTGAGCCCCATAACAACGTTTGTTAGACAACACACATGAAACTGCATGAAACCTCCTAAATGTCTTGTGTTATACATTGCAGGTCCTAATCAGGGGTGTACAATACTAAATATATTCAGAAATCACATTCTCAAAGTGAAGAAATGCTTAATTGTTTAAGTGCAGGATTTCTTAACAGATTCCTTAATTTCACCTCTTTGAATTTTACACTGAATTTTGTCAGTTTATAAATTTACACTAGAGCATGCCAAAAGGGGGGAAAAAAAGGAAATAAAAAAATCCCAGACCTTAAAGGCATTTTACCACAGAGACACTGAAAAATAAAGACCATTAGCAAAAAAGTATAATTAAATTAAAATGCCAGCTTGCCAAAGCAGCTCAGTAAATGGGAAATATATCAAACTGTGATAATACAAATGGGCTATTTCTCAAGGTGTGAGAAAGTCAATGGAATAAACTCTGATAATTTGCTGACTTTTTATGTACAAGGTAGAGTAATGACTTAAAAGTAAATTGCACAATAACAAACACAACCATATATTATGCACGCAGTTACTCTTCATATTAACATCAGTATTTTAGGTATTATGCTGCAAGCAAATATTAAATATAAAAAAATGGGGGGTTTGTGGCTGGGGTAATGTGGCCTGATGCTTGCAAATAATGCTGGACTTTCTTGTAATGATGTAATTTTATATTTCGATGTCTGCACTTTCCCAGAAGTCATTTCGGCTCGTTTATTTTGAACATGTTTTAATTTCTATTCACACATTAATGACAGCAAAGGCTTTTTCTGTCTAAAAACAATCTTTTCATCGGATTATAGCCTTTTTAGAATATTCAAAATTACTTTTGGCATGTAAGTTCATTTTGCTAATTCCTCTTTTAGTGTGCAAATAACCTTTGAAAACCTGACTCTAGGTGTTTATGTGTCAGGACAATATCAAAAATTATCCCATTGCCAAGTCCCACGTCAACACTCCCCGGCCAGGCGCGGTGGATACTCGCTGCTCTGCTGCCCTCTGCTGCAAAGGGATCGGGGGGTTTGCATTCCTTTATCAAACGTCGAAAGATTATATGCTATACACCTCTTTGCTGCCGGCTTGTTGCTTTGAAGGGCTCTCTCGCCAATGTTCTAAGTTAAGTTTAACTTTCCTAACATCTACATTAAGTCTGAACACCAAAAAGTAGTGTTATATGGAAGAGCAATAAGAAGATGCTATTCTATTCATAGGAAAATACTTAAACAAAACAAATAAAATCCTCCCTTTTCCTTTGCTGTGACTGAAATACAACTATTGCAGTGTCATCCTACACTGTGCAAGCTTGAAAAAACAAACCTGCAAAGAAGTAGGTTTCTTTCTTTTAACATGTAAGACTAGAGAATATAATTTCRTTGAGAAAGTTGAAGTAAGTATTTTTCTGGCCAATCATACTGTCTCCCAGGGACATAAACTGCTTTCTAGGGACACCTGCACCCAGGACAATGTCAGAGGAAAGCAGTGGCAGCGTAGCCAGAGGCAGGTTGAAACACCAAAGCGTGCTGCAAAGCTGGGATGCTGCCTCCCGGGAGTYCCCGTGCCCTTCGGGGCTGTTGGGTCAGGGTCGCTGTGTCCCCTTTCTGAAATTCATTGGCCACCAAGGCAGAGAGGATGGTAGAAATAAACCATTGAAAATTATTTTTAAAAAGGAAGTAGTGATAGCTTAAAAAGAGATTTTTTTTTTTCATAAACCTGCTGTGTATTTTAATGAATTTCGTTTTCATTACATAGCATGCAATTAAGCAAGTAGAGTTAAATCTTCTCACAGGTAAACTTGCATTCAAAATGTTAAAAGAATCTAATCTGACCTTTAAAGGGCTAGAATTTAAGCAGTCAAATGCTTGCTTTCCACAAGCAAGTATGCACTTTATACGTATTATCTACCTGATTTTTATCCTGATAGACCATAACAGCTCCTAAAGAGCCAATATAGATTATTGTGTAAATCCTTCTTTGTTCATGGACTATTGACCCAACAGTGCATTATGTCCCTAAAGAAGTCTTGATAGTCCATCATGTTAATCCAGCTGCAAGGTTAGTGCACGATGTACGGAAAATCTTTACATAATTTTCAACAAAATTAAATAAGAATTTGCCTGTGCAGATAATTATGCTCCATAGTGAAATAATTCAATATCAGAGATAATGCAGGGTATACACGCATACAGAATATTAGATCGTGTTATGGATTACACATCTGTGTGTTTCTTATTAAAATTAAATTAAGGCTGTGTAATGAGAATAGTTGGAAGTAGATAAAACTATTAGCTGAGCTTCAGAGTTAAGATAACTACAGAGATTTTATTTTTAAACAGATAATTTTAATAATGAATATGCTCATTTCAGATATTAGTAAGCAATTTGAACAGAATTTGGGATATAGAAAACACATTTGAAAAAACAGAAATCATACCTGTACTTCAACTCTCAGTTACTCACAGCTTATGCCTAAATGCAACACCATCCTCCAAACAGAAATTGTATGTTGTGACGTAACCCAAAATGCAAAACTTTTAAGAAGTGTTTAGTTCTATGAAATACATGTAACGGAGAGACAACTGACACTTTTTATGTTGTCACTCAGGGCAGATGCTTTGTGACAGATGGCTCTCAGGTGGCGAGAGGGCTGCAGAGGTGCGCAGCACCAGCAGCTGTGTCTTGGGTTGTCTCGAGCACCAACTGAAATCTCTCCTTTGCATATATAGCCCTGCTAGGGCAGTATTTTGAGTTTTATGGTATAGTTACCACAAAAATTAAACTCTCTAGTGATTTGAACTTCTCTTATTTACACACATGCTTATCTTTCTCACTGAAACTAACATTTGTAGCTTTAATTCAACTTCAGAATTATCTAGAAATGAAGTAAAATCATTATCACGAGGGAGCTGAAATCATGCTGCTGTATTGCCATTTTAATTCATTGTTCCGTTACCCATTTCCCAGTCAAAATATATTCTACTCAATAATTTTCAAATCTCTTAAAGGAATTTATTTTTTGCACAACACAGACATCCTGATTTGCTGAATTCACATAGCACTCTGCTGCAGACAGTTACATTTGAGGTATAATAAAATATCCGGACCAAAACATCCACCAGTTTGAGGGAGAGTTCCTCTCAAAACTAGCATTTCTAAAAGAGCAATAACATTGCGAAATCACTGCATAAAAGATAGCTTCCTGGCAGTATGTAACTAGATGTCTAATGGTTTTACAGTAACACTGGACAATAGTTTTATGGAAAGTATCCCCTGGGGTACAATTGCAGTATTTAGCTATTGCTCCAAATGAAGACAAGGGTGTGAGAGAAGTTGTTTTCACCCAGTAAGAATACGCTGTTTATTAGGGTAAATGAAAATGACAGAGCTCCTGGCCTCAGAAGAAGATGGGGGAGAAGGCCTGTGACCCCATCCTTCCTGTCTTCATTCATGGCATTACCATGACAGGACTCTGTTTCCTCAGGGGACAGCATGCCCCATATATCCCCCCGTACACTAGCCCCTCCAGGCAGTGCAATCCAAGAGCCATTAGCAAAGGGCAACCCGAGCACCCAGAGTGTAACGGGAACCCTGAGCACCAGGGCACAAGGGGTTCCTTATAAATTCACTCCTCTCCTTACAAGCCAAGAGACACTTCTACACCTCTTCACCACGGGGATGGCTTTATCTTGCAGACCACACACTACAATAATTGTGGATGAATCTTCAGGCACTGTCTTTCATGTCCCTTGGACTGTTCACTTCACCAGTGTTTTGAGAAATATCAAAGGCAATGAACTCTGCTTGCAATACACGAACCCTGCGGGTCAGTAGGAAACATTCCCTTTAGCCTTACGTGGGCAGCATAAGACCTTACGTAAGACACAGGTATATTCTCCTTTACTGCCTACGGAAGCAGACCATTAATATTTTACAGATTTCTCATCCTCTCTGTTTGTGTAATTTATCAATGCCCAACAGGTCCTCTGCCAGCTATACATTAAAACTATTTTCAAAATATTTCATTGTCAGCCCATGGCACCTTCATTATTTATTAAGATAAGGGACATGATGAACAGGAACAGTAAGTAGCTTGTTTGCTCAAATGTACTTTATGAATCCTTTGAATGCACAGATCTGCTAGGAATATATAGCCCGGAGGTATCAGAGAGCCA
Source organism: Phoebastria nigripes (assembly GCA_035582835.1). Taxonomy (NCBI): domain Eukaryota; kingdom Metazoa; phylum Chordata; class Aves; order Procellariiformes; family Diomedeidae; genus Phoebastria; species Phoebastria nigripes. Next base: position 1,285,067 of record JAYKAV010001000.1, on the reverse strand, counting down.
TAGGTATGATTCATGCAAATAATAAAAATATTGTATGCTTGATGTAGTACCAGCATCATCTGCCTGGGAAGTTCTGCTCTTGAATGTATACAAGCAGGACCTTTGAACCCTGTGATTTTATTTCAGGTGTACATGAATATAAATCAGAGACTTAATTGTATTTAATATAGAGTCTATGTTGTGGCTTTTTGCAATATGATGAGTGAACAGTATGAACAGGTGAAAGGAATCCATAGTTCATTGCCTATTCATTATTACTTTTTTAATGAGGAGTGATAAAGTTCCCCTCTTATGCCCCACAAAAGGATTCCTTTAATTTGCCATTCTCTTCTACACAGTTTTTTAAAAATTACTTTTAAAAAGAACCCCAACAAACAACAAAGACACCACCACAAAGAACAACACTGCAAGAATCAGTTTGTCGCTTGATTACCTTATCTCCTGTTAATTCAGAGAATTATAGCACTTTTTTATGTTGACTAAAGAGACTCACAAAGTCCACACATAAATGAAGAAATCGACACATGAACAAGGCAAATTCCCAGCGAAATTTTGAAGTGCAGTTAGAAAGCATCAGAAATTACTTAGATCGCTCTCTCACCCATCTCACTCCCGCAGCACTACTGAATATCCCATTCAGCAATTAGCTCAGAGAGGGTAACAGGGAAAAGCAGCTTTTAGGACACGAATCTGGACCTGAACACCCAAGTTTGTAGAAACATGCCACACCTCTCTCTTTTTCAAGTGTACTATGATATTCGTTAGAATAGGAAGTGCAAACGCAGGCAAAGCAGCACCTGCAAGTACAGAAAGATCTGACACACATTTCTGCCCCCTYAGCCCCAGCCCTACACGTCTCTCACCCAGCCCTGGAGTAGCAAGTCAACTGCACAGATCTTGCATTGGGAAACGTCTTTGATCTCATACCACATAGCAATATACTAAAAAAAAACCAACCCCAAAACCAAAACCAAACACCACAAACTATGTTCCCCCTAGATTTATGCTTTCTGCAAGTTGGGTTAACAGTGTAAATGCAGACAACCAAATAGCCTTATCGCATGTCCTGTGCCTGTTATAGGCAAACTGTTACGCAGAATCTGAGCTCAGACTACAGCACCAGGTACTCAGTAACTGTTAAGTAGCCCTCTAGCCCACTGGGCTTTATGCCCAGTCCCGAGTAGATGAGATTTGTTCCAACCCCTAAGTACAGAAGGCTTTCCACAGAGTCTGTAGAGAGATGAGTATAATTAACTTGGAAGACCCCCAGAGTGAGTCAGGATGGAGACGACCACTCTACAGTTCCCCAGATAACAYGGACAAGCAGTTTGTAACAACTCTTTTGGAAAATCAGCACTGTAATTTCCTACTCATAATTTTCTTCAACAGTTTTAATGTATTATTCTCTCATTAAAGCTGTCCCAGTTATGGTGAAAATTATTTCCTATCTATGGATGACTTGTGAACTGTCAGCAGAGAAACACTTTTTGCATATTTGATTCTTAAACTGCATAATCAATCACATAGTATAATTTGTTTCCTGGTTGGACTAACTGATATTATAAATCGTTCTACTTCCCCTCTAGATAAATATTGTGTTGTGGGGAAGCAACTTAACTAGAAATCCATATCTGGTAAAAGGAAGAAAGTTGTATTTACAATCAACTCATAAGCAAAACTATATCGAAATTTTTTTTTATCAAAAACCTGATAAAATGGGCATTAACACAGTAGTGGTTTAAGTCATATTACAATTTATTAATGATTCCTGTCATTATTCATCAGCTCTAAGCATCTGTATGCATAGAAAATCACCTCTTTGATAAGGTAAGGAAAGACTATCACATATACTTATTTTAATCAAGCCATCTGGTATTTAATTTTGTATACATTTCAGTTAAAAGAAATTTAATTTTCTCTCGCAAAGATAATTTTAATAGTAAAATGTAATCATATGTCCATTACATATGACATTCAATTTTATGTTTAATAGAGCTTGTCAAATTGAAAATTGCAGTTTAAGACATAATCCTTCATAGGGCCTGTCACATACACAAATCTGCCATTTCATTTTTATTAAGTTATCCAATAATTTCTTAAGAGACAGTTAAGCTCTAGAAAAGATCTCACAAAGTTACAGGAGAAAAGTTGAGTCTGCATTAGTCAGAGTCTACATTCGGAAGAGCTCACTTCAGCAGGGGAAAAAACAAATCTACAGCCTGGAACATGATGATTTTGTGGTCATGAATATTAAATTGTAGAAATATTTACCCTCAAAGGTGTAAAAACATTATTAGCTCTTAAATCACGTTCAGCCTCGTAACTTCAATAATTTTAATGTATTTTTTCATTAACCCCAACAATTATTATGAACACAATATTATAAGAAAATATAGCTGGCAGGTTTCAAAATTATCCACTGTGGAGGTCTTAGCAACTGAAGGCATGATGGAATAAAACAAAACATAGGACATATAAAAGAGATTTTGTAAGGAGCAGCTAAGGGAACACCTTATTTAAAGAAAGTTGAGAAACTACCTCCTACCTATGATTTTCTGATGTTGCTGGAAAAGGATGCAGAAATTAGTTAAGATTTCAGTTCAGTTTTCCTGCAGTGCTCAGCTGGATTTACTTGAGAGCAGGACTCAGTAGTTAGATTTTGAGGTCACAGATTTTGTCAAATAGTTTCAGAAAATACTCTGCTAAATAAGGATGCGGTAGTGACTGTGTACAGAAGAATTTAGTATGTTATCACCATGTGCTCTTTTACCAGTTTTTTTGTTTTGCTTTTGTTTGCTTCCTTCCTTTTTATTCCTATATGCTTGTTTCTATAAAATCCAGATTTGCATGTTTACAAATTGTCACCCATTTGGATGGGTAAATGAAGACCAGGTTTTTGAGCCAGGTTCCTAGGGGGCATACATCAGAATGCCACTGAAGTTGACAGAATTGGAAGTACATTTACACTGTGTTGTAATACTCCAATCAACGTTCATTGAACACAGAAACCTCCCAAAGACTCAATGCCAAAGACTATGTATTTCCATGAGTTGCACCTGAAGCAAAATCTCAAGAATAAAAAAAAACCACCCAACTTTAAATTGCTTTTATTAATTTCTATCTCGGCCTTTTAGGTTGGCTGAAGCATCTGCAACACTGGAGTACAGAGGTAGGGAGAGGAGGAGGAGGAGGTGGTGGTGGTGGTGGCTTTTTTCTCTAGTGATGAATGGAAGTCTGACTACAGCAATGATGTACACTATCTCGGTTGCTGCAGGGGTTAGATCACATTAAAAGAGGAATGTGCAATTGAACTGACAGAAGGCGAATGATTAGCACTGGACATCAGTCATTTGTTTCAAGGCTGTAACATGGTAGGAAACTCTGGGCACTGGTATTCATCTGCAGGATTTCTCACTGGTCGATAGATCTGTTCTTAGATAATAGAAGTGTTTATGTTGATATAAAATCATGTGATTTTTTTTTCACCAGCAAGAATTACATTTAGAAACAGAGAGTGAGAAAATTTGAAAATGTCAAAAAAAACATATCAGTGTTTGGCCCAGTGCCTGACTGCGAGTGCAGGATAACTGCTAAATCACCTTGTGGATTGTCCACTCTAGCTAACAGTATCCCAAGGGAGATCACTTCAGACACTTTCCCACAACTGATGTATAACACTGTCAGAAGCTTCTTGCTGATAATCAACCAAAACTTTACCTTTTTTAATATCTTCCTGTAACTTCTAGCTATACCCTCGCTTACTGAGCAATTCCTCTCCTGCCTTGGTGTTAACACTTTTCACATACTTGTAGATGGTTATCATACCCTCACTTTATCACTGCTTAGGCAAGCTCTACGCTTTCAGCATTTTTTTATCTTTTATCTTCAAGACAATTCCCCTAGTCTTCAGATTTTATGTCACTACTTAGATATACTAAAGGGATAATCCAATGTGCTAAGTTTTGGTATACTTGAAGGAAAGAATGGAAGGGTATTTGTTCGCTTAATTCTCCACTTCATTTCTAAGCATGCTCTTATTTTGCCTTTATGAAATCTGGGTAAAATATTCAAACTGTATTTGTAAGTGACATTTTTTCTCTTTATGAATTGTTCATAAGCAGATATACGTTTTATTATATAGTTTGATTTGTAATTTGAAATTTTTTCAGTTTCCATTAAAACACGGATGAAGTTTATGAGCATGAGTTGTGTTCAACTGAAAGTATTGAATATTTGATATTATGTATATTATTCATATACTTGGTCCCTCAGATACAGAATATAGAATTACTTGGTCTTCGTTTTCACAAGAACAAGGTGTAAGAGACTTGAAAGAAATCACTAGATTAAAGATGATTAAATCTCTTGACGCTTACTGTAATCTGAGAATTTAAAAAAGTTACCTGCCGTATTTCAGCAGACTGTTTTCTGCGAATTCTTGATTACATAGCATCCCTTTGGAAACTTCAACAACTGTTCAAAAAGAAAAGCAATAATAAAAAGGAGTAATTTGGATTAATTTTATTTAAAATTTAATGTTATCTGGAAATGTTGACAGTAAAACACTGTAGATTATAAAGCACAATATGGATATGTTTTGATGTGGTTGTAGGTTAGTTTAGGTCTTGAATTAGACTTGCATAAAATGCGTATTGCTTCATAATTGTGAGCAGTATGTGGATGCTTGCACTAAGCAGTGTTTTGTTTAGATGCTTCAATGACAGCATTACAGCCATTAATATTACAGTAGCTGCCACGGAGAAAGGTCCTGAACTGTGAATCCTCAGCAGGGCTCCAGCCAGCCGTTGGGATGCACAGAGTGCATGTGATGCTCTGGAGGTCTCCAAAGTAATTTTTCACCTGTCCACACAGCACAGTTCTTGAATTTATCAGTCTGGCCCTCTCTCAAGCAAAAATGTGGTTAAGGTTCCTGCTTGGCCCTGCTAACCAGGGCTCTGGGAAGGCTGCTGGGGTCAGGGCTCTGGCCAGGGTCCAGCAGAGCTCTTCAACAGGTCTCTCCTGTTCCCAGAACAGAGGTTTTCGGGACCTGTCTTAATGGGACACTCACACAAAAAGCAGAAAAAATGGCAACAGAGCASCATATGCTTTTGGTGAGCACTATCTCTGATGAAAGATGCCAGAGAATTACAGTAATCTTGGAAGCAGCTCCCTTATTTTAGTGAACTACACTGGAGAAAGAGGAAGTCAAATTTTCATTTTTTAATAAAGTTCAAATCTATCCCTAAACTTCTCATGCATGTTCATTTGAAATAAGCTTTGTATGAATAAATGTTCATGGAAGACAACAGAGTATACAGAACTAAACCTGAGAAATTCAGATTGAGTTTTTAATATCTTCAGATTGGAAGAATCATTGGAAGAATCTACTTATGATCACACAAGTTTCAAATTGCCCTATTTAAGTATTTAATGGCAAAATAAACTGGACAACCTGATCAAATTCTGTTCAAATTACTTGCATCAAGGTTATATTTCATATCTAAATATTAGGGTACTTTACTTCAGTATCCTCACAGGTGCTTGTCTACAAAAAGTAGATTCTCTAGTTATTTTTTTCATGCATTTTATATAACAAAAAACACTTTTCTTCACCATTCCTCCTTTTTCAGTCATTCTCCTGAAGAACAGTTCAAATGCTCTAACTGCCAAGCTCAAGTAAATTAAAACTCTGTCTATTAGTCCCTGAAAAGACAAGGATGCTTTCAAAGAATCCAATGGTTTGGACAGACACACCAAGGTAGCTGTGTTACAGAAGTCAACATCACTAATGAAAATTGCTTACGGTTTAAGATAAAAGCAATACAACCAAGTAAAAAAGACTTTCCTTTTAAGGCATTAAATGGTGTGAATAAAAATAATTTGATAGAATTTCAAAAGGCAACTGGACACTTTTTTCAGAATAACATTGAGCTGCATTGTTTCTTCTCATACATTGGTATAAAGCAAGTTACATTGGCATAAAGGTTTGCTGTCAGACTGTTACACATGAGTCTTGTTACAAAGAAAATTGTGATAACCATTCTGCTTAGTAAATCTAGACAACTTTTACTATACAACCAACAAAATGCAATGGACCAAACTTTAAAATCAGTGAGGTAAATGCAACTTTTGTAGCACAGAAGCTTATATACACAAGCAGGTCTCAAAACCTTGACTATTGTAATCTACCTTTAATAGATATTTTGAGATTTAAAGTAAAATAGCTTGAACTAGAGCAGAGTCAGTTTGGAGAGATCATTATAAAATCCCATTATCACTGCTACAAGTTGGACTATTTGTCATCACAGAAGAGATGACAAGCTCAGAAATACTACATTTGTTATTATCAGATGATAAATGATATTCCATTAAAGCTGCAATACATCATCTGCAAAGCTGCAAAGAAGATATCAAACCTATCAGCACTTGACTTATAATTTAATTTTCAAAAGCTGTCAACTAAAATTCCAAAGGCTAAGCATTTTCATTTTTAAAGTTCATCTTATTTATTTTCCTCATCTGTTAGTCTAATTTTTTTGATATGGCAAAAATAACTGATTATGTGCAAGGTATAATTCTTTTTCTCTTGATTAAGTAATACATCAGATGTCACTTATGTATTAAAAATATATGACAAATAATAAAGCAAAAGAGTAGTGATGAACACACCTTATTTGGATTTCTTCTTTTATTTTTAAATGCAACAGTAAAGGATGGGTCAGTCTAAAAATATTTTGATTATGTTGTATTCCAACTAACATGAAATCTGAGATTTTAAAATTTACACTTTGAATTTTATTTTGTAGAAATAGAAAATTAAATATAAGTCTATTTAAACTGGTACTTGGCAAATATCTGTTTAGCATCTAAACAATTTTGACATTCTAAATTCCAGAAAAATATTAAAAAGCAATTTGAGCTGGGGACTGACCAGCTGGGGAGCAGCTCTGCTGAAGAGGCACTGGGCTCCCACAGGACAGCAGGCTGAGCACAAGCCAGCCAGGGCCCTGGCAGCAAAGATGGCCAACAGCATCCTGGCCTGTATGAGCAGGAGCCCAGACAGTAGATTGAGGGAACGAGTACAGCTAAGCAGGGGCACAGGTTGCACAGAGAGGTTGTGCAGTCTCCATCCTTGGGGGTTTCAAGCCCCGACTGGACAGAGCCCTGAGGAACCAGGTCTAAGCCCACAGCTGACTCTGCTCTGAGTCAGAGGTTGGACTAGAGACTTCCTGAGGTCCCTTCCAACCTGAATTATCCTGTGATCCTACTCCTATAGCACAGAAATGCAGCAAATAAAAAGCAAGAAGCAAGCCCTGTGTGATCCTTATAACTACCATTGCTCAAAAATAAAACCCAACCAAAAAACATTTAAAAAAAAAAAACCACACACAAAAAAACGCCACCAAAACAAAAAACACTCTTAAAAAAATCAAAACTCCATGTTTGTGTCTTTGAACAACAATATTGTAGAGGACACTGTATACAAGTTATTTTTAATTTCAAAAAATATGTACAGTCTGAAATTTCACAACTGATGCAAGTATTGAAAGTGATACCCTGTAATTTGATTATTCATTTTATTGTTATTTCAGTGTTACTGAGATATTCATATTTCTTAGAATATTTCTAAAGTCAGGGTGCATCACAAATGATCTGAATATTTTTACTGCTAGTTAGCCACAGTGTATAATGAAAACGTTTAAGCTATTGCTATGCCAATTTTTGCAGTATGTTACTGCAAAGTGTAACTAAACAAGCTTCAGACACCACTGCATCCTACAATCCATTTTTAAATTAATTGACTAAAAACACTTTCTGAGTTGATATATTGTCTTAAAGTTTGTGCTTCTTCATTTATTAATTTAACATCAACCTATAATAGCATCAAAGACCTCCAGGTATGGCATTTCCTGGCAATAAATGAAGGGCACCAACTGAATGCTGGGAAGCGATTCAAAGTAACTTGGTAGCTAAAAGACATAAATTTGCTATTTACTCTTTGATGTTTGTGCTCACCATCTGAGACTGCCCTACCAAGAGGAAAACAAATCCATAGCCCTATCAGCAATTGCTGTTTGGCTTTAAAAACACTCAGTTCCTCAGAGCATTTTCCAGAGTTCAGCAATAAGCAGTGTAACAGCCCAAGTTGGCCACAGGGCAGTTTCTTTGCAATTAGAGCAGAGCATAGAATAAAAGTCTAACAAGCTTATTGTAAAGGAGATCCTCTGTGCTATGTATCATAGAAATATATGATTAAAGATACTAAATACTCTCTTTGTCAAAGAGCAGAAACAATAGGTTTTTTGGAAATACTCTTTCACTTTCACRATTGTGAAGCGAAAATTAAATGACAACGCTTTTACCCACCCTAATGCAGATAATTCCTGTAACATCACTGTGTGCACAGGGCCACATTTGGGGTGATAYATTCAACTTCAACACCATTTTTTTCAAATTAAGAAAATCCACCTTTGGCTAAAATTAGCAAGTGCTAAGCTCTAGCACAGTTTTATTCACCCTGTCTCGATCTGGCAGCAGTTATTCTGTTCTTCATATTCCAACTTGTGTGAGTTTCAGGCAGGGAGTTTCGGTTCCCCACACCAGATCCAGTTTAACTTCCTCTTCAATACTGCCACCTACAAGGGAAAACAATATCTACCAAGTTGCTTTGAAAATGTTGCCTTCAGCATTGTGTTACTCTGATCACATTCATCTCTGTCCTTTTTTTCAAATTTGATTTTAAATATTTACAACATCATACATCTTCCCCTCCCGAAATTACTAACGAACTGTTACTGTCTGTGAAACCTGCTGGATGAGTGATGGCCAACTTAAAAGGGAGCATCAATGTTTTATTTGTGAAATATAAGCTGAAAATAGTCTGCAGATTCCTTTTTTATTGATCTTCTACTTTATGGAAAGGTACCTTATGTACTTAACCAAAAAAAGACTCCATTGCGTATTATAAAATATTAAAAACCTTGAAGTAAGGAAGTAGATCAACATGTAATAGTCACTAACTTGAGGTAAACTATAGAGAAACCAAAAATTCAAGAGACAAGAATAACGCAACTGCAGCTGGGAACAATTTACATAGAGTGGGGGAGGCAGATTAATGAAGAAACTAGTTGCAGGATAGTTTAATAAAATGAGTTTCAAAAATACTTGTGAACAGTGCTTCCACAGCTGCATACGAATTCCGAAAAAGACTAAGAAAAACCAGAACAGTTTTCATCACAGAAGAAAATTGCAAATTCAAATTTGACACCACCTAATTTTTACGTCCTTGATACTGTCATTTCTCATGGTTTCTCATTTTTTGCTGTGAGCACCAACAAAAATCTTGCAACGACTGCTGCCTGCCAGAGGTCTTAGTAGTGTTGCTACTAATTGTAGCTGGAAGACCTATGGAAGTGATTTAAACCAGTGTGCAGAGCCATAGACTGAGCTGTATACTAGTTCAATCTTTGCAGGATGACTGTAATAGTTGCCAGAACACAAGCAGTACAAAACATAGCTTGAATAAGTGACACACAGAGGGATATAAGGAATAGAACAGGATTAAATTAAAATGAACGAACTACTGCTTGGAGTACTGCTAGGGTGAAAAATAAGAGAAAGGCRTATAAATAGTAAGCTAAGAAGTATTTGAATGTGAAATAGGCCTTTCGCCTTAAAGAGAGGAGCAGAGATAGTATCAAGGGAGCTATCTCAAACTAGACTGTATACAGCAGAGGAATCAATTCAGCTGGTTCATTGGTTCTTTTCAATCCCCAGCCTCAAAAATATAAAAAAAAAATCCATTAAATATAGTTAGACAATATTAACATCAATCTTTCAATTATTATCAATATTACGAGAGAATACGGGTCCACTTTTACTGTTGAATATATCCATATGCAATGTAAACACATTGCAATATGCACACATGTATTCTACATTTGTGCATATAAAGTATACAATATATATACACAAAGCTGTCACATGCATCTCAGTGCCCCATGATCCCTGCTATATAGCAAGATGCAATAGATCTGATGACCGACATCTGCAAAAAAGGCACTTTTTATTTTATTTTGGCCTGTGAATTACAAGTACTCAATATTTGAGCTGTTTAGATTAAGCATACTGTTTTCCCAGTTGGATGAACATAAATCCTAGAGTTATATTTCTAGTATAAATAAGATTGTAAATTTTAATTCTACCTTTTCATAGACATGTTTTAGTAGTTGCTTAAGGCTCACTGTTTACTCAAATGTTTCTGACAATAAATTAATTTGCTAGAATATTTATAAGAAGCAGATGTTCAGCAAACTAATTCTTTTAATTGAACAAATATTCATTTTCCCAAAGCTCAACAGTTCTTCCACATGAACCCTAAACTGATCAGCAATATCTTGCCTATGTAGTGAATTAAGGACTAGGTTCACGCCTTTTGTTTTCTTAAGCAGAAAGAAAGAAAAAGAATGAAAAAAACCAGCCAAAAAGATGGCAAACTCTCTTCTTTAGGCAACAACTGTTCCCTTCCTATAGCAGTATTAGCCCGGAGTGTTGAGGATACAAGATTGCATAGCAGCCTAAGAGTCTCTGCAAAAGTGTTTTATCAGAGTGAAAGGAGTGAGGAGGCCAAGATCTGCCTGAAGAAAGCTGTCAAAGAGTCTGACAGTGAAGAGCTATTCTAAATGACCTGCGTTTTCTCCTAATTTCTAATCCATAACAGAGAAACCAACAAAGAATATATTAATCTCCTCCTTTCTTCATCTTTATAGAATACTAGTACACTCTTGCTAATCCCAAAGAAACTCAAACCTTTGCTGTAGCCACAGCTGTTCTTTACATGAACCTGAGAGCAGCCGGCAGCCAGCCGCTGGCTGGGAGTCCCCATCAGCAGTTACCCACCGCCTGGGACCTGCCACGCGGGAGCTCCTGCCTCGCCTGGCGCACACACACACACTTACTTTAAAAAAATTTTAAAACAATGATAATAAAGAATTCATGCTTTTACAGCGGTTATCCATTCCACGCCTGGATTCCAACGTGGAGACTTTTTCAATCCCAATATTGGGTTTTTAGTGTCTTACAAAAACTTAACATCAATTTTCCATCACAACACTCCATCAGAACCAGAGAGCCATAGACCTTCCTACCCTTTCCAGTTCCCATCAGTATCCTGTTGCAACTTTCTATATTAATAAAAAACCTAYTAATAATGAATACCTGTCTCTATTTCTGGCTTCTTTTTTGTTTAACTGCACTAGCGGTCCTTGTTTGTACTAACGTAATATCAAGTCCCTCTTGTGTTAACGTGTTTTTAAATTCCTTCTTCAACTTTTTTGGGGGGGGGGGCGGGGGGCAGAAATCTGCTCTGTCATCTATCCTAGACAAACTAATCTGGAGAATTTAGGAATTTACTTGTGTGGTTTAAAAATGTTTCTTTCAGACATTGAAAATAGACTGGAAGCTGCTTTTCAAAAAGATAATGGAGTCGTCAGTTTCTCAGCCCCCTCCTTCTGCTATTCCTATGCAGATCACTGACTCATCCTTTAATATCAACTCTATGGTTGCCTGCAGAGCTCTCATTACCTTTGACATCATTTTTGGTCCCAGAACATCTAATTTTCAACTCTAGAGTATGCAGATGGGAAAAGAGAGACGGTACTTGTTGCCTTTGAATTATACAGAAACCAAATCCTATTGTTATTACCTTTTCTTGTCACATTGATGAGAAAAAAAGAAAGTGATGCTTTTTGTAATGCATCTGTATAACACTGTGAGATCGCAATCCATTACTTCAAATGGCACTTTATGTTCATAGTGTAAAAATGGATGAAAAATATTTTTCTTGCATGTTTAAAATTATGTATCATAATGTTTTCAGCTCAGATCCCAGAACATTTTGCTGCAATCAAAGGAGAAGATACTGGTAGATTAAAAACAAAAGCAAATAAACAACGAACCCTCCTCCTTCCCCCATACCATTTACATATGAAGTGATAAAAACATCCTGCTGCACCAGGGGAATTTAGATGCTTAAAGATACTGATACCTTAGTGGATTAAATTCAGAATCCTTCTGAGCTGGAAGAAAGGATCTCCCAGCAGTCGTTTTGCTGCATGAGCCTCTCTGCTGACTTGGATATTAAGTGTGTGCAAATCCCTGCAAGTTTGGACATAGGTGGAAATCCTCCCTGGGGGATCTTGGCACCCATATGGAATCGGTGGATGGATTTAGATTATGCAGATAGGGCATTTGGAAAGGAATTCATAGGATTAATTTCCTTGAGGACTTTTTATAGAAGTATTATAACTTCTACTGACATAATAGGATGGAATATTGATTAGAAAAAAAAAAAGATCTATACTCTGGCTCTAGATATAGAGTAGCTGATACAGTTTGAGGGGAATTCCTATGTTTATGAACAGTAGGTATACACTGGTACTTACACAAACATCTTTACTTACACGACTTCTCTTTTTTTTTCTTCCCACCCCCCACCTCCACCCCCCGCAAAAGTACCACCAAAGTAGCAGCTACATCTTGTATGATTTTGAGAATTTTGTAGCTGCAACTTCAGCTCTTTTATTTGTTTCAGATTGTACAGAAGAAAGTGATAAGGTGTTTCCATCCTCAGCAACTGTGCTGCAAGGAGTCCTCTCATGTGAATATATTGTTATGTAACTCCTGCAATCCATTTTTGCTATTTTGGTGCTAGTGTGTGAATTCTCTTGTACCTGTTGCTCATTAAATATCTTTTACATAAAGCATTTGGTTTGAGATATGAAGTCTCAATCCTTTGTTAAGTCTCATTACGTGGATTTTAGCCTCTCCATTGGCCAGCCACAGAAGAGGTGAAAAATACTCCAAATTTGAATCAAATTAAAGATGACACAAATTTATGTGCCAACTTTGTATAGGTTTATTGTGTGTCTTCTGCAGAGATAGCATCTTTTTTTGTCCTTTACCACATGCCTAGGATTTATTTTGGTAAAAGAAACCTATAGGGTCTCCCCTCCACTTTCCCCCACCCCCACGCTCCCAATTCCTGCAAGATCAGGAACTGTGACTTTTTTCCACAGAAGAACTTTGAAAGGCTCTGTCTTGCAACAGTTAAGATTGCTATGGAATACATTGAATATGAACTCTTGTTTGAGACCAGGAGTACAATGATACTACCTATTCTCCTTATAAGTACCACCACTCCCACCTGGTTTTGCTCTCAGAAATATATTTTGAAATTAATAACATCATCAATTTCTAGGTGAGCTTCCAGTGCAAAAGTAAAAAACCACCAAAACCCAAAGCAAATACTCAGGGAATCAAGGAAAAGAATGAAACCAACTCTATTTGCAGCAGCTAAGCTAAAAACTTAATATTCTCAGTGGCTATTATGAATGTAAGAGAAGAAATAAAGACTTCTGACTCAACACTAAAAGAATGAAGATTCAGAAAAACAGGCTAAAGTATATTAGAACTAGCCATACGCACAGCTGCCTCATCAGTCCCTTTGGAGGGATGTATTGTTTCCTTTTTTGTCAGACTTTTATATTCATTACTAGTTTTCAGAAATATAACAATAACCACTTCGTTCTGACTTCAGGTGAGTCATGAAGACTTTCAAATGCTTTCTTATGGAAACTTTATTTTCTTTAATGCTGTTGCTTCTCTCGTTTTCTAGCTTTTTTTATATAGTGTGTAATCAAGTACACCATGGCAGGGAGTGGAAGAGGTGAGCCCACAAGGCCTTTGTTATTAGAAAAAAGCCTGTGTCTGGAGATACAATAAGACTGAACATTCAAATTAAAATATCTACTTTTTAAGGGCTTGTGATAGACTAATGACCCCAGGTTTTCTCATTCCATTGAGCTGAATGACCCTATGACACTTCGGACATTTCTCTGTGTGTGCCACTTTACAGAGCAAAAAAATAATTACACAAGTACCGTTGTTAAAGGTGTGCTGCTCACCAGTGCACATCTCCAGCATCTTTTCCATTCACTCATTGGCAGATGCTTAATGTCATTACTAAACTCAGACATACAGGAGCCTCTCTTCTGTTGAGGTTTGCCTTATAATTCAATGCCAATTATAGAAATGCTAGCCCTACACAGGCCAGGGAAGACAAAAGTGGCTAATCACTTCCTTTAAGTGGGGTGAGGCTGAACTGTACAATAAACTTTTGGAGAAAGCAAGTAGTAAACAGCAGCTTTTCAGGTATTTCCTAAACCTAGTCTGTTTTCATCACAGAGCAAACAGATCCCTATTGAACCTCAGTCCAGACTTGGGGCGACACCCCTTTTCAGAAACAGGCTTGTGCTTTTTCTGAGTCGCACCAGCCATGGAAGCCAAGTCACAGGGAAATGGCATCTGCTCCTTCTCTTGGGTCCTTATAAATGACAGGGTTAAGGATAAATTGTTCAACTGTACCTGAGAACTAATTATGTATTTTGAAGTACAAAACTGACTACTCTCCTTGAAGCTCTCTGAGCAAGCCCAATCCCACATCACCTCTTCTTCTACTATATTTTCCACTCTGTTTTATTTTCTCTTTCAGGGGTGACAGGAAAAACAAAACCAAAAATCAGCCAAGAACGAGGTATAGTTGCAGAAAAGGGGACAAGGTTTTGGCTTCCCTGAAACAAATGTTAACATTTCATGCCACACAAGGTAAGTATTGATAACTGATCACGCCCCACTTACCGCTTTTAAAATATATAGCAATTACATAGCAGAGATTATCTAAGATGCAAGGGTCAGACAGAAACTATCGTTGTGTTTGTCAAACTAGCACTTTAATAAAGAGGATACTATAAGGTCTTAAATAAACCTTACTGCAAAAATGATAAATTGGCACATAGAAAAAAACTGCTCAGCTGAATCTTTTATTGGAAAAATATCCTTAACTAGATTTTAAAGCAAATTTGGAATTTTAGTTACTTGGTTGAGAGCCTTGCTTTTGGAAATAACTCTCCCTGACCTCCTTACTGCAAGTATCCATCAGAATCAGTCTGAGGACCTTCACGTCTCGCCACAAACTTTTCATTCCCTTTATTAGGTAGCGCAGGTTTTGCAGGCCACATTTTCAAAATACTAGGAGCTCCCTTTCCAGCGACTAAAGGTACAGACCCTTGAGGACACTAGGCTAACGTCATCAAGACCACTTAGGCATTAATCTGCCTCTGCCTGAACACCTAACAGCCCTAAATATTAGTACTTCTTAACTTAACCTTGCCCAGGATTAAATCAGATTTAAACACCAGATGTCAGTGTTGTGCTTATGTTACATATAACTTGGTTTGGAAGATGTCTTGTTCTTTCCCCTATGAAAATTGTACGACTAAACCAAAAGATTTTAGAATCTTTTAACTACACTATGTCACATAATATATTACATAATTCTATCTTTAAAAAAGGACTAGTCCCGCTGGAGCAATTGGCACACCAATTTCAGCAGAAGCATTAGGGCTTTGGTGTGATACAAATCAAACACATATCCCACTTCTTTGAAAGTACTAAATGAAGTAAGACTTTTAACTACTTTATGGTTATTTTCCTCTATTTCCATGAGGACAAGAGGTAAGCACTGGATTATTCTGACATTTGTTAAACTCATGTGTGATACCACTGATTAACAACTGGTCTTGTCAGAGTGGATTTGCTCCACAGAACCGCTCCAGCCTTGCAGAGCTGCTCTCCTTCTTCCAGTAGAGGTCTCTGTTGTGAAAAAAATTCTCAGTGGAACTACAGAAGGATAAGAAGTTAAACAAAACCATGTCAGCCCGTTGAACAGATGATATCTCAGTCCATGCCTACTGAAGCCACAAAACCCTGACAGAAGGAAAATAGAAATAGTATGTCATGAGCCACATAATATACGTTTTAATTTTAGAGCTTGAAAGCAATACTTAATGACCTGGCTTTTATACAAGAGCCCAGTCTTCTGTCATTTGAACTTTCACACTATTTTCTCAAATGAGGGGAAAAACCCCAGATCTCCCTGTTAGCTTCTATTAAAAACCCAATTCAATATGAACTTAAATACACACAGAAATCAATGTTCATGTTACACAAGTGTTGCAATATTTTTTGAATCGAGGTTTCAGAATCAAATAGACATTAACCAACATTGTCTACAGAAAATCTATGAAGTCTTGGTATTTTGGGGTTATTAGGTAACCGTACACAGCATGGCACATGTTGGATTAACATCACTTGTGTCGTTTCTGGCTTCTTCCACAAGATGGAGTAATAAGATTTGAGCTTCCAGAAAAGCTCGTTGATTTAGTAACTAAATTTATTTCTGTAGTGATTAGATCTGATTCAAAAGTATAAACTGATATAACAGAACTTTCTTTGAACTTCCTTACGTAAGGAGATATTATCCACCAAACTGAGAAAGAGTGAGGAAGATACTGACCACGGACTGTATTTTCCATTGATGCATTATGCAGTTCAGTCAAAAGCAATATCCAGTTTTAATATTTGTAAAGGATGGTAGCATATTCAAATCGTTCTAGCCCAAGGGTGACTAACAGGGGGCTCAACAAGAAAAAAAGAACCAAGACACTCATTGCCCAGGATTTGGTAAAACAAGGAAAAGAAAGAGAGGAACAACAGACTTCATTATATAACACATTGTAATCATTCGGGGGCATGTGGATGAGTACTGTGTGAGCTATGCATGAAACAAGTGTGTGATAAATACCCCTAGGAGTTATCATGCCACTTGGGAAGGAAAATGAGGTGTCTTCAATGTTTTCTCTCCTACCATCCAATGCTTTTTCACTGAAAAAGGAAAGGGCAAGAGAAGTCTTAACACAGACAGAAATATAACAGCTCCCTCAGGGACAGGCAGCATCGAGAATAAGAGGAGAGTATTAATATCCCCCGTGATGCCAGCAGTTTTCTAAATCACATCCAATTAAAGCTTAGATCAAAAGCAGGTATTACAGCAAGTAGAATTTACCCCTTGACTCTCTCCTCTTCGCACCCCTTCCATTGCCTTCGCTGTGATGCACAAGTGTCTAGCTCAGAGCAAACACAGCCAGATTGCATCACCCGCAGAAAGAATCTTTTCAACCTCTTTTTTTCAAAACAAACAAAAACAGCCTCCTCCCAGGCAATTTCTGCTGCCTTTCATGTCATTCATACTCGCCACGGATTATGTTGTACAGAACTCAAAGCCTAATTATGTTTCTCTCCCATACACACAAACATCATCCTGGGAGCAAGCAAGCAGACCTATCTTGAGAGTTTTGGTAGAAATAAGAGTAACCATTTATCATCCTTACCTCTTCAAATGCAGAAGTAATCCAATGAAGATTTGCATTTCCTTTTATATGKGATGAAACCAAGCTGCAGAGACAGGCAAGATTTTTAGGACTTGCCCTCTATATTAAGTGTCCACCTACTTTAAGCTATCATGACTCCTACTTAGAGGTGAATAATTTTTCTTGGAGATGAACATGGTTTGCATACTTAGGCATGTTATTTCTGTTATGAGTTGTTCTCTAAGTGGGCAGTTACCTAAGGAATACTTAGATCTAGCTTTTACAGAAGTCTACCTGTCATAAAGTGAATTGTATACTCACCTGTTATCAGTTGGCCATATTTTGAACACAAAAAAGTATCAGTAAGACCTTTATGTACTAAGTTACAAAAAGTACCGTAAAATAGACCACAAACAGAACTGACCTTAGTAGAAACCCAGTGGCTATTTTTGCAGATGTTACATGCGAAGAGTATTATGAAAGGGCTTTGAACAGTTATCAAATCAGTAGATTTTAACAGGGAAAAGGTAATCCAAGGCTTTAGGGATATTTCTCAAGCATGATACAGTGCTAATCTTCAGGTTATCATTAGAAGAATCCATTGATTGCATGAATGAGGCACAGAAACTGTGTCAATTATTTTATGGAAAATAATTAGGGATGTACACGAGGACTTTTGGAAGAAGGAGCATCTCAGGTGGAGCTTGGAAGGCTGCTAGCAGTCTAAGTGCCCAAATCTCTATAATTGATCTCTGGAGAGTTTTAAATTCCTAGGTTATGTCACAAATTACAAGTTATGCCTTTCCTTTAGCAGCATCTGTGAAATCCTAACAGGTGAACAGGTTGGCAAATTTAGACTGCATCTTTTCCCTGTCTCCTGGACTATTTTTATGCTGTCATGAATTTTCCACATGCTTTGTGAATAAAAGCAATTGGAATTAAGATGGATTAGCCAATTCCTTGGCAGCAGGTAGTCTAGAAGAAGCAAACATAACAGTCTTTCTACTGAAACTTCATTCAGCTCTTCCTCCTCAGAGAACGCGCTAAGGCCTGGAGCATGAGGCTGGAGACAAGGACTGCCAAGGCGGGATGGCGCTAGCCTGGGTTTTTTTTTTTATGCTGATGATTCACAATCCTGCCATGCTTCAGTATTATTCTCAGCTTCCATTACTAAATAAAATCACTACAAATGTTATTGCAAAGTCACAGAAAAATGATCCTCTGCAAGTATCTCCYAAGTTTGTGGATAGTCTGTTGATAATAATTGTGTCTAATAATTTAACAATAATCTCTTACTCTGACATCATGAACCTTGCAGGGGGCAGCTTGGGACACTCCTGTTTGTCTGTGATAAGGGTGGTGCAGGGGAATGGAGCTGCACGCTCAGCTTGGTCCCTGCTGTGGCACCAGGCCTTTGCTCTGCTGTGGCAGGGCCACCTGCACTCATTGGACCTCTCAAGACGGGTCCTAGAGCTTTTCATTAGAATATCTTCACAACAGCACAGTGAAATGGATGGGGATGGAAGGCACAAAGAAACTGCAGACCAGATCCTCAGAGGTATTGGATGAGGAGCTGGTAATACCAATGCCCTGTAGGGTTTAGGCCTCAGTGGTGTCCAGGCCCAGGTCACTGGGGAAGCTCAGAGCAAGGTCCTCTGGGGACAGTGCTGTAACCACTTGCCAGCTGTCAGCGCTCCTTCACTGCACAGATTTGAGCTCTGCCTGGGACCCTGGGGTAAGAAAAATCATCATCTGCCAAGAACCTCCTTCCTAACATTGGAAACCCTTTCAGTGAAAAATCATCTCCAACTTTTCCTTTAGGAGGAAAGCTGAGTGAGAAATTGTTACATAAACTCTGAAGTCACTTCCAAATGTCACTTACTGCAAATTACCCAGTATTTGGCTCAGCTCTATTTGCTGTCAGGAAGAAACCACACACACACTAAACCAAGAAAGTTCCCCGAGTCTTTCGGAGGTAGACTCAACCAGTTCTTGCCTTCACTTCTCCAGCCAAGCCCCAAACACAACTGCTGTCTTCATTTCTCTTAGAACTTGCCTCAAGTTCAGAAGCATCAGCCAGTGCAGGGTGCGTGCTCCCACAGGGCAACTTCTGCAAAGCATTTTCTTTGTTTGTTTGCAGTGCAGTGCAGGTTGGGCTGCACACTACTGCAGCGTTGGGTCGGAGCTGTGCTAGAGTGAGACACTCTCCCTGTATATCATCACAGTCATTGAGTCCACCAGAATAACACTAATGGCTGATTTAAATATATCACCTGATGGATTTAAATTCTGAGGCTGAGTCAGAGAGCTTTTGTTAGAGCTTTTTTAACTCTGGAAATTGCACGCTGGTGATCTGATAGACTCCCCAGTTCATTGACTTTCAGGACAATGTCCAAGGCTTATATATTTATTGATGCCTTTGCCTGGAGATGTTGGTGATGATTTATATACATTTATTGAGGACATGTTGAAGGAGTTCACTTAGCTGAAACTAGTCAATATGTTCTTATTTTGTTGTTATCTTTGTATACATGCCAAGAATCCTAGTGATGACTGCACTTTATAAATTGTAAAATAAATAAATTTATGCTAAACCATGTAGTTATTTATGGCTCAGAGAGCTAACTTAGCTGAGACAGCAAACTGATTGGTGATTGGAACCTAATTCATTCTCAGACTTCCAGAAGCGAGGAACGAGTCAATTATTCCAGTGTGACATGAAAACTTTATTTATGGTTTCATTGATTAAGAATATGTATGTGTTATTTACTTAGGATATTGGCTCATTTAAAAAAAAAAAAAATTCTTTTGTAATCCATTAAACATTGTTTTCTCTTTGGAATAACATTTCCCAAGTCTACCATTAAAAAGAAGTCGGGAACTGAAGAGAGCCATATTTGGAAGAATCTCTCTCTGGTTCACTTGAGTAGAGGGTGAAAGGTATTTACTCCCCATCCTAGTAGCAGCACTGGATATGCACTTGCACCAGGTGCAAGTGGTGGACTTGCACCACTAAASCATCTTTCTGTTCCCTGGGATAAGCCACATGCTTACATCTCTTGGTGCACCAGGGTTTCATGTGGAGAAGCAGTCATTATTACTAAAATTCAGTGAGCAGAATTTGCTCACCCACTGCTAAAATCCTAAATAACATACAGAGTAAGAAACAAGAATGAAGAAAACAAATGGGACTTTTAGGAAAGGGCACCTATCCGATTCCTGCAAAACTGTTCCAAATACTAGATAGATAACAGCCCAAAAATACTAGTGCAATATATAGAAGGCCAAGTAGGCCTCTTTCATGAGCTCTTATTTCACCATAAGCCTAGAGCATGATTCTTTATGCAGAATGTCCTAAAGGCCATAAAGTCACACCAAATGTGATGGCCATTACTTCCAACACTTTGAGAACACACTCCAGATGAGTCATGCCATTCAGAGAGGAATTCTTCCCCCACTACCAGGCTGTCAGTTATTACAATCTGGGATTAAAGGGAACCTTGACTGCACTAAGGAGGTTCCCCCTCCCCCCCATTATTCCACATGTGACTTCCCAAACCTGGTTTAAAACAAACAAAATGGATTTTCCCCAGTCAATACATAGCATTTTCATGTTATGTACATCTTAATCAGGCCTGTCAGTGCACCAATCACTGTTACACACAAGTGACTTTCGGATGTTCTCCTAATGATTTGTTTAACACCAAATGTATTCCTCTCCTTCAGTTGTTCCAACTGTGAACATAGAAACAACAAAGTACTCATGGTAAAAAGTTTCTACTTCAGTGAGCCTCTTACCAGTTGGTATTTTAGATGTTAGCAATTTAACCTAGTGTACCAATATGAAATTGCAACCCAGATGGAGGTGTTAGAATAAAAAGCAGTGCCCATAGATTTTTCTGATATGTGAGATACTATAAAACCATTTTTGCTATCGTGGGCTCCAGCTCTTACTACTGGTTTCCTGAAGGCTATAGCTTTTCTCCCTCTTTTCTAACATTTTCAATAATTCCTCAGAGGTGGCAGTGAAGATTTTTATATAAAATAAGTTTGGATGTCAACTGGGGTGTGGTGACAATGACAGACCTCTTTCAGTTCCTATGATTCAGGCACAGTACAAGAATGTAAATAGTCTCAAGACTATTAACTATGACTAAAAATGTGCATGTCTTATTTGTTATTAGTCAAGCCTACAGCCGTGGTTCTTGTCAAGCTGTTTTTTCCAAACCTTACATATTCTTTACAATTACATGTTAAAACTAACAAAACTTACTATATCGGAACAAAAAAATTAAAACAGTACATTYGGATGCTTCTATATTCCACTGAAAGGTGGTTATTTAAATGACACGCAACACAGAGAGAGAAGACAGTTTAGAAGAGAGAATATTTTTAGAGGTGTTCTGCATGATCTATGAATAAATCTATTCATCTTTTCCCCACTTAAAACAAAAGCGTCACAATCCCCTATTCCCAGTTCTAGGTACCTTTTAACAATAATAAAAGTAGACAGACTACAAAAATTAAAGAGTGACTTTACTGGAACTTCTGATAAAGCTGGCTCCTTCCTAGTTTACCAGATTGGCTGTTAAAGAGCCAGACCTTGAAAACCTGGACTTCCCAGCAGGATGGAAGTGGGAAAATCCCCAAATCGGCTCTAATTCTGAAGTCAGAGCTCAGCGTGCTCCATCCCAACGTCACCACCCTCCTGTCAGTTCCAAGTTTAAGCTGAAGTGCTCTGATAACACCTGCAGAACTGCACAAAGAGAGAAATGCTCTTAACAGGCAGGTGCAGTCATTTAGGACTTCCCAAAGCAAAGTTAAATAATTCTAATAATTAAAAGCCAGTACATGTCCCAGGACATGAATATCATCTGCTCACAGAGACTCCTACGAGCAGCTTCACTTCCCGAGCGTACCCCCTGCAGAGCATTTCATCATCTATTTCATAGGGTGCAAAAGCAAATATCAGCTCTCCAATGAGATCAAGCGGCAAAAGTATCATACTGTTATGGTCACTGTATATACAACAGCGGATTTCAGCCATGACACTAGTTGCAAGCTCCAATGGCAATGGACAGGCAAGGACGTAAGGGGTAAATACTATGCTTTCTCTATCTTCAGCTGATTCCCTCACTTAACATCATCTTTAAACATACCTGGGTTTAAGCTTTCACATCTGCCAAACACAAAGCAACGCATTCAACAACCACTTCTGAATAGCATCAGCATTCAGACAATACTGCTGCAGTCTTAATCATATTAACACCCCTACACAAACTAATGAGAAAGGAATGTTTTCCAATCGTACAAGTTGTTCTTCACATGGTAGAAACACCTCCAGAGCCCTAGCAAGGATGAGGAAGGCAGCAGTGCTCAGTCAGCTCTGCTGCCCTCCATTGTGTCCTGCACATCCAGCAGGAATATGTCAGAAACCACCTGCCTAGAACATCAAGCCTGGTTGTCTTTCAGCCACCTGATACTCATAAAACTTTTTTGAGCTTTACTAGAATCACTTCTTCCCCCAATATGCTGGTATAACAGTGAGCAGAAACAGTCCTGCTCGTGCCTTCTTGCTTGCATTTACATTTACTAACACTGCCACAGAAATATACACAGTATATTMAAGTTGGAGGGAATCCTACATTTTTCATAAGAAATACCTATTTAATTAACAAGCACTGGTGATTAGACTAAAGCACCTATAGCATTTATTAATGTGGTTAGTGAAATATGTTAAAATGAACATAATTCTATTTCGTGTTCAGCCATTTCAACAGAAAGACAGATGCATTTAAAGCCAATGAAGAACTTAACAACTTTCCCTTTTGTACTAAAAGAAGATTTTTTTTAGAATAATACTAAACTTTTTGGACCCATTTGGAATAGTTTTAATGCATAAATAACTCTTTGGGTACAAGAATTTCCAAATTGCTATTTTAATATTCATTCATTGCATGGCACTCTGGTATATAAATGATGTCATTTTCTCTTGTGGTCTTTCTGCTCTCATTTTCTCCTTCTCCTTGCTTGTACAATGACTAAGCCCCAGTCCCGTCTGTGTCCCATCCTCTCCCCCCTCACTATCGGAGATGTAGCTCCATCTTCCATACTCCAACTCACACAGGGACAGCCACACTGCMCCCAAATTAAGTCAATGGTTCTTTTCCAATCTCTTCTCCAACAGTATTCCTTCCTTCTTCCCAGACTCTTCCTGACRTGTGATGCAATTCTCGTATCTAACCCTGCTTTTCGTAGTTCCTAATATTTTGCCATTTTATTATTTTGGTCTATTTTCAAAGATTTATGTGTTCATTCAATTTTATTAAATATCATTAATATTGCCCAATATGTTTTTCTTCTAATGCTGCTAAAAAGCAAATATTATACTTATTAATTAAAAAAGAAATCAAGAAGCTTCCTGAAAAATGGGGTTGAGTACCAAGTCTAGAACATAATCAAAAGAAGGAGAATTTTGTGTTGGTTCAGATCTTCTGCAAAGCATTTATCATTGCTTTAGCTGGCATCACAATCACTTCTCCTCTCTGGATAATGGATTGTAGCAAGAGTACATGAAAACCCAGGACAGAGTTACTTAAATGTTGTGCCCTTAATATAGAAATCAAGTGGAATCGTTTGAAAGGGAAATGTAATTTTGACAAGAAAATAAGTATATTAAGGTTGACAGGCTAAAGCAGGTCTGCTTTTTGTCATCTAATACTCCCATGATTGTTGAGGTACCTGCAATACAGCAGAATTTGATGACTAATAGGGGTGGTGGGTGTTTTTCAACCTTCCACAATTTGTGCTGATGTAGTTACGCTTGTCATTGCAAGCATCCTTCCTGAGCTTATGATTATGGCTAGACTGTAACTATTAATAGGCATGAGACACATATGTGGACGGTATTTTTGTGCAATTCAGTATAATGAAAGCTTGATTCACAGGTTCTAGCTACTCTATTGTGCTGTTCGCTTTTCTGGTGTTACAGTGAAGTAGTGCAATGGTGAATTTGGCCCTCAATATTTAACCAGCAAAAATTGTTGAGCAGTAAGTAAAAAGTGTTGTTGGAAAGAGGTGTATCTGGAAATGGAAAGCATCTCATCCCCAGTGTACTTTGAGAAGATCACACATTTAATCAACATTGCCTCGGAAAGCATTGTGTTACTTTTAACCAACATCACTCTGGTTTCATTTGTATGATAGACATAGATTTCTTTGCATGATCAGATGTTATATATTAAAAAAAAAAAAAACAAAAACAAAACAAAACCAAAAACAAAATCCTAATATGCCTCTACTATCTAAAGGTCACTGAATACCCTAATATATGAAAGTGCACAAATCTCCTAGGGGTACCACAGTAAATCTGGGGGTTATGTTTAAAAGGAAATAGATTACATTCTCTTATCAGTTCTTATGTTTGCTGCTATTTTGTTGCAGCTGTGGTAATGCAGCAAATATGGCCACTGCTACTCTGTTGAAAGAGGATCTTTATAAATTCCAGTTGTCAACATGAAATCAATTCTGCTATGGGCAAAAGAGTGTTTCATCATTCCAATATTTGCACTCAGCTAAACCATATCCACAGGCTGTATGTGTCTTCATTTATTTATTTATTTGGAACTGGGAGTACAACACATTTTCAGCCCAGCACTATGGATCTGTGGCAAAATGGCATAAAGGTTGTGCAGTGAATTTTTCTAAGTAAATGCGTCCTTTGATTTCAATGAGAGAACAAAGCCTCTAACTGAAGCACTGTGGATTCAATCTGAGCCATGCTTCCTAGTCAAAGAACAAATGATATATCATTAATTAAAGACAAAAAATGGGAAGAGAAATGATGATTACATATCTTGGCGTCCCATAATGATTTTTTCTGTGTCTTACGCCTATGGTAAATAAGCCAAGCACTCAGTAGCAATAGGGAAAAAAAAGCCTTCAGTTTGCAATTTCTTTTTCTATAGTCTTTCTTCTTCCAGTGAAAGTGTCTATAAAATTTTTAAAGGAAAGTAGGTTGCTAAAATGTACTTAATTTGCCATGATAGATTGAGTCCATGCTTCACTGACTGTAATTGAATCTGTGACCTATTTCTTTAGTAAAGTAGAAATAGTCTCTTGGGTTTTTGTCACTACCATCTTTTAATGAAATTCAAAAAGACTGTCAAAATGTCTACACTTTTTCCACTAGTTGTTAATGTTATTACTTTACAATTTGTTACTTTTTAATTAATCTTAATAAATGTGTACACAGTCTACCTGGCAGTTGGAAATGGTAGACAGCAATTCATCACTGTCACACTGTAAAGCAAAATTAACAGGACAGAAAGGGCATTAAAAGCAATAGAATATCTAGACACATATTGGTTCTACTTAAACATACTTTATATCTCTAATTTACAGGATCTGTATATTACAGCAGCCCCACTCCCACAGCTGAAGTTAAAGGATCTGTCAGCATTTTAATCATAACCCCAGACTATTTCCAAGACATTGCAACTCAGCCTTCAAATCAGCCTTGGGACTGAGATTCCCAGGCCAGGAACACCCCACCCCACCACGCATTTCCTTCACTAGAAGAAGATACTCTTCTCACTACATTTTAACTGTTTAGAATATCACACTACAGGGACCTGGGATGTGACCCAAGGCTTGGGTGATGTCCTGACTCCACATCCAGATGAGATAAACCCTACTTTTCCCACTCAGTGTTTCCAATGGGAATGTAACAGGCAAGTGGGGCAGAAAAGAGGAGCTTTTATGTAGTCCCCCAGTTCAGACAGATGGGGAAGCAGAGCAAATCTTTCCTGCCCTACAGTCCAGACACGGCCTTAGTGTCTTAATAGGTGCTCTTTAGCTTGATTATTTCTGATACGCTGGTGTGTCTAGGAAAAGTCACTCTGTCAGTTCTTCCCTCATCAAGGATTGGGATGCCACTAGCTTGGTGTTAATATGGAGCTTGGTGTTAATATAGGAATGATCTTACAAACAATCAGGTGCAGTGTTCTTCTCATACTATGTTTAAGCCTGTAACTACATAACCGTTGATTTATGATCAGTGTTACAGCTGCACATGGACAGCCTAGGGCTGGCATTCACAACAGAGAGGGGGTCTTCAACAGAGCAGTGTAAAGCAGCTCCTGTGGCTGGGGATAGTTTCCTCATTGTATAATGATAGACAAGATATTATTCATGTAAGACTGAGACTTACAAGAAGCTGCAAATGCAGTCCAGATTGCTCCCATCACTGGGGCGTACAGGGAGAGCGCCCATGGTCTCTTGTTGTGAGTACAGGGCTTTTGCCCAGTTGCATACCCCTATCTCCTGTTGTGGACCTGCAGCAGAGGCTTTCTCTGCTGGCGTATACACTACATCAGACTCACAGAGAGAGAATGCTATATGAACCAGCTATTTATAATTCAAGTATGATCTTCTCTCCCACTCAGGCTTAGTACAAAGTAACATGAGTCACACTTACCTAT